>CM035783.1:20202462-20209962 GCA_020466265.1 Siphamia tubifer | reverse complement strand
CCAGTCAAGCACTGTTGCTTAGTGACAACCACTGAAGTAACAATATGGAAGGAGCTGGAATATAGTTATACAGGGAGAAAGTTTATGTCAGAATTGGACAGAGGAGGGATTCCTTATTTAACTCTTTAATCCCTGACGTATCGGTAACAGTTTATGTAACGTGAGGGTTTTTGGGTGCACTCTTTATACAATAAGACTACAGGATGGAGATGGATTTCTCTAGAACAATGCTTTATTTAGCACACGTCGCTAACATTCCAACACTTCCTGACAACAACCACTCACATCACTCTACCAGCCAATCAGAATGTGATCCAGAAAACATAAATGTAAACAGTCTATTTACTGAACACTGCCAATATTTTTAACAAATACATAAATCAACCTATTTTCAACAAATACTTGAACCCTAACTCCTGGACTCAGGAGTTAAGAGGGGTTATATTATGGAGATATTTACTCCATATTGATCCACTTTACATTATGGATTGCTAATAAGGTGATAATTCTATGGTAAATTTGATGTAATTTCTGACAAAATACTGAAATTGTATGAAATGTACCTGTTGTACCACCCATCTTTAACACACTGGCTTACAGTATGCTAATATAGCTGCTACTGCTAGCTAAGTTTGATATATACGTATATATATATATATATATACATATATATATATATATATATATATATATATATATATATATATATATATAATAATACAATATATATATATATATATATATATATATATATATATATATATATATATATATATATTGATATATATTGATATATACCGGTAATAGCTAACTTGAACAGGCTGGCTAACAATTATCATCGTACTGTCTGCTTTTCTGTTGTTTAAGCACAAACTGTATATTTTGCAAGACATGTTTCCATGGGCTTCAGTGTTCTAAGGCGGAAAACAAACAGAATTATTGAGCCCAATTAGAAACATGGCTACATAGCATCCGTACTTTGTAGAAACTTTTCAGAACATCATTGAAGAATTACCAGTAAGAATGACCACCTTATTAGCAATTATTAGCAATTAATTACATTACTTGTAATAAGGGGTTACAAAGGCATTATTACCATGAAATTACATCCACATTACCATAGAATTACCATCTTATTAACAATCCATAATGTAAAGTGTTACTGATGTGTCTGTGGTGAGCATTCTGAATGTATGATTTATTGAGGATGTTACATGTTCTTTCCATCTGGCATGTGGCAGACATCTGACACCTTTTTTTCCTTTTTTAATATCAACAATTTTCCTTGACATTTATTGTTTTTACTATTGTTTGCTAGCCTAGCTGCACCATCCCTATTCATTACATGTATAGGTCTAGGTGCGCTTCATAGTCACTTCTTATGTGAGTATATGTTTGTAGCTAAAGTAAACCTGTGGGTTGACAGAAAATTGCCACTGACCTCTATTGTGTCACAGCTTTTTCATAAAAAAAAAAGATAGATACATTGTTTTTTACTTGTAATACAAACTCCAAGTAAGAGTATTATCAGGGCTGATTTGAGTTTAAGGCTTACATGGCACAAAAAGGCACAAATGTAACAGATATGACATTGATGGAGGTCCATCAAAAGTGTTCAAATGTCTTTTTATAGGAATAGGTGCTCTTAACTTCTGAGGATTAAATGTGCACATATGTGTTCAGATATGTGTTCAGCCTGTCATATATGTGTATGTATCTCCTCTCTTTCTGGCAACAATTGATTTTCTTCTATGTTCGTCATCTTCTCTTAATCTTACAACAAAAATGGCCTGAGGCTGGTTGAATAGATGTACAGGGCGTCATGTTGATAACTTAATGAAGTCTCCCATCTCAGCTTTTTGGTTCTGACACTGATACGGACGCTTTGACATTAAAAGTGACATCGACTAAATTTTTTCAGAAACAGTCTGGCCTGGTTCATTTTTTTGTTATATTTCATCAACCTTTTAAAAGTTGATTCTCTTCTCTTTCCTGCCTTCTTTCCAATCGAGCAGAAAAACAGCTGTGGTGAAAATTGTCATTCACACCTGCTGGATTTGATTCATGATCAGTAACACACACATATACACACACACACACACACACGTTTATGATTGTTAGATGTAGAGACTGGTGTTGATCCACCCTGATTGGTGTTGTTGACAAAGCAATACTCCTGCTGAGTTTGTCTTCACGTATCAGTGCACTGCTCTATATACACACCACAACACACACATGCCCTGAGTCACCTGCTAAGTCCTGCTGTTTCCACTTCAGGTGTAATTTTCCAATAGGTACCAGATCTATAATGGTATGTGAAGACCTATGGCTCTGTGCCTCTGTTAATGCAGGTTTAACTCCTGGGCCTGGAAAAGAATGACAAATCACAGCAACACTAATCATTCCATATCTGTTTTTTCTTCTTTATTTTTTTTTTTTATTTAGCAGCAACCAAAATAACTCAAGTTGTAGGTCTAAGCAAGTACTTTTAATGGGGTATATCATCCAAAATCTACTTTTTTAATGTTTTTCAATACAAAAATGTGACCAAAAAAAACATTCACTCTCCTTTTCTCCTGATTGATTTCTTGTTGGAGTGGTATGAAAACATTTTCTATGCTTCAATTTTATGTTGATTAATTAACTTACTTTAGGAAGTGTTAGTTACTGTACAAATGTTTCACAGAAGTGTTATTTTATATAAACTCATAATCTCATATCTAACATTACACAGCAGAGCAATGAGTGAAATGCTTGATGTTAAACAAAGCTAGTAATAATCAAGGAAGTCACTATCTAAGCACTGTTAGCTATGTAGCTAGCAGCTACAATAGTCTTGTGTCACCATTGAGACTATAAAACACTTCAATTGAACTTCGTACTTGTCGACGTAGTTTGAAATATACATCTCATATCCCTTCTCTCACTTGCTTTTGGGTGTGATGCTTTCCATCCGAAAGAGTTGGTGGTCTTCTGTAATTGGCAATTTTGGGAGGTCCTGCAGACATCTCGAGTAAAAAGTTGTCATCTTTGAACAGCTGTCAAATGCTACAGTTCTATCAAAATATGGAAGTATTCAACCGGGAGGGCTCAGGCGCATATATCTGGGATGCAACTGTAACCAGACACCATATTGTGCAAAGAGTAAATAAGCTTTAGGTTTACATGCTTAGCCACTCCATCATCTTTACCCTCAGCTTCTTTACTGAGACAGCGGTGGTCTTGTTGGTGTGTTTGAGGTTCCTTATCATGTTGGAATACTGCTGGAATACCTGCCACACAAGCTTGACGCCATCTGAACCAAATAACTTTATTTTGGTCTCATCAGAGCATAGGATATGATTCCAGTAATCGATGTTCTTAGTCTGCTGGGCTTTGGCTTTGTTGTTTATCAGCTTTGGTTCAGATGATATATAAAGAAATGTGAGGGATGAGCTCACTTTTGTAAGAAACTAGCGGGACCCCTCAGAATGTGACTTGTGTAGGTAATGCTCTGCCTGCCACCTCCAGTGCAGACATACACAGGACTGAAGCAGCTGCTCGCTATGTTTTCTGTCTAGACACAGCTTTAACCATTGTGCACGTACATTGAAATGCACACGCACATATACACACACTAAGCCTGTTGAGTGTAAATATTTGAGTGCAGAAGTTTTCTCATAGCTGTTGACTCTCTGCAGAGCAGGCACAAGTCCATTAATAACGGACAGCTGGATGAAGCGTAGACAGCAGAACAGGCTACAGAGGAGGAAATAGAGGGACTGGACATGCCAGCTCTGACAACCCAATAACTTGAACTGGGATTTTATGGAGATGGTGGAACTTCTGTTATGACTGGCTTTGTTATGCTTCTGTATGAATCACAGAAAGTGAATTGCTGCTCAAAAGTGTTATATAAATGTGGTTATGATTTAACGAGCCATAACGTTATCATACCAAGAGGAACACTTCCATAACACTTCTCTGATGGCATGAATACAAACCAAAAGCACTGACATCTCAGCGACACAAAAGCTGAAGCCTCAGTGGGTTTGTTTGGGGGCGGAGTCACAGTTTCTTTGTCAGTAAATCACACACAGAGTTTCCATTATATACATTTTGTAGTGACAGCCTGTGATGATTTCAGAATTTGAAATGAATGAATAATGAGGTTACCATGATTCAAATGATAAACCTCTCATAAAGCTTTGCATTAAACTGATATTGACCGTCAGGTGTGTTAGAAGAGGGATACATCTAAAACATGCAGGAAAGTAGTGCTCGAGGACCAGCTCATTGAATCAATGAACTAACAATAACGTGAAGGCCTTTACCTGACCTTCATAGCATGATGTATGATTTATTTGCAAGGTTACCTTTGTCTTCTCCCCCATCACTTAAAAAGATTTATTTTTGCCTATTTTTGCCTTCAATCTGTATAATTAGATTGATTTGTATCTTTGCTTTTTAACTCAACAGATACTTTAAATAGTTTTAAAGGTCACTCTTTATTACTTGGAAGGCGTTTTTTATTTAATTTAGTTTTGTCCTTGTAAATTTTGGGTTTGTAATTTTTGTATTGTTTTTTCTATCTATCTATCTATCTATCTATCTATCTATCTATCTATCTATCTATCTATCTATCTATCTATCTATCTATCTATCTATCTATCTATCTATCTATCTATCTATCTATCTATCTATCTATCTATCTATCTATCTATCTATCTATCTATCTATCTATCTATCTATCTTTCGAAACGAGTAAATCAGAAAATCCTGTACACTACACATCACTGGGACTTTAGCATCACCCTTGTGGAGTTAAACCCGTCCCCCATTGCAGCGAATATGAAGTATAATAAGCATTATCATCTACAAGAGAAGACGGTGCCACAGTAACTTGCTGCATAAACTTGAAAAACATGGCGGAGCAAACTAGTTCATGTGCTCTCTGTGAAAATAAAGCTTTGTTTTTTTCCCTGCACGTTTTCAAAACAAGCGACGGCACGAAACCTAGCTGGATGCTACTCTGGGATGGTAAATACACACAGAGTGAGAGGGGAGTGGGGAGTGTTCCTTCACACATTCTGAGCCAATCATAGACGCCGCATCACCGTGTCATTGACAGGTATGCGGAAGTACCGGTAAATTCTGTTATTATTATCTTATTTTTCTACCCTCCAAAAACATCTTGAAACAAAGCAAATAGAATCAACACAGAATAAGAATGGAGAACAGAGCAATATTAATGAAATAATGTTGGAATGACTCCTTTAAATAGTTTGAGTGACTAGATTGTATCTAAATATGGCAATGAAATACATGTAGAAGGTGCATTAGTTTATATTTTATACATTTATAACAAAGTGAAAGCCTGTTAATGGCCTTTATTGAGGTGCAGCAGCATTTCCAAAGGCAAACAGTGTTTCTCAAGTGATACTGATATAGAGGGTGACCAGAGGAGATTTGGGTTATATGACAGCCTTCATAAATCTGTAGACTGAGTGAATACATTATATACTGTATGTATGTATGTCTAATAAAAGTAACACAATATCTGCACAAAGATAAATGTTGGTCTCATGTCTCAAATAGAAATTACACATTGGACTGAATGTCATGTAGGAGAGTGGTTCAATATGAATACCTGCACTGTTACATGTACACACCATATCCTTGGGAACATTATACGATATGTTAATATATATATATGCACAGTTTACCCAAGAGTGTGTTTTGGAAACTAATCATTACTCCATGTTGGTAGAGACCTGCGTTGTGAGAAAGGATTTCAATCTTGATACCTTTTTACTGTTATCATCCTTCGTGCAAACATATACTGTGCTGCACTGGTTTGTTTGAATATTCCCAATTAGTCCCTGTACAACTGAAATATAGTTGGTATGCAGACTTTCACATTTCTATCTGTACTATTAATTTATGCACTGCATGCATGGTTACACGTCTATCTGCAGTACATGTCTTTAGGCTGTAGCAGGAAATTATGTGAGCTCACAGTAGAGTGTGTGTGTGTGTGTGTGTGTGTGTGTCCTTAGTTTGTGGACTTATGCATTATTAATGATGATTAGGAAGAAATTACACTCTACATGAATGAATGTGAACATTTGGCTACAGCAGATGAACGCTCTGTATGCCTTTCATGACCTGAGATCATTAAACACCTCATGTTAGCAGCTCCAAAAGCCTCGGCAAGCATCGACCAATGTGAGGATTGGGTGGAAAGACACTGATTTAATTTATATTTTCTTCCATAGTTTCCATTTGGAATCAATAACATTCAGTAGAAATGTTGGTACAAGGCAGAAGTCACAAGTGTTTCTCTCAAAAGACACATGAACCATTAATATGGAATCAAAGAGAAATGGATTATTAATTGAAATGTTTCTTCATCATGTCTACATCCTGCGTACAGCCTGTTATTTAACCACAGATTTCTGAACAGCCATATTTATGTAAAATGGCACTTATGCCATTGGAAGCGATGGCTAGGGGTATATCCCCAAACACCTTCAATTCTTAACCGGACAGCTATGATGTCATGCTGTGGTTCATCCCCAGATCATGACTTTTCATTTTTTGCACTTGGTTTGACGTCAATCAGATAAATCACTCCTGAGATTAGAACAAAGGAGTGCTTAGTGATTTTAAACTTTTGAGTACCCCTTGTGGGCATTCACAAAATGGTAAATCATCCCAAATCAAGTCAGTTCTTCCTGAAAACATGGAATTTCTAAACTGAATATCTTTAAAGTTATCATGTTAACACAAAGAATATCTGGCCACAGACATGCCATGGACAACAATTCTATGCACTACTGACCAGGCTTGCTGGATGTGTGGGATAAATCCTCGAATACAAATACAACTTCCCAACAGCTGAAGGTTGGGCTTCAATACCTGACTCCTACATCCCTGTCCATGTATGTCCCTGAGCAAGACACTGATCCCCAAACTGATGACAACTGACTGATTCTCTGGTGTATGAATTTATAGGTGTCAATATGTCAATGTTAAGGCCTGTATACACCAAAACTACAGAAAAATATATTTGTTTTCACGACTTGATAAGAGTAACAATTAAGTTGGTTCTATATTTTCTGCATATTCTCTAGAAAAAAAAAAAGTTATATATAAAATACTTTATATCTGGTTTAGGACAGCACAGTGGTGCAGTGGTTAGCATTCCAGCACCTCCTCTCTGTGTGGACTTTACATGTTCTCCCTGTGTCTGCATGGGTTTTCTCCAAGTACTCTGGTTTCCTCCCACCATCCAAACACATGCACTGATATGTTAATTGGTTAATCTAAATTGTCCATAGGCGTGAGAGTGACTGTTTGTCTATATATGTTCAGCCCTGCGATGAACTACAACTCATACAGTTGTGTACCTCGCCTTCACCCATTGTAGCTGGATTAGGCCCCCACAGACCGTACCCCAAGTGTGGATAAAGTGAGTTCAGACAACAAGACAAGATGATATCTGGTTTAGAGATGGCC
>CM035783.1:19717462-20197462 GCA_020466265.1 Siphamia tubifer | reverse complement strand
AGATTTTTTTAATGCATTTGGCAAACACTTTTATCCAAAGGGACTAACAGGGGAAAGTGAACAATTAAGCTCTCCAACAATAAAATACAAGAATTAATAAAAAACACAATTTAAAAAAAATGCAGTGCAAGGGACACAAACACAGCAGATAGAAAACAATAATAAAAACAGCTGTGCAAGTAAAACAGATAAGAGTACCAAGTAAAAAGGATAAAAAATATAATAGAAATAAATAAACTGAAAGTGCTAGGACAGGAGGTGCTCTCTGAAGAGGTGGGTCTTCAAGAGCTTCTTGAAGATTGGCAGGGACGTTCCTGTCCTCATTGTTCCACCATTGTGGAACGACCCATGTTAACAGCCTGTGTTGTCGTATGCAGGGTTTGGGGACTGCCAGACAACATTCAGTGGATGAACAAAGTGGACATGGGTGCAGAAATACTGTTATTAGTGCATCCAAGTACACTGAAGCAGGTCCATGGGGGTCTTTGTACACCATTATCAAATATTTTAATCATGTCCAAACTATGTGGCTGCAGGTTTTTGTTGACAGTTTGATCAATCGACTCTGAAGACTGAGATCAGTTGATTCATTGAGTCCAGTCAGGTGTGCTGCTGCTGCTCGGTTGGAATAAAAACCTGGAGCCACACCGGCCCTTTGTGGAATAGTTTGGACACGCCTGCTTTAAATTTTACACAGGCAGCCAGTGTAGCTCAATCAGTAAAGGGGTGACACATGTGTCCTTCTTGTTTGATTGAAAACCACACGTGCTGCTGCATTCTGGATCCACTGTAGAGCAGGCATAGGCAAACTATTCCCAAAGGGCCGGTGTGGCTGCAGGTTTTTGTTCCAACCAAGCAGAGGCACACCAGACCTGATTCAATTAATCAACTGATCTCAGTCTTCAGAGAGTTGATTGGTCAACTCTTGGTTGGTTGGAATAAAAGCCTGCAGCCACACTGGCCCTTTGTGGAATAGTTTGGATATGTCTGCTGTCGAGGTTTTACTGAACACCTGTTAGAATATTTAACATTTTAAACATGTAGATTTAACATTGTATGTAAAAAGTAAACTGAGAGTTAGGCTTAGGCAACCCAGTCTATCAACTGATGCAAAGCCAACTGTTAGATAACCTATTTAAAATCTTATATTGTTCAATGTTTACTTCTTTATTACTTTTTAAAAATATTTTTTAAAGCCAATAGGCAGGTTTTTTACCATTATAGTCTTGCAATTTAAATGACACCACATTGTTTTTCAGTCTGTTTTTTTCACATACTGTATTCTTCCTGTAAACAAACAACTTTGGATTATATTTACATTTACAGTTTTCATGCTACAATTTTCCAACTTTTTGCTGTTAATTTTGCAAACCTTTTTTTTTTTTACATTGTCGATATGTGTATGTGTGTGTGCGCATGTGTGTAAACTAGGCATAACCTCCATAAAATCCAACGTTTATTGGTAAATGTTTTTTAGACCAGTTTATCTTGTGTCTTGCTGACATTAATTTGTATCTGTTTTAAGAATATGTAACACATAGATATGTTGCTTTGAAGGCTCAATTGACAGAGAAGCATTGAGTGATTAAACTAATGTCATGTACTTTAGGTAGCCTGTTTTTTTTTTTATAGCTTTTGAGTACTGGTAACAATGCACTCTTAGACCCTACTGATCACATGCTAAGACCTAACATCAGTTTGTTCTTTTAAATATCTTTACTTTCTTATGTGATGGTATTAACTAGTAGCTAGTGCTGCATATTGTTGCTGCTGTAGAGAAGCACAGACATTGTGTTTACATGCACATCAGTGTCCCGGATGTTGTGGCATCTTTTAGATTGTGCTTATAAACATCATATCCTAGAAACCCCAGATAAGACCTTAATCCAGTTTTGAGAACCCAGATAACACTGGTAGTTTCCAGGATACTGTTACATGAATACATCTTATCACACTTTCTGTCGGTTGCAGATTACTGAAAAATAGAAACACAAACAGCAGCAGCAATGACAGCATCACACTATAGGAGCAACAGAGACTTTATCTTTGAGTAATGAAGAAATTGTATATTTATGAAAAAAAAAATATAACTATCAGAAGTGCCAAGCAAGGAAGTACAAATACTTTGTTACCTTACTTAAATAGAAAATTTGATTACACTACACTATACTGGAGTAAATTTTTTTCAGCCAACTTTGCCAACTTCTACTCCTCATATTTTCACACAATTCTCTATACTTTCCACTCCTTACATTTTACAAATAGCTTTGTTACTCACATTTCATTTTAATTCTGGCTTGTTATTGTTTAAATAAAAAAAAAAAATCTCATAAATTGCACTATCTGGATAGAGTTGAATTTGATTGTGATAGCATGAAAAGTAGAAATCACCTACATCATTAAACTAATGGTTCTGTGGGAGGAGGCCGATGAGGCCAAAAGAAGCTGTTATTTGCAAACTTAGCAGCCGATGCAGAGGACAGGAGATGGAGGATGAAGGTGCGCCCAGTGGAGGTGGGATGTAAGGGCTTTGTAGGCACATCAACAACAAAGCTGAATCCCATTTTACCCCTTACCCTTTCAAACTGAGCTATAAGGGGTATGACTTGAAAAGCAACCCCTATGATTTGGGACACCCCTTCAACACTCACCTACGTCATCAGTTTGCTCCACCAGTTGTTACATAACTAAAAACAACAGCTGTAAGCAGAAGTAAACAAACATGTCTGCTGCTGTAGTCGATGTGTTCTCCTGTAATATGTGGATATTTTTACTAATATCTGCGTTGAATCAGAGAAGTGCTATGCATCGACCAATTACGTAAATAGTCATTTTTTTTCATGTGCGTTTTATTGGGGAAAATGACCATTACACATTGTGACAATGTCAACTTTTATACAATACAACAGTTATCACAACTTAAAAAATAGTTCATTAATAATAATATATCAATGATATATTTACCCCTGGTTCATGTACCCTGCATTAAGAACTCCTGCCAGGGGTTGATCCAGGGAGTTGGTGATGTCAAGGAAAAAGAAAAAATTCAAGTACTTTTTAAGTACTTTTTTTACGATTATTAAGGAAAATAGTAGTTCATTTATGCATCAAAGAAAAAGTCATTAACTTGTGCATTCCTTCATGTATGTTAGATATTGCTCCTTTAAACTAGCACTGATTGGCAACAGAGGAATATTTATCAGTATACCTCTGCAGTATCTTAGCAACTTTTGTTTCTGTCTGTCTGCTGCATATGCAATCAGTAAATTATATAATGTAATATATTCACTGAATAACTCATTTGGTTGTGTGTGTGTGTGTGTGTGTGTGTTGTCAGGGGAATGTGATGTCATTTGTTTCCATATAAGAAAAAGGCTGTACATGTAAGCAGCAGGATATGTGTGGTATAAGAAAAGCATTTTTATGGAGGAGTTTGGGGCGCACATGGCTGAGGATTTAGGGTCTGGCTCTTGGCATTCTCCATGGGACACTGAGAATGGTATGTACTGGCCATGCTTTCTTCCCATGTGTTCTCGCTTCTCTTGCTCTCTCCCCCACTCGCTCTTTGGTTCACACACATGATTTTACAATTTTCCTCTGGACTCCACCAGCCCATCCACACTCATAACTGGACACTTGGGAAACAGGGATGCCATGATTTTGTATCCACCTTTCTCTGAATGTAGCGATGAACTGAAAGCTGCTCAGACCATCAGTAGCTCAGTGAACCCAGAGTTCTTTTCCAACTCAAGCGTCTCTATAGTGAAACCAGTGATGACTTCTATGATATTTTTATCAGGGCTGGGAGTCGAAATATCATTATTTTAACATGAGAACCACAGAAAAGAGCGCTGACTGCTACTTTATAATAAGAAGAATATTACCATCAATGCTGGTTATTTTTTAAGCTCATATAACAGAACACCATAAAATAAACAGAAAAATAATAAATCACTGTTGAAAAATATATATATAAAAATAATATGGTCATGACAGAGGAAGAAAAATGCTATATAGCAAATATGAACATTACAGTGGTCCCTTGTTTATCATTGGAAAAATAAACCACAAGAGGTGAAATCCGTGAAATAGCATTTCCATTACAGTATAGTAGTGACTTTACGGTAGCTGAACATCATAGTGGGGCAGTGGCAGTACTTACTTGTTGTCTTCTCAGGGAATTATTGATAAACTCACTTGATGCCTCTTATCTCTGACTTTTTACATTAGCCACCAAGGACCAAATCTCCTGGGCCGACCATAGTGCAGTTTTAGGCTGTCATCATGTGGATTAATGTCATGATATATTTACCGTCAACTACTGCATCTGTATTTTGGAAACTACTAGATCACATATTCTTACAAGAATCGAAGAACGACACACACCCAAATCTTCCTCAACAGTTCTGAGTGGATCAGTGGTGTATGTTGTCATTGCTTACAGTAGCAATAAGGTGCAATTGGAATATTTTTCATGGCACAGTGTGCTATGACATACATGGACATACATGTGCATGGTAGGAAAAAACTGATCTGTTGTAAAAGCCAAGTGACCTCTGTGTCTGTATGTGTGTGTGTGTGTGTGTGTGTGTGTGTGTGTGTGTGTGTGTGTGTGTGTGTGTGTGTGTGTGTGTGTGTGTGTGTGTGTGCATGTATGTGTGTCTCAGGTTCCACACAAACTCTGACTCCTGCAGTTTGACATGCTCATATATTTTTGGTCAAACATACTGGTAAAAACATCAAGTTGATAGGACCAATATTTTTGAATGTATTAGTAATGTTGGAATACAATAGCTGTATAATCACATTTCTATGGCCAGCAGGGCTCTAAATTAACACCCACCAACCCGCCAAATGTGGGTGAAAATCCATTTTAGCAGGTAAAAAAACCCAACTTACTAGCCACTTTGGCTGGTGGCGAGTGATGGGAATTTTTTTTAGAAAAGTTTCCTGATAAGAAAGCCTTCTATAGTCCTGAACACCGACAAGACGAAAGTTCCTACATTTCCCATGAACTCTACCGTGATGATGTTGCATGCATCCATTGCATCCACAATCTCTACACTAGACTCATTTTCTTCTGCACTGGTGTCCTCCTCTGGCCTATTCTATTACATTGCATTCTATTTTGTACTATCAGGACATCCACGGTTGTGGTGCTCAGTGCCGATTGTTACATTTTTTTTTTTTTGTTTTTTGTTTTTGTTTTTGTTTTGTTTTTTGTTTCTCCTTTTGTGCTGGTTTGGTTTTCTCCTCTTTTTCTGATCTACTTATTTATTTTTTAGTTTTTTATTGAAGGACAGTTGGTGGTTGGGAATAACACATCACCTTGCAGTCTTTAATTACAATAGCACTGCCTGTTGGTTACTGTCCCCGTTCGTCCTGTCCATCCTGTCTAGCCTTTGTTTCCTCCGCACATCACTGAGGTGCAGCACTGCACTCACTGGCTTGTAAGGGAGAGTTCTAATGGGGGATGTCTGCTCAGCTTTCGGGGAGGACCGATGATGGTCACACACATGCACTAAATAGTCTAGTATATGTCTGCCAGACTGGAATATGTACTGATCTGAAACACTGTTGACTCCCCCTCTGTGGGGTTAAAAGATATAAAAAATAAATAAATGAATAAATACATGAATAAAATAAGTGAATGAATAGAAAAATAAAATAAAATAAATAAAATAAATAAAATAAATAAAATAAATAAAATAAATAAAATAAATAAAATAAATAAAATAAAAAATAAAAAATGAAAGCAAAATGCAAAAAAAAAAAAAAAAAAAAAAAAAAATTAGAAAAAGGAAAGAAAAAAAAGGGAAAAGAAGAAGAAGGAAGGGAGGGAAAAAAGAAAACAACAACAAAAAAACTCTATTTGTTACCTACTTTCCTATCTGCTCATTTGTTTTTAGTTTTTTTTTTTTCTTTTTTTGTATATATGTCTATGTTTAGTACTTCAGTTATTGATTATTGGTATTGTTATCATTGTTATTGTCATTATTTTATTTATCATCTTTTTTGTACTATGCACTATATTACTACAAGATGTATTTAGGTTGTTGAGGAAGTGAAGAAGGGGTAGGATTAAATAAGCTTATGCTTCATCCTACTCCTTTTCGAACATGTCATTGTTATTATTATTATTATTGCTGTATTGAATATTGTTGCACTTTGCGCATGTTCGAAATAAATCATTCAAATCAAATCAAATCAAATTGGCTGCGTCAGGCTGCGTCCTCATTGCATTTGATTTTGAGCATTTGAGCACATAGAGTTGACTCTGAGGTGAAGAAGAAGACGTTAAGAGATAGAAGAAGGAGAATATTTTCTGAAGTGTGTGTTGTATCAGTGAGAACAAAAAAAAAGAATGTGGCAGTGGTTGGGAGGTTCGGAGTGTGGGGGTGAGAAAAGGGCAAAGGCTGGAGGGGGTGTTGTCGAGTCTGAGGTAACGGTAAAGAAAAAGCAAAGGGCATTTAACCCAAAATGGCTTGGGGGTCGTGAGTGGCTGGTGTTCGACATGGAGAGAAACATAATGTATTGCAGCGGCTGTCGAATTTAGGGTTAGGGTTAGAAAAAACTTGAAGAAATTTGAGCAACAAGATGTGATGTTATGTGTTGTATAAATAATATAGGTGAGATAAAAGTAAAGAAGTGTTAACAGTGAAAGGTGAGAAAATGTAAAAGCAACAAGATGTGATGTGAGTGTATGTTTACAGATATTAAGTGGGGCAGTGGAGATAAAAAAAAGTAAAGAGGTTAGGAGTTAAATGTGAAAATGCAAAAAAAAAAAAAAATGTGATCATATGTTTGAAGAAATGATATGGGGGCCAATTGAGAAAATGTACTGTAAGAGCAACAAGATGTGAGTCTATTGTAATATAGGTGAGAAAAGTAAAGAAGTGTTAACAGTGAAAGGTGAGAAAATGTAAAAGCAACAAGTTTTAAGAGTTAAATGTGAAAATGTAAAAAAAAAAAATGTGATCATAAGTTTAAAGAAATTATTTTTCATTATTTCATTAGGAAAAGATTAAATAAAATAATTTAAAGAAATGTGAAGGCGTATGTCTCATTTTGGTCAGGGGGAAAAATGACTAGTTGAATTTCTGATTGGCTTGTAAGATAAAAAAAAATCTAGTAGCCACATTGACTGGTGATGAAAAAAGTGAATTTAGAGCCCTGATGGCCAGAATGTTTTAGCAGTGACTACTGGACAAATGTAGTACATGTTCAAATACACAACGACATAAAAACTACTACATCTAGAACACCTGGTTCTTCACATTAATGTGTATTCAACCCTCCATTTTAAATTACCTTCAGGTTTTGGCAACAGTCAAACGTTTCTATACAAAAGTACCAGCGTTGACACACTATAGTTGCGACAATAAAAAAAGATTTCAACACATATGTAAAGACTTGAAAAAATACAACACTTAGTATAGGGTGAGTGAGCAAGAGAAAAAAGAGAGAGCCTTCAGGAATATAAATGACCCTGTAGTCTTTTATCTGACAGTGTTCAGAGAAATGAAGGACACATTTTAAGGAAATGCAAAATAATACTAAATATTAATGAAATTTCATGGCTCTTAGTTTTCAAGCAATTTTTGTTGGGTTTTTTTTTTCAGTCAATATGCATTGACATTTATTCATTTAAAAAGAGTTTACTATCAAATTGAAATGATAATCTCTTGTATGTGGACAAATCATTTTGTGGGTGACTGGCTAGTATATCATTATACATTTAAATTAAATTGTATGAAATGAAATTAAAAACAAACTTATGGAAAAGAAGCTACATTGGTGCAAAACACCCTTAGAATGTTATGTAACACTGACAATTTTTATAGTGAAAATATTCATTTTCAATGGAATTACCACTTTTCTGAGTGGCACTTTGTTTCCCCCAAAATGTCAAGAATAGGTGCTACATCATTACACTGTAAAAGAAGGGGAAAAGTCTCATTAAAAAGGCATCAAATTGGCTTCAGTATAATTCCCAGAAACAAGGCTTTCCAAGAACTTATATTCTCTTTAATGGTTGACACTGCAGTGACTAATGCCTATGGCCTGAAGATGTTTTTATCATGCTGTAAAAAGTGAAGAAAACAGCCTTTTCACAAAGATCAGGTCTAAAAACTTGGATGACTCACAAGTTCTGTTTAGAGAGCTCTTAGGACTACATGTAGTTGAATTATCAATCAGATAATATCTATAGCACGTAACAAACATAACAAATCCAGCCTGCCAAAGGGTCCAGGCCAACCCTTGGGATGAATTTATGAAATGCAAAAATAGATATTAAGATATTAATTAATCATCACTTTAGTTCAGGTTCCACATTCAGACCAATTCAATCTGAAGTGGACCAGTAAAATAGTTTAACAATAATCTATAAATACTCACAACTCCAAGTTTTTCTCTTTGTAAATATAAATACTTGTACATATTTACACTAAAGTATAATTTCACAAAATGTTTGAATAACCTCAGAACAAATATGAAGAACCTGAAGTGTTTCAAGAGAAGTCAGTGCAACGTTTAGAATAATCTGCCTAATATTAAATATTTATGTATTTGTAGACCCACTATGATCTGTAACTTACAATAAACATGTGGAAATTATAAACAGAAGTATAATATTGTTAAAATTAGGCATTTGTTTAATGTTACTCACATTATTGGAAAGGCATAGCTTGTCAATATAAAAATTCTCATGATTTAATTGTACTTTTTTCACTCAAATATAGAAACATTTCTGGAGTTGACATACTGTAATTTATGTACACTATTATTATACTATTATTTCACTAGTTTAGCCCACTTCAGTCAAATTTTGCCGAATGTGGCCCCTGAACTAAACTGAGTTTGACACCCCTGATCTATAGTATGGAACTGTAGCAAAGAAAATCACCAGAGCTACAAACTCACAATCTTAGATCATAACTGATTTTAATTAATTTAACTCTCATTTTTTCCCCCACTTCATTAAGATTAGTCTTAAAAAGCCCATTTATCAATGAAATCATGGTATTTTACATTTCACACTAGCCTACATGTTAATGTTGTTAATGTTGCTAGCACAGGTTGCTAGGCTAGAAGTGTTATTCAATTCATTGTAAGACCAAGGACTTCAAACCTCTGAAGGACAACAAAGTAAGATGAAAGGAAAGCAGCTGGATCCTGGTGTTTGAATCCAACATAATTGACACAACAGTGTTTGTCACCACTGAAGGTCACCTAAGGAGAAAGAAAGCAAAAGAGATCTGAAGGAGGGTTCTGAAGGACAGGAAGCAAAGTTTACCTGTCATGGTACAGGAATGTGATGGAACCCAAATGCAGACTCGTAGACCCAGGATAAGGTTTAAGAGGATTTATTGATAACAGTAAAAAATAATAATAAAAACACTTGTTCCCTCCAAGACCTCCATCTGGGATTAACAGCACCCAGTGAAACAGCCACCGGGACGAGAAGCAGGGTCAGACAGGCAAGGATCAGAACCGGGTAATCAGAATAATCAGTATCATAATCCAAAACCCATATACTACAAATGGGTCAGTCCAGAGAGATGAGAGAGTGTGGTTTCCAAGGGGGGCGAGGCAGAGTCCAGGTCCAGAATCTAGTCCAAAGGTCATACAAAAAAAAAAAACAGACAGACAAGGGGTAAGCAAAAACCAAGTACCAGAAAAGTCCAAACCAGAGAAGAAAACTGGCTCATAAGTCACATGGGGACAGCAGACACACCTACACTGAGTGAAGAAACATGAGGCCTTAGATATTCTACAAACAGGTGTTCCACATGAGGAGGAAATTAACGAGGGGGCAGGACAACAGGACAGGAAGCAAAGTCATAAACAGTGACATGAACCCACATAACAAAATAAAAGCCCAAACACTAACAATGACAGAAAAAACACAACACTCACACAAATAAAACACTTACAGGACATGGAGTCCTGAAGTCATAACATTATCTCACTTTCATAATTCTGTATAATAAAGATTTACTGAATATTATAAATAGAACTACTATGGTCTTGACATTTTAATTTACATGAAAATAATTACAAGTGATGATTTACATTTCTTCGTTCTCTTCATTTTATGCCATTATAAAACCTATTAATACATTAATAATACGCAACACTTTCATCATTATGTGTTTCATGATTATGTATTATGACATTTTAATGTATATTATAAATAGAATAGTTCGAGTATAAATTATAAATAGAACTGTCACTATCTTGACATTTGAAGTTACAATTCTCAATTTAATGCCATTTTAAAACTAGTAATACAGTAATATGCTACATGTTGAGCTAAGGATAAAGCAGACTCATTTATAGTACTGAACATTGGAAAATTAAAGTGAAAATGATGTTTCTGTTTACTTTTTACTTTCAAATTCACAATGTCATCACCTGTGTGTGATGACTGAATATCATAAATAATACTCTTTTGAGATAAACAGTTGGCAGCACTAATTCCCCACTGACTTACCAGTAAGCCATAACAGATGGGGCGGCAGAACAAGATGGTGCTATTAAAATAGTATCAAACCTTGAATAGTGTAAAATAATATGGAAAAAGGAATGAAAATTAAATATGGCATATACAGTATGTCTAGCTGCTTTACTACAAAAGTGAAAGAAAAATGTGATTTGGTAATGATCTAAAAATTATGAATGACCTGATTATACCGGAAGGATAGAAAGATATAGCATCCCAATTAATAAAATTAAAAATTAAACATAATAAAAAATGTATTAAAAACATAGAAAGGAGCTGTCAGGTTTAATCTGTAAGAAAAAACACAAACATAAATGAGACAGGAGAGAATGTGCTTAAAGATAAAATAGTGAGGAGAGCAAAGCGGGGCCAGAAATCACTTACTCTGAATGTATCTCTGCCTGCAAACCTCTTTTATTCAGGGAAAAGGGAGGGGGGCTAAATTGACATGGTTCCAGTTAGTCTGAGAGATTTACATTCTTTATTGTTGGGTCGTCTTCATCTTCGGCTCCTGTCTCTTCATCACTTACAAATTCACCTTTAGCTCTAACAGTCTTGTCAATCATTAACTGCAGACATTTCTAATACACATTAGAGTGTCTTGTGAAAAGCTAGCTGCAAACTTTCCCAATAAAGATTAGAACAATAACATTATTGCATTACTTTAACATTTCCCTCCTGTTTATTGTTCTAATCATCTGGTTTCTCAAACGCTAAATTAATATCTTCTTTTGATTTTCTGTTTTCCCAATCATATTTTCAGACATCACAGAACATATACTCTAAAGGCAAATGAATCCTGTAGTTGTTTTGAATAATTCTTCTACTCTCTATAGGAACATATCATACAGTCTTAAAAACTTGTTTCATCTTCACTCTGCAGGTTGTGGTAGTAATCATTTTCACCTTGGATTCCTGTTCGTAAAACAAACTGGTAGTTTAGCAAATCATATGAGTCAATCATTTTTAAACAGGGAAATATTATTATTATATTATTGAATAATAACAACAATTATACCGAGGAAAACATCAATATCTTATTTAATCCAATTTTTATTTCCCTCAATGTCAATCATCTCCAGAAACCCCAGTTCACCATGAGCATCATTTGCTTTGTTTAATTATCTTTTAATTATTGCAATTTTTTAATTGACGCTCATCATGTCAGAAGACAAACAAAGTACATATGTGCAACAGTGTCCAATCCGTCTCTCTCCCAATATCAAACCTAGTGCCATACGACTCTATGGAAAATATCCTCAGAGCTTTTCCTCTGGTTCATGGGACTGTTAGTTTTTCCAGATCAACTGATGGTCCATCTACATAATAGGCCAATGTGATGAGCCCACAAAAATAGATTTGACTTGCAAAGGGCAGGCATATGGCATGACAGGCAACAAGTTTCACTCCAGCATTTAGGAAAATATATCTACTAGTGTCTCTCACACGCCCATTTATCCCAAATTAGATGGAAATTCCAAACTGCTTTCATTGTGAGGGGTACTGGTACCTGTGGAGGAAATCAACCAAAAATAAAAATACTACCATGACATTTACTTTTACCATCCTAGGAACTGGAGAGGATGTAATAGTTCCTATAATATCTGTATATTTACCGATTCTATTTTGACAATATTCCAAACCACATCACACATAAACCACAATCTTAAATAAAGCTAATAATGCGCTGAGTAAAAAGCAACTGGAGTTTATTTCATTGAGATTATTCACATATAACAAGTGTGGAAAAAAAGTTTTATTCCAGAATTATTAATGTTTCAAAAAGACATTAACAGTGGTGTGGGACAGAGCAGTTCACTGAAACAGAAATCTCATCATTACAACCATGTTTGGCTCCATTACTGCATTACTACCCTCTGTTACCACCTACATAGTCTCTATACTCTAATTGCCCATTCTTCAACACACAGAAAAGGCTTATTGATTTAAACAACATAATTAGGAGGTGATGGTAATGGGCTATGCAATTATTTAATAGTGCTATATCATTAAAACAAATGCACAACACACAGCAAGTTGATGATGATGATGATGATGATGATGATGATGATGATGATGATGATGAAGCAGATGATGATGATGATGATGATGATGATGATGAAGCAGATGATGATGATGATGATGATGATGATGATGATGAAGCAGATGATGATGATGAAGATGATGATGATGATGAAGCAGATGATGATGATGATGATGATGATGAAGCAGATGATGATGATGAAGATGATGAAGCAGATGATGATGATGAAGATGATCATGATCATGATGATGATAGCTGCTCCCAATTTTCTTTACAGGTTGACAAAAGGTGCCACACTCCGACTGATGATTTAAACGTTTTATTCCTGCAATTTGTTCCTTACAGACATCTAAGACCACCGTGAACACTAAAATGAACAACGGTAACAAACACATCAGTACAACTGTCATATAAATTGCTTATCTTAAAAGCTAGCTTGAAATATGAATGTTCTCCAAACAAAAACACAATTTACACACGACAATATTTCACTCTATATTTCAATGTCCATACCGTGTGCTCCTCCAACCAGGTCAGGAGCCACTAGAAGTCTACATTTCTATTTCTTTTAGTCCGTTTTCCTTTGATCCCCGCTTGACCAACTCAAAACGAAACCTAATGCTCTATATCACGTGCATCACATGACCAAGTGATTACCCATCTGCTGACGTGGTCAGGCGACATCATTATTATTCCCCAAAGTATGTACAACAATAAAAAATAATTTACAAAATATAAAATGAATATTAAACAAAAAAAAATAAACAAACTCTCACACATAGACACCACTGTTTCTGCATTTGTTACAATGATGATGATGATGATGATGATGATGATGATGAGTGATGATGATGATGATGATGATGATGATCATGATGATGATGATGATGATGATGATGATGATGATGTTGATGTTGATGTTGAAAGGGAATGGTCTGTTGTCCTGATTGACTTCATTATTGGTTGTTTGTTCATGAGGTCACTGTTCTTCATGTGTGATAAGTAGATTTTCCAACAAACTGCTGCCTCTGTGCCATTGTTTTCCCTCAGGACAATAATCATATATATAATGCACCTAAATGAAAATGTGTGGAAGGAAAGACACTGGGATGAACACAGGAAGAAAAAAAAAATTCACTCCATGTACTGAATTCAGTGTACGCTGAGGAGGATGAAAGGGTTAAACATAGAATGGTGCATTCCTCATGCTTTCTGCAGAATGGATTAAAATAAAGGACAGGGAGCATGCTGTCTAATTAATTTGTAGATAAAGGAGAGTGTACAAATCTAACCAAAGATGATCATTGTTAGCACCAGCAGAGACAGCAGTGTGTATGTATACAGTACGTGCTTGACAGAAACAGAACGTCACACATAATGGCTTGAACTCTGTGTATTTCAGAATATGCCCCCTGGGAAATATACTGTAACAGTGACCTCACACACACCCACACAGAAGCATGTGATCACAGGACATTCATGAATTCCCTGATTTACATGAGGATTCATAGTAAAAGGACGTTATTTAAAAATTCTCCATCAGAGGCAGTGACTCACACAGGCTGATTGTGTTCGTACAAATGAGTGAGCGTACCTGTGTGGATATTTCATTTTCCTCCCCATCTACACCTGCATTCATCCAAAGATTATTGTAAAAGAAGTTTTTTTTGTCATGCAAATCCACTTATCATCATAGTTATTTACCATAAAAACCAACACTGACTCAACAACACTAGAGAACATTTCAAATGGAAGTAATTGATTCATGTGTCTTGTATGGAACAAAGATTTTTTTTTTCTTCCTCTAAGTGAAATGAATGAGCACATCATGCAAATGTAAGACACAATGGTGGACATAACAGAATAGATCTACATCAGGTTCTACCATTGGTGAAATATCATCTTATGTACCAATAGGATGATATTGGCTGATAAAGGAGCAGTGGTGGGTGAATTGAACAGTATTAACCCTTTAACTCCTGAGACTTTAACAGTTCCACTTAAAAATAAAAAAGTAACAGCCAAAAAATTTATAATAAACCAACAAAATAATAAGTAACATTAACAAAATAGGACACAAATGGCATAAAAGGGAAGAAAAGTAATAAAATATAATATTAAATACAATAGAAATATAAAACAAAATAAGGAACAAAATTAACAAAAACTAATAAATATTTACAAAATAATAAGTTAAGTTAGTTAAAATAAACTAAAATGAAGTATAAATAAACAAATATATGATATGATTTTTGTATTATTCGGCGGGGGGGAGAGAGAGAGAGAGAGAGAGAGAGAGAGAGAGAGAGAGAGAGAGAGAGAGAAAGAGAGAGAGAGAGAGAGAGAGAGAGAGAGAAGAGAGAGAGAGAGAGAGAGAGAGAGAGAGAGAGAGAAGAGAAAGAGAAAGAGAGAGAGGAGAGAGAGAGAGAGAAAGAGGAGAGAGAGAGAGAGAGAGAGAGAGAGAGAGAGAGAGAGAGAGAGAGAGAGAAGAGAAGAGAGAAAGAGAGAGAGAGAGAGAGAGAGAGAGAGAGAGAGAGAGGAGGGGGTGCAGAGGGTTTTTGGGAGCGAGAGAAAAAATAGTTCAATGTACAGAGTTTGACCGGCGACCGGAGCAGGTGTTGTCCCGTTCTTGGAAATAAACATAGAAAATGAAGCTCACTGAAACAGCTCCTTGTGTTCTAAGAACCTGCAGAGGGAAGTTAACCCCGGGGTAAGGTACTTACTTCCGCCTTGGAGGGGCGGCATTTTCCCCTGATTTTTTGACTACAGGATAACGTCAGAAACGGTTAATAATACGTTTACAATAATAACACAAAAAAGAACGAAAAAGTTCATTTTGGGATCCATGAATTTCTAGTTCATAATTTGAAAGAATGAACGATGAACTGAACTAATTCATATTGAGTAACTTGAACTGAACTTTGAACTAGTTCCTAATTAAGGTGAACTTTGCCAACACTGTCAGTAGGTGAACATATGTCTGCATTTGGTCTGGACCCAAGGCTCTAAAACTGGACTGTCCACACGTTTGTCACACGTCCTCACTTTTTATATTACGTGTAATAAGTTTAAGGTCAACAAGATGAACACAACACTGTCCATATCATGTGTTTGGAGGAAAAAAGAGTGTGTTGTCTTAATGCAGGTTGCCAGCACTGATTATCACACAGGTTAGCTAGCGATGCTGCTCGTATCATTCACATAAGCCGTCTTCATCTAGAGTGTAGTATTTCCACACATGCGATGTGTGTGTGTCACTATTGTTTTGTTAACCCTTGTGCAGTCCTTCGTAAAAGGCACACTGGCTGTGTCCTACAATCGGGTCTTAAAAACCCAGATTCCAAAGTTCAGTTCCATAGACTCATCACCCCACCCCCCCAAGGATATATTACTGTTTTCAGTAGTAAGCAATGGCATCCTACAGTACGTATAAAAAGGTACATTTGTGAGCCACCGGGTCTCTTTGACCCGAAGGACCGCACAAGGGTTAACCCACCACAACTGTCTTACCTGTAGGTGTCTTGTTTATGTCTGGTCTGTGTTTACGTGTGAGAGAGAGAGGGAGGCAGGGAGAGAAAGAATAACGTGCGACTTGTCAACTCCTCCAAATTTAAGTCGACTTGTGCTACGAAAGTCGACGTGTCGACTAGTCGACATTTTACTTAATACCCTAGTAGGCACTACACACAAGATAGGTAAATACATCTGCAATAGTGAACGGCAGCAGTACATTTTTTTCAGCACTCCATTCCCTGTTTGGTGCAGTACGTCATAAGGGTCCAGCCCATTCATTATGCTGATGGTCTGTCTGTACCAATCTCTGGCTTCCTTCTGTAGTGTGTCCTTGTATATCCCACATCATTTCTTAGATTTTAACATGTCTTTCTCTTTCTTTCTCACTTGAACTGTGCTTCTACCTCTACTCTGTCTCTGAACTTGTTTACAATAGAACTAGCCTCCAATATGGCAGCTGTATCCCAGTACACAGCATGTGCCTGAACCCTACGGCTTCTGTCAAACTAATGTTTCTGTTGTTTCTGTTGTGAATTGGAAGTGTTGGGACCCCTACCAGCCACTGTAGTTCCAAATGTTTGAATTTGAAGCCTCCAAGCGCTGCAAAGCTAGATTCATTTTGGCAAAAACCAAGTGGATTTCTACAACCTGTTTTCACTCCTGCTTCAGACACAGCTCAGCGACAAAGACTCTCTCATCAACATTCTGAGGTCGGAGGCTGCACAGACGGCAGAGGGAATGTCAGGAGTATCACACAACACTGAACTACTAAAGAAGTAGCTTAAGCTGTATCTATAACTGGTTATATCGAATATATTTGCACATGTAAGGTCAAAACTTCTGACTAACATAGGCCATAATTGTTTGTCCACAGCAGTGGTTGTAGTTCACACTGAAAATATGTCCAAACATCGAGCTGATTATCTAAATTGTTGTTTGAACGGCACAAAGCAGCACAGCCAAGAACCTGGGGGGTTCATATGCATTTAAAGGGCAAATGCTCAAAACAACCTTTATAATAATAAGCAAAAGAATAATGGATTAGTTTTCTATAGCACTTTTCAAGGCACCTAAAGCCCTTAGATTATTAATTTTTGGTGTCTTTACTCAGAAATACATTTGAAGATAGATTATTAATTATATACATTAATGAAGAACTCAGACCCAAGCAGTGCATTTACAGTTTAGACCACAGGGAAATCTTTTAAAATGCTTCATTTCATTAAAAAAAGTAAAAAAAATATCACTCCTTTAAGTTAACTTTTTTTCAGTCATTCATCAAATTATCTCTGAGTGAACATCTTAATGTACAGTGGGTAGCACTGTTGCCACGCAGTACAGAAAGTACTGATTTGATCCTAGTGTTGGCCAACTAGTTTTTTCTGGTGGAGTTTGTACATTCTTTCTGAGTCTATGTGAGTTCCCTCCCAGCATCCACAGACATGCCCAATAAGACATTAGACTGGTCGATGGAAATGGCCCATAGATGTCAATGTGAATGAGTGGTTGTTGGTCTACAAATGTCAGCCCTGTGATAAAGTGGTAACACGTCCAAGGTTGACCCCGCCTTCACTTGTTGGTTTCTGGGACATTTTCCAGCATCTCCATGAGCAGTTTGGAAAATTAATGAAAAAAGAACATGACATGAATACTGCATTAGTTTCCTCCAGCTGTCTTGTAGAAGTATACAAGTGGTGACAAAAAAAACCCAATAGACACCTTCATAACCCGCATCACTGTGACATCACAATACTCGCTGGAGGCAAAACAGTGGGAAGCTGGAGGCAAAACTGCAAAACCAAAAAGTCAGACTTGAAATTTTATCTATACCACCTGCAGCAAGTCAAAACAAACACTAGATGTCTTTGGTTTCAAGTTGACAAAAGGATTGGATTGAAACAATCATTAACAACTTCATATCAGGTAAAGTTGATCTGTAATGAATCATCAGTTTGGATGACGTTATGGACTATACTGAAGTGTCACTGAATTAGTGTGAAATTAATCTTCTCTTAATCTGGCTCCATCACTGTCTTCATTACTGTCTTTGTTAGCAATTTATTCAAACATCTCCGATGAAACTATTGGTTGTATTCATTTCACATTTTTCTGTATCTTCCTTGAGACAATGTCTACATATTTTGTTTCACATTTTTAAGATATCTAGATTTTTAAATTTTGAACAATTTATAAAATATTAAAAATGTGCCTTGCCTTATAATAAGTTAACTTTATCAGTATTTTTTTTACTACTGAATACTGATAAGAAGTCAAATATAGACTTTCATTTGTGTCAATGACCTTTGACCTTGAGTGACCTGGAATGGTCAATCTCAAGGTCACCAATGCCTCAATTTCAGCTTTAATAATATATATTGCTTGGGAGAATGTTTACAAAGTTTGTTCACAGGACTAAGAAATTTAGATAAAAAAAAATAAAATAAAAAAATTATATATATATATATATATATATATATATATATATATATATATATATATATATATATATATATATATATATATATATATATATATATATATATATATATATATATATATATATACATATATATATATATATATTAATCTTGCAAATTTTCCATTACTTATAATGGGCCATATTTTGATGTCTTGTAAAAAAGGAAATGGTTACAGATATCAATATAGTCACAATTGAATACTGATGGGAAAATCATATATCTGGACTTTCAATATTTTGAGTTATCCTGAAGTGACAGTACCACCCACTTCTATTGATTTCCTCCATGAAAACCACAGATTTATAACAGTGGCAGAACCTGACAACATCGCAAACCTCACAAACTCTTCATAAAAAAACAAATACATATAAAAACATCTTGGTGTTCTACAGGACCTTAGGTTCTATTTTTTCCCATGGGTGACGTTAGGAGACCATGCATTATAAATGAACTAAAGAGAAAATGACAGTGTTTCATTGTACAGCAGCAGAAACGTCAGGTATGATGGTACTTTAGTGGTCACTACTATACTAAGAATATGCATTTTACTGTTTGACACTGAATAATTATGGATATGTAACTTTACTTTTGCTGTCACTGCTGACATTACTCTTGATCTAAGCTATAATTTAAAAAAAAAAAAGAAAAGAAAACCTGACCACCCATGGAGTAAAGCAGAAGCAAGCAAAGACTTTACGGAAACAACACTACAAACATTAGTTAGACACACTTACCTTTTTGACTAATTGATGTTTATCATAAAATTGTGATAAGTAAACTAATCAAACAATATTTTAATGATAATGGCTCTATAATGACATATTTTTTTGCATTTATGTGTCCAAAACCAACTATACTGTTTATACCTAGATGTTGTATATGCCCACTACTCTATGATGGTGTCATAGAGTTGTCATTTCCATCACACAGTTACAGTTAAATATTTTTAAACTCAGCTGCAGAAACAAGGAAACACCTATTCTGGGAACAGCAGCTGAACTGTTATTTCCCATAGTATGATTCTCCCAGTGGAGGCTTACATTAAATATTTCATGCATGTACTTGATGTAACAAGTAAAAGAGCTGCTGTACAGTATGATTCTTTGTCACTACATGTATGAAGATATAGCTTGTTTTGCTTCTCTTTAATTGAGCAGGTATAGCATATTTTTTCTTACAGTAAAACTTTAGCTGTATTGGTGTGAGTTTGAGTATGAGGTTTCTGTGGCGTGGAAAATACATGAACTAAAGATACAGAGTAGTTTTTGTTATCTTGTCAAGAATATATTACATCCTGTTCAGGCTTTTTTTTTTTCTTTTAAAAACAAATCCCCATTGGGTAAGGCAGTGGCTGCTTTTGCTTTTTCATGCACATACAAACAATAACATTTTTAATGTAGCTGCTGCATTTCACCCAAAAGCATCAACAGACAGCTACAGTATTACAATGTTTCGAGGAAGATTTAATCTCAATACCCCAAACCTGAGGTGCAATGCCAGGAACAGGGGTTTATACAGATCTGAAACATTTATTGAGACTCTGTCATTCCACAGCATGTTTATGTGTGGGGAGATATGCATGTGTAATGTGAAACCTGTCAGACGAGTCAATAATACTCAGTCGTTGCTCAGTATTGGTGGTTAACTGAGTACGTGTACACAGACACACACTATATTGTTAGCATGTTATGCATTACAGCAGCGGTCTAAAACTCAACTTACCTGGGGATCGCTGGAGGTAGAGTCTGGTCACACTGGGCCGCATTAAGTTTTCCAATATTAAAAAAAAGGTTTCTTTATTTTACTTGCAGCTAGTAACATACACTTTTTGATGAACTCATCTTCTTTGAATGTATTTTCGTTCCTAGCAATCATCTTATTCACCAAGTAGCTGCTTCACCTGCTGCTTCATTCACTTACTTTGTTAAAGAAAACTTTTCTTCAATAAACATTTTTTTAAGATTGTTGTCCCCAATTCCTTCTCTTATTTCCCTGGTATTTTCTAAACTCCTCAGCATTTGTAATTGGATAATAATGCCAGACGCAACAAACAACTTCCTCTGTGCATATGAGACTCATAGAGGTGCACCTGTGTTTGACAAAAACATATTCCCTCTCCTACTTTTCCTGAAATTGCCTGTGGCAATTCTCCACCTTTCTCTTCATGGCACATTTTGAGAGAGATATGACTGGAACTGGGTGATGATGGATATCCATGCGTCCATTTGATATCACTCAGAATGTTTCAACTAAGAATGCAAATGATCAAATAATTCATTAATCATTATTTGGTTGACCTCGTCAATCACTTAACAATTAAATTGTGATTTTCCTAATAACATGAATTTGTCTTTCAATAGGGTTTATACAAATTAAAGCTAAATGCTGTTAATATACTTCATGAAAAAAGCCACATTGATTTATTGAACCATGAGAGATACAGTACAGGCAACATTTATGGAGTAGAACTAAATGAATTCTGCAGAGAAATTCAATAAAATAAATGGGTTTGAAAAAGGGGCAGTTTAGAAAAAATAGACATTTCTGACTTTGTTTCATCATTTGACACAATGGAGCAAAATTCCAGCACAGAGAAGGTTCACATGGAGGATGGGTCTCCAGGAGTGTGGAGACATTACGCCCCCATTCACCATCACCAACTTCATATTCCCATTTAATGACTATCCCCACTGTGGCGTCGCAGCATGGACAAGCTGACAACCTTTGGACAGATGTGGACCAGTGTGGACAGACAGACAACAGCCTAGTTTAGGCAGTGTACCCCCTACTGTTAACACCACAAATATCACTGTGGAAGAGGGCAATTAACTAATAAGTATTGTAAATCTTCTCAACAGTTAATTGTTTACTAACCTCAGGTACTTCATAGTTGGTAAACTTGAAGTTGAAGTTGTCACAAGACTATCTATGGTAGTCCATACAGTAAGTGATAACAATAAATACTGTACACAAGAAAAGGTGAATTTGAGAACACTAAACTACACAAAGTATCATTCCACAGGTTTAATTTTGGTCCCCAGGCCATGAGTTTGACACCCCAGCATAACAGGAACACTTGATAGACCTTTATTTAATTCATGGTGAGTTATTGTGATGTTAAGTGTAATCACAACATGCCTAAAAATACCCCTCACAGTCTTAAATCTAAAATCCTATCATTGTCTCTACTGGACAGCACTATGGAAGTCAGCTTTTTCTCACCACAATGTGAGTGTGTATTCAGGTTTATGTACTCTATAACACAGGAGACAAATACACACTTAGGCGTTCATATGCTCTGAATGATTGTTAATGTTCACTCCTCATATTCATATTTATTTATACATTATTATACATCTGCACTAGGAGCCTGGGGTTTGTCTGTCTGTCCTTCTGCAATCAGTCTGTTCATCTTTCCTGTTTAGTCGATACACGCTCCCCACGGTCACAAGGAGAAGGGGTTATTACTGTAACACCACACGATAAAAGCTCAGCTCCAGGAACAGAACCCGGCAGTGAATCTCTACTCTGAAATCCTTTTAAAAATGAAGGTGCAAGTGCTGTGAGAACATGCCAGCTTATCGATGTTTAGCTTAGATCTCTGTCAGGTGCAGCAATTCCACATCATGACTACACAGACATCCACACAAAAACACACATGTGCCTCATCCTGCCTGTTGTGGCAACACATGCATATGTGGCATTCCTTTAAAAAGCCAAAGTGAGCACTTTGCAAACAGCATATTGTAGAAGTTGTTGTGTTTATTATGTTAAAACAGTATGAAAATCACTGCTGTTTACTTGTTTAGAATGAAAACACTTGAATTAGAAAAAGTCTCATTTATGACAAAGTAAATGTAATCACTTACTTATCTCTTAAAGAAAAACGAAATATTAGTTCATCAAATACAACAAACAATATAGATAATGTTGGCAATGTTCAGACTTTTTATTATTTTTTATACATCAGTTAAGTAATATTTATATTGGGGTCAAAAAAGGAAAAGAAATGACTAAACTGTAAAAAGCTGAAGTGTGCATGAAGCATGAAAGTATGAGGTGCCTAAAACCAAGTGTTTTGAAAAGGCCAGTTTCTCCAGGTTGATAAGGCTGCTGTATCTTCATTGTGGTATTTTGTCCAAAGCATGTAACAGACAGGTCACTGAAACACCAGGGAACTGTGTTAATGTGTGAAAAATGGGCATGATATGTCTCCTTTAATATTCCTGAGTCACAAGTGTCAAAAATACTATAATTACTTCCGGCTTCACAGAAGTAAGGTAGAATAGACCATCTGTTTGAAGACTATTGCAGCCTTTATATTCATATAACATTATCACTGCAGGAGAAAGAATTTGCAGAAAAGTGTCTCCAGCATTATTTTTCTCTTATCTTCTGATGTACAGTTGCTCGTGATGTAAAATAGTTTGACTCCACTTTTGCAGGTATTTTTGTCAGCAAATTAACTGGATTTTTCACCATTTTGTAGGATTTTTCAGAGGCTTTCTGTTGGTTTAACCTCTACAGAAATGCAAGCCCATGATGCTGTGTGTTGCATATTACATCACTACCCATGTCAAGATACAATAGAATTTTTTTTTTTTACTTTATACAGAAAAATGCAGGGATTATGAAATGATGCGACCTCCATATATATAATGTATTTTGCATGGAAATATGCTATTATTGCAGTGAATATGTGTCTTTTGTTGGAAAAAAAAGTTGACCCCGCATTATATGTGCTATATGCCTAATTATGCATTGAATTATGCAATCGCATAACTGCATTTTTCTGGAGGGATTGAAATATGTATACAGAATTGTACAGAAAATGGCTTTGGTCTCTAGTTTATTCTCTGGGACAACTGTATGGGTGGGTGAGTTTAAATATAACTCAGCTGTTCAAGACAAGAACTGATGCATAAATAAGGGAGAAGCCACTTTGATTTGAATATGTGTTTGTCTTTTCATTTGAATTTTATTACCATTGTTTCCGATGCTGAGGTGAACTCTGTGAACTCTGTGAACTCTGTTTATTATATCCCCAAACGGAATTTCAGGGAGATTATATTTTTGGACTGACTGCTGGATATCCTTCTTATTAACACGATAGATTGAAATCTATGAATATCATGGAAAGGAAGAACTGATTCAATTTTGGACAATATATAATTTCTTAATTGGCCACAAGGGGGTGCTCAAAAGTTTAAACTCACTAAACAAACATAAACAGACACCCACAGGCAACAAGTTGGTTCAACATCATGGAGGAATTCATGCAAACACCTGGTATTAGAAAATGAGACCCCCAAGGATGCCTCATTATTTTCTATGCAGGAAAATCTCTATTGGTTCAAGATATGGTTCAACAGGAGCACAGAGACTGGAACAGAATGGAATTTGAAACGTTTTAGCTAAAAATGTTTCCATTGTCAAGGTGTTTTTTGCAGAAACGTTTCAGATTTCGTTTTGTTCTCCAACTTCGTGGATAAAGATGGTCAACTCAGAGGTGGAATATCCTGTCAACATCAACATTAAGCCTGAGCCATGAATTATGATGATGATGATGATGATGATGATGATGATGATGATGAGTGTTATTATTATTATTATTATTATTATTATTATTATTATTATTATTATTATTATTATTATTATTATTATTATTATTATTATTATTATTGTTATTATTATTATTATTAATATTAATATTAATATTAATATTAATAACAACAACAACAACAATAATAATACTTTGTTATATTTTTAATTTTAAGTTTTGTCTTTCAACCCACTTTCCTTCGTTTATTCCAATCCCATCATGCCTCAGTTCCTATGACGAGTGCTTTTTACTGTAATGGCAGTTGTGCAGAACATTTGTACAAGTCATGATAAGCCATACACATGACTTGTGTAAAGTTTTTTATTTGTCTTTTCTTTTTCTTTTAGTTTTCCTTTGAATGTGTTGGGCCAGTAATTAAACCAGATATCAGTTTGAGATGTACTGTGTTAAGACCAATTTATTCCTTGGACTCATCCATGATTACATTTTTTTATTTTTCTATGACAGTTTTCCTTATGTTGATGTTCTATTTATTGTGTTTAGTATGTGAAATTAAAAACAATGTTCTTCCTGGATACCCCCCCCCCCCCCCCCAAACATACACACATAAAATATAAGAAAAAAATGGATTAAAATATCACAGTCCATTGAGACTCCTATTTCTAGTCTGTGCATTTATTGCCTGTATAACGCAGCCTAGACCATTACTTTTTACAGCACTTTACAGTCTAGTTTATCTACCTTAAATAAAACTGTGAAACTCTTGTGCACTGCAGAGGGTATAAATTAATTGCTGGGTTTCTACAGGATGTTTTTTAACTGTTACAATACATCAGTAGGCTCAGTCTTTTTCTGTTGAGCCCTGTTTGAAGGACAAAAAAAAATCTACAAGCCCCTCTCAACCCCAAAAACAATAACAGTTTTGCAATTATAACATTTATTGAAAGAAATATCAATATCGTGCTTTTCATTGAATATGTTTTTGTTCATGTTAGCTTATACAGTACGAATAAACTCCACCAAACTTCTCCCTGAGGCAATATATTTCCAAATAAAAATTGGAAATAGAAAGATCTCTCAAGAGAGATTAATAAAGCAGCAAAAAGCAGTCATACACCAATAAATAAGAAGCAAACAAACAATAAGTAAAAAATTAAATTCAAAATGTGCAATTATCTTACAGCTATGGCATTAAAGTTACAATTTTAGAACAAGAAACACATTTTAGTAACGAAGATGAACATTTTAACAATACCAGTTAAGGCCATTTCCATTACACATTACAGAACACTAAGGTGCAAATTGTACAAACTTTGCAAAAACAGAAACATTGCACGTGATTTTTTTCCAGTAAAATCCCTGTTCATCCTCCAAACTTAAACTCTTTGTCCAGTTGAGTGACAGATCACCATGGCAGTAGATTTGTTTGTTGCCCATCCCTAAAATAAGGCCAGGTCCTTCAACACTAAAACATTAGTTCCACCTACTACATGTTCTAACCTTAAAAAAAAATATCCCATTCCCTGCACTGTAATAGATGCAGCTCTGAAACACTCGTTCTTTCTTACTCTCAAAGCTTTTGGTTTTTGCGTAGGCCACCCAGTGATTCACGGCTGAGACCGCCTCATGTGCTGGGCCTCCTCTGTGTTCTGGTCCCCACCAACCCCCATCCTGCCAGCATCAGTGGGATGTCCCAGGTGTGTCTCCTCTTGGCCTTGCTCACACTCTGCTGCTGCACAAAGGTAGGTTTGATTCAATGTCTGTGGAGGCCTTGAAAAAAAAAAAAAAAAAAAAACACCCACTCATAAACTTAGGTATATTTGATCTGCTAAATTCTCTGGATTCTAACATTAAAATTCAAGACTTCACAGAGTTTCATCCTCTTCTAGGTCTCCTCTACCACCTCCTTAGATCTAGTAAAGGAGAAGTGGAGCAGTTACAAAGACCAGTGCCTGGAGTTCATCAACACCACACCCCCCGCCACAGGTATTTTTTTGAGATACTTGAGATTTAATGACTTACTGTAGCAAAGACATACATACATGTACTGTAATAGTGTTTCTCTGTTATCTCTATAGGGTTGGTGTGTAACAGGACCTTTGACCTGTATGCCTGCTGGCCTGATGGGCTTCCAGGAACTACTGTTAACGTCTCCTGTCCATGGTTTCTACCATGGTATCGTAAGGGTCAGTGTTTATTTACAGTATACACATACTAAGCCTCTTTTCCGACAACATTCCCAGAAAACAACCGAGGTGAAAGAATTCCTGGTATTTGTGTGATTTGTATTTCCACTGCACCTCAAACTTCATGGAAATTGTTCATGTTGGGCTTGATCGTTTCTATTTGCAAACTCAAAATCCAGCTGAATTTCTGTTGAACATATTTGGCAAATACATTCAACAATGTCCAGGCTTATTATTTAGAGCATATTCATATAGACAGAATATTGCTAAGGATTTTTTTTTCTAGGGAAAGTTTTTTATCAGGATCATTTTAAAGGAAACACATTGAGGTTTTCCTGGTAAAGTTCTAGTGGGGGTAAAAGGGACTATAATGTAAGATATTTGTGTCCATTTTGACTTTTCTGGGCAAGTACAGGAGCTATTAATACCAATTAATGATGACTCTTTTGTTATCCATTGTTTCAATAAGCAGTGCTTAATTTGTAAACCATGACATCCAATAACAAGTCTCTTAAATGCAGCATAGATTAGTGAGGTTTGGAATTAGCATAAAGAGGGATTATACAACTGTCAGTGTATAGAACAAGCTTCCCTTACTCTCTTTCTCAGTCTTTTACTTACACTTTTACATTCCAATCTGGAAAATATTGATGGTCTTTCACATCTTTGTGGTTTGGTTTGTAGCAAATAAAACACCGAAGCTGAATGGACAATGTTGAACATGATTAGAAATTAGAAATAAACAATTAGAAACTCTTTCTCTAGATATTCATAGAACACTCTGGTGGAGGAAAGATGTCAACGTATAAAAGCCATTATAGTACTGTATACTGAACCAGAAAATATGCTTTCAGGAACCTATTTATTAAATTTCAAAGCATACGTCAATTCCAGTGCTGCGTGCCAAGGTTTCATTGAAAGTAAATGAGTTTTATCCGAGACACTAGAAAGGCCTTGGACCACTTAAACAAAACTGACATCTGTTCTTTTAAGAAGCTCATACAGTTGTCATCCAATCTACTATTTCAGTAAACCTGCCTAGTGATTGTCATCTTTTGCGTCTCCTAACATCAGTGAGCCATGTTGCCATAGTAAAGCACCTTTCATTCTGAATGCTGCATTGAAAAGGGTGAGGATTTTTAAAGAATAAATAAAGGGAAGTGAAGGCCAAACATTAGTCATTGGACCTCATTAACAACCCAGAGGGATGATAATGTCTGTGCTGATCACTAGTGCTATGAGGCAAGTCCAGCCATACAGAATAGAGCCGTGCACTCCTGCGGGAACCTGTGAGACCGAACGCAAAGCTGTGCGGCGCAGGACAGATTTTGAAAGCTCAGTGCAGGCGCGGGTGGGAGGGGGAGTCCACAATGTGGGAGTCCTCAATGATAACCTGCAGTCCTGTAAACTAAAAACATGTTTAAAATAAAAGGTATAAATGATTCATTTTGACTATCATATATACGTGTGATGAGGAGAGGTCCCACAAGAGGATCCTCCCAGCACCGAGCTGCCGACCCTGACACTTTCCCATAAAGTGACACTCCAGAATTTTGGACATTGGACCTATTTTCCAAGTCAGCCAGAGTGTAGGAAATGTGTAGAGAAAATTTTGTTTCATATTTCTTTGTAAAATCAGAGGTGGCTGTTGCTAGGCTATACGAAGTGAATGTCCATTATGGTAGCCGACCACTACAACAGCCATATCCAATCATAAAAAACTCAAAGCAAATCAGTTATCATGTTAGGCTGTTGATGTAATTATCTGTATTGATAGAGTGATTTAGGAGTTAAACCAACCTTGCATTTGTTTGATAATGAACAGCTATTCGCACTTCCTGTTTGAAAGCTTGGCGGCTGCAGATAGATATCGCCTAGAACCAATCTTACCAGCTCTAATTAGAGCTTTGACCTTTGCCCAAAAAAAGGATTTTATTTGGAAATTAATATAGATATTTGAATAATATTCAAATACTTGTTAAGTATATTACTCTGAAAATGCCTCACTAACCACTACTGATGAAATCTGCAGTGTCGTCTTTTGTCCATTGCCTTGTTGTGTGTGAAACACTATTCCTTCATTTTCCTAGTTGCCTGTTACTGATGAAAGTCTCTAAACTGTTAGCCTCATTGACAATCAAAAGGGAATGTTTATAAAATGAGCAGATACAAAAACGGACACGATACGTAAAACTTATGACACTTATACATTTTTCAGAGTGTGAATCTCCGACGTGTCTACCTCAGCTATTGTTCATGAATGTGCGGGACTGTCCAGTGACCACTCTGCCATGGGTTATGTACCAGCTGGATGCTAACATCTACAGGTGCCCAGATAAACCCAAAGATAATGACCTTTACGTTTGCGATTCACATATTTCCCGAGACGTAAAAAAAAGAAAAAACGCAACCTGAACTAAAAGCGTTTACAACCACATTAATAAAAGTAAAATAAATAGTCTTAATGATACCATATACAGGATCGAATATTTAGAGCTGCCTAACATTTGTTCGAATGTCCGTTTTTTTTAGGTTTTTTTATAGCATCCGAATTATAATATTCAAAGGGTTAGTCAAGTCAAAGACGCGACAACAACCGGGAAAGCAGTCTTCCATATGCGACATTTCCGATGCCCACCCATGGGACGGGGATCCGATGCTTGGGTCTCCCCTGTTAACTCACTGCATACACTTACGCATATACAGCCACATTTACAGATATGTTGTTGGGGTTTGTGTGTATTTTCTATTTATTTAGTATTGAGTTACAGGAAAAGAATCCGTGTAAAAGTTAAGACTCATTCTCACTGAACCATTCTGTCACAAATCTGATGATTCTGATCAATCCTGACATTGTCCTATCTTTTTGAAGTGAAATAAATGAGAGGCTACTTACTGTAGTAAGATTTAAATAAAAAGCCAAACAAAAAATAACTGTCTGGATTTAACAAAGTAAATCGTTCAGATCCTGCAGTGATTAACAATGTTTCAGCTAATTCATTATTTATTCTAATTGATGCAGTGCAATAAATGCCCTCTCATTTCTTTAATGTCAAAAGGCCTGGATCAGATGATGCACTGTATGATTTGTATATGATATGTTAGACAATTATAGCTCAATTGATTTAGTTTAACTGAGCAATTACTTTAATTTATGGAGATTTAATCAGTCTATGTTTAATTATTATAGAAAATGTAAGCTTTTGTTTACAAAGAAAAGCCAAAGGATTTAAAGTGACATAAATCTTGTTTTCCTCATAAACCTCCAGGTGGTGTTTTTATTAGTATTGATCTTCAAACACAATATCTTTCAGAACCAGTTATGTGTACAGTACAGTATGTGTTACCATAACCGTTTACCTGGTAAAGAGTAAACACTGGTAAACACGGAAAACCCAGGAATAAACTTCAGGTTACCACTTTGACCCTTTAATCTTCCTTTGTGATACAGGCCACAGCTTTAATCTGCAGTGTTTACTTTCCTGGTTTCCTCCAGGTGGTTTGGAGTCTATATATAAGTGTGAAACTGAACTTGTCAGCGTTATCTTCTGTGGACAGACAGTCCAGCAGGAGTTTCCACATCTCTGGACAGTTAATCCTGCCTCAATTCATTCCTGTTCTGCTAGATTTCAGGATTTATTTGGTATATCTGTTTCAGCATTTTCTCTCAGGGTGTCTAGCATGAGTGTGAAAGATGAAATTTGTCAAGTAAAATAACAAAAGCTGATGTTACAGTTTTCTTTAAAATGTACAGCGTTAGATTGAAGCTATAACATCATACAGAATATCATGTAACTCTTTACTTCTTCTTTGTATTTTTTTCTGCATTTTACAATTTATATAGTAGATATTGGTGTTTTTGCTTTAGTATTGATTGTGTGTTACACAGTTGATAAATACAGTATATTATTTAAGTCAAACTAATAGAGCCAATACTGTAGATACAACCCTTCCCCCAGTGCTCATTAAATTGACCTGGCCCGCACTGTGCAGCTGCAAGTCATTGTTGATCTGCAATATTTAAGCAGTGAAGCTTGCAGTTGCCGGTGCAGGACCATTCAATTTGTCACCTCCATAACCTGGACATTTCTTTCATCACCACAGACTCTGGCTGATCTACCCCCAGGTTTTGTTTGTTTTTTTTCCTGTTTCTTTTCTGTCTCTGTCTGAATTTTGTTCTTTCTGCTATTAAATAATGTTTCCCTTCAGCACTGAGCATCTCAATCCATTCTCCACTTCACCCCATCATGACAATACCTTTATTATTATCATGTATCATCAGAGCAGAGGTATACGTCTCAAAACCACACAATGAATGAAAAATGATTTACTATAAAAAAAAGTACCCAAGCTATGTTAATTTTAAAAAAAAATATGACCACAAATGCATGCACACATACATTTGTCTTTGTAGTTATATTTGCATATATTGTACAGTATACATGTAAACCAGTGGTTCTCCTTTTGTGACTTGTGACCCCATTTAAAAGTCATATTTCTGTCAACCCCAGACATTCAAAACAGAGCCATTATTTTGCTAAACTTAATTGATTTGTGATCATGTAATAGTTTGTTATACTCTGTTGCAAATAAACATTCATTTTAGATGACATTTAGTCTATATGATGTATATTATTATGGTTGGAGGCAGAAAAGTCAGGTGTAGATTATTACTGCACAAAGTGAGAATTGTATTTTCCTTGGTCAGGATATGTACAGACAGTTCGGGTATGAATGTATTTACAAGGGTCACAAGTTACTACTAAACAAACAATAACTCAAACTATGAATTATGAAAAAGCTGCAGCATCTGAAACCAGCCATAATGGATACTGCTTCTATTTCAGACTCACAGTTTGTCATGTTTTTTTATGGATTGTGATTGTTTCTGTCAACTCATTATATATATTTTTATTAGTAAATTTTTATTTTTATTTTTTTCTATCAATTACTTGAAATTGCAGGTGACTCCACATGGGGTCCTAACCCCAAGGTTGAAAATCAGAGAAATGCACTACAGAAAAACATATGAATATTAGAAAAGGACAAACTGGACAGAGAAAAGGATTAAAAAATAGACCATAAAAGCCAATATATGTGCAACTTGCATGATTGTTTGTGTGCATATGTGCATGATTAAGGTGATTATCAACTGTTTTTTTTCTACCTGATAACTGTTAAATTAACCATTGCAGCTCTATGTTTCATCTTCATCTGTACTATTGTATTGTTTATCTGTGTGTGAACAGTCCAGCGGGGTCTAGTGTACAGAATCTGCAGTGAAGATGGCCTGTGGGCACACAAGAATACCACCGAATGTGAGGACGACCCTGGTGAGGTGTGTGTCTGCCTGTATACACTACTGCATGTATGTATCAGGCTAATTTTTCCATGTTTGAAGTTGTTTAGAAAGGCAGATGGTTGGGTGATATTACGACTGTGGATAATGTCACATCACTTTCATCAACTTGGTCGGAAATGACATGTGTGAAAATCCACCCACCTTTTCAAATGCTCCTCCAGACCTTTGAGCCAAATCTAATGTGTAGTGTTAGTGTGTGACTGAGTCTTTCTCTCTACAGCAGCAGTATGGGCGCACCCTAAACCAATTATGGATCATGTACACAGTGGGCTATTCACTCTCTCTGGGGGCTTTACTACTGGCCCTGGGAATCCTCATCGCCTTCAGGTACAGCAGTCATGAAAGTAAAAAGATAAAATAAGAAGCATTGAACATTAAATAAGCAAAAAATACGTCTGTAGAAGAAGGTTTAGACTGTGCAAGAATGATGCTGTGGTTTGTTCACAGAGGAAAATCACCACCACTTAGCAATAGTTAGCACCTCAAACTGCAGAACATTTGCTTCCAGCAATAAAATATGGATGTAAATCTTAGATATTCATCCAGTAAATTATACACAGTGATTAACAAAGTACTCACAATGAAAGCCTTGTAGAAAAATGAAGGAGTTCTCAGGCACTATTGCACCATGCAATTTCCCATTATCTTATCTTATCTTATCTTATCTTATCTTATCTTATCTTATCTTATCTTATCTTATCTTATCTTATCTTATCTTATCTTATCTTATCTTATCTTATCTTATCTTATCTTATAGTAGTTCTTAAAAAATATAGTTCATATAAATTGGTGGGGGAAAACACCTTTAGAATTTCCTCAAACATCATAAATATTATCATGAATATTAGCAAAAAATATCTGTTTTATGCTACAAAAGGTGTGCTTTCATTTTGTTGCTGAAACATCCAGGTTTGACCTTGATGGAACAGAACATTTGCAAAAGGAAACATGTGGGTTTGGAGAATGGAAAAATACTTCTCTATTCAATCCATGGATATACACATTAGGTTTCCAACACAGCGGTGGACACAAGCAAAAAATAAGACACTGTTCACCTTTGGGGTGATGGGTAAATGAAGAAATAAAATGCGGTCCAAAGCAAAGGACCAGAAAAGATTTTAAAAAGAGGAAGAAGATTTGGATGAATGAATGAATGAGGAAGTGAATGAAAATCTTTAAATAGATGGGAAAATACAAAAAATAAATACAAGTAGGAACAAAGTAGTGGTAAGAAAGAGGAAAAACAATACAAAGTTAAATCATAAATAAGACTTACTGTAAACTGAAGCAAGATGATCCTATATGATATCCAGAGGTGGAAGGTAACTAAGTAAAAGTATTATTAATTAGTATTAGTATTATTATTATTAAAAGTATTATTACTTTAAACAGATGTGATAGTATGAAAAATAAGTGTCTTTAGAGGTAAAATCAGTGGAGAGAAACTGTGACTTTATATATATTATATATATATATATTATATGACTTTTATCTCACAATTTTGACTTTTTGACAAAAAGATTATATCTCATTATATCGTTAACACTATATCTCAAAATGTTGACTTTTTCTCTTACAATTGTGCATTTTTTAATCTCATATTTGTCATTTTTTTAAAAATACAACGATGACTTTTAATCTCAATTGTGACTTTTTTTCCCAAATTTTCCCAATGTCCTGCCCATATCCACAAAACTGTGTACCGTGCCCCTATCAAAAACATTATCCACACAGTAAATAACTTTTAACATCTTTATTTTAGATACTTTGAAACTTTTCTGATATTTCCTGGTTAAATAACTATTATTGCGTTCGTGGAAAAAAAAAATGCAGTTTTACTTTTTACGCTTTATTACAATTGAGAAATTGTATGTTTTTTTTTTTTACTTTTACTTAAGTAAAGGAGTTGAATCAGTACTTCTACTTTTACCAGAGTGTTTCTTCACACCAGTAGCTGTACTTCTACTTAAGTACAGAATGTGAGTACTTTGACCACCTTTGATGACATCACAGAACGTTAATAAGATCTAAACTATGTGCACACCATCATCTGTGCTCCAGGAAACTTCACTGCATGAGGAACAACATCCATATGAACCTGTTTGCCTCGTTCATCCTGAGAGCTGTGTCCATCCTGGTGAAAGATGCCCTGCTGACCCTCACCCTGGACCCCAGGAGCAGCAGTGACTCTCAGACACACACCTGGGCAAATGTACCGGTAACAGCATCTACATCTAAACAACAGAGAAAAAGCTACTGTGACAAAGCTCATTTATAAACAGAATTGTCTGACACTGTCTGATTATTACTGGAAACCATAGACTGACACATTGCATGAATGCTTTTAATCATACAAATGAATAGTTTTTCTTTTTCTTTCTTTAAAATGATTCATCTGCACTCAAGGAAAAAAAAAATCCAGATCTTGCCAAGTGAATTTTTTTCATTTCCAGTCAAAATATCTCATCACACTTAAAGTAAGACATAATCACCTAAAGAGTAACTTTTCAGTGATATATAAGTAACTTATTTTTAGACAATAGATCTTGAAAATCTTATGGTAAGAAACTTAATCATGTGTTTAAAACAAAATCTATATTGTGATAGGATTTTTTTTCATTATCACCCACCCATAGTTCCTGCTATGATGTAAAAATGATCTTGGTAAGATGTCTTGAAATAACATTTTCCAGATCTATTGTCTAAAAATAAGGTATATCTCATTGAAAAGTTACTCTTTAGGTGATTATGTCTTATTTTAAGTGTGATGAGATATGTTAACTAAAAATGAAAGAAATATTATTTATTATTTATTATTTATTTAAACATAATTCATTACTTTAGAATTTTGCTGCTTCACAACTGTAATGCATTACATGACTCCTGTATTATTTTTTAGTTGCATACAGATTGTCATCATAAATGGCACATGTACTGTCGTAGAGCCAAGTCTTCTTCTCCATTTTTTGCTATAACATTAAAACACCACATAATCGCCTGGCATTTGTCGAGAGGTTGCTCACTGTAGAACCACTTAATTTTCAGTGACGCACATTGAACCAGATTCAGTCCATAGGTTCAGTCACACCATAGACCTCCAGAGCCAGTGTGGTCAGAACAGCAGTAGATCTGATAATCCAGAGGCTGTGTTAGTGAACATATGCACTCTGCCTTATTCTACTGGAGTGTGATTTTCTTTAAAAAAATATATAATAATAATAATAATAATTGGTTGTACTCTGCAGGCTACCAAGGCCGTAGCACCTTTTCACATTCGTCAACTGACTGTGCCTTATGAATGGGAACATTGAGGAGACCACTCCAAATATGATTATGAGGAACAATTATACTACAAAATCCAAGGGCACAAATTTAGTTATGTCATTTCTCTTTCACAAAGTAATACTGTCGAAGATGGTGGCAATGTACCTGTCCTGCTCCACTGGAGAATGCAAATTGAAACACATAATACTCAAGGAGGGACTGGATCATTAAAAAATCTACAGTATTTAATACCTTACACATTACCCTATCCAACTGAATGATAAATAGAGCATGCATTTAATAATTATATATTATTTATTATATTATAATGTAACAGTGCTGAGAGCCAGAGGTGACTAAGGCGCTTTAACACTGCGGATTATATGATTCTGGTCACAAAATAAACATTCACAATAATCCCATATGAAGAGTTACTGGATTAGGCATCTGTACACTTCCATATATTTACCAGGCTAAATATATGGAGATATAATAATGGTAATGAACGTGATGTGATTGATATTAATTCACAAATTAATGCAGCTGTGGTACCACAAATGTACAGACTACAGGGGGCTCCCTGAAATGTTGTGTACCATAAACTCGTGGGCGTGAATTGAGTACTGCAAACATCCAAATCTTACCAAGTGTATGTTTCTCATTTCTAGTCAAAATATTATCAAATTTAAAATAAGACATAATCACCTAAAGAGGAACTTTTTAGTGAGCTATTAAAAAACAAGATTTTTTGGCAGTAGTTATAGAAAATGTAATTTCAAGAAATGTTCCCCCAAAATGTATTTTTTGAATTGGAAAAAAAATTGCTTAATTCAAGATGATTTTTTCACTTAATTCAAGCAACAACAAAAAGAAGCCAATGGAATAAGTGAAAATCATCTAGAAGATTAGGTAAGATTATATATATATACATATATATATACCATACTTGAACACATACACACACACACACACACACACACATATATATATATATATATATATATATATATATATATATATATATATATATGTCTGTGTGTGTGTGTGTGTGTGTGTGTGTGTGTGTTCAAGATCTTTGTCTAGAATAAGTTCTTATATTTAATTGAAAAAACTCTCTTTCTTATTTTAAGTATGATGAGATATTTAGACTAGAAATGAAAAAAATACCCTTGGTAACATTTTGATTTGTTTGCAGTGAGGTATTCTATTACAGACACATGACTCTGTTTCCAGCTCAAATAAAACATTTCAGTGTCTTGTGCACTGAAGAAGCATATACTATGTGGACACCAGTTCAACTGAACGACCATCAGCAAAGATGTGAGCTTTGTGCTGCAGTCACAGTCACAGTCTGAACTGTAACAGAGTCACTGTCAGAACATCTGACCGCAGAGCAGCCATAACCCCTGCTGCAGCTGTCATAAGACTGTCAGATAATGTTTTAGCCTTGAATTATTTTCCTTTAAATGTTTCTGTTATTCCGGCTCTGTGTCATGTGCCAGGCCGTGATGTGGTGCCGTGGGGCCGTGGTGATGATGCAGTACAGCATAATGGCCAACAACTACTGGCTGCTGGTGGAAGGCATCTACCTGCACAGCCTGCTGGTCATCACAGTGTTCAGTGAGAAGAAGTACTTCTACATTTATTTGGCCATCGGCTGGGGTAAGAACAGAGAGTGAGTGACACCTACATACTTATATTAATTGTAGACATCATATGCATAGTTGTGAAATTGATGGGAATTTCAGTTCTGTTATTAATTGGTGATTAGTAACTTTACAACTGAATTTGATTTAAATAGGTCTTACATGATTGTAATGTTATATTTACATTGTTATTGTTTGCAGGGTCATGGTGTTTTGGTTATGAAACGGGGGGGGGGGGGGGGGGGGGGGGGGGGGTTCTGCCTTGGTGGAGGTTTGCGCTCTCAGAGTTCTTCAATAAATCTGAGAAGATGAACTTTTGTGGGGAATTTTTACATCATGTCAACCTTAACCCTTGTGTAATGTTCATATTGTTGTTACTCAGCCAGTGTTTGTGGGTCTGATGGACCCGTTGCATTTTGTGGCTTTTAATACCTAACAATCAAACACTTTTATGTTAAAATACTGAACAGATGTTTACCTTATCCCAATTACAAGCAGTATAAACAATATATATGGTTAATATTATCTCTTTACCATTTTTAGGTCACATTTATAACTTAATATTTAAAACATAATAAAGAAAATCAATTAAAATCAAGATATGAGTGGAAACAAATTTAAAAGTAAAGCAAGGTTTTTCAAAACTACTGACTTTTATTTCTTTGAACTTGAAATTTAACCCATTTGGGTGCACAACACAAGCTGACCACATGAACACAGAGTAAACATATCAGTCAAGAGTCACATCAGCCCCATTGAACGCATGGCCTTCAGCCACTAGCCTATACATCCCATGTGTGTGTTGCAGATATACTTTTTGCACTTGATGCATGTATATTATGTTTTCCTGTCCATCTTGGGGCCGCACACTTGACACCACTTCTTCTTGTTGATGGTGTTCACACACTAGATTAGAATAATGAAAAGATCAGGAATTTTACTAACACCTCTCTTTCTCTATCTCTAATAGACACAAGACATGAGTGCCAGACATGTACGGCAACAGTATCACACACTTACTTCAGGCTCTGCAGATTGTGGTTCTGTAGAATGGGTTTGGCCATCTTGATCGGTTGTGATAAGAAACCACACTGGCAAAGCTATAATTATAGTGTCCTGCCTCCAATTTGTAGCACATAGGGTGTGAAAAAATAAAGATTCCCGCAATACAGAAGGTCAAATTCTGCACCTGCAGTTCACATACAATGTTGCAACATTGTTTGTCAACACTGCTCTCATTTTCTCGCACATTTGACCCTTTGATGTTCTGTATACCAACACTCTGTCCTCCTCCTGTCTAGACCTGCTGTGTGGTACACAGAACATCGATTTCCACACTTCTATTAGCCCCGGGTCCAGTAGACCCGAACATATTACATGTAATAGAAATGTGTAGGGGGGGTGTAGGGTGTGTGGTCATTAAATATGTATACTGATATATGTTCTTCACAGAAAATGAGCCAAAGTCAGTGAATCTCAGCTTGAAAAATTAATTAATTGTATCATTTTTCTTTTCATGAATAATGAAAACAGGTCCCACAGACCCGAACACCACACAAGGGTTAAGCTCTAGTGGATGGTTTTATTGGAATACCTCCATTAGTATTATATAGAACACAAACGAAAACAAATGTAAACTGTATCTACATCTGTAGGAAAAATGCAGTGGAGTGAACATGACGATATCTATCAGTCGTATTGAAGTAAATGTACTTTCATTCCACTACTGTCAGCTGTCTGCTGCAGAGTATTATAGATGCAGTCTGATCTACTGGCAGATCTCTTTGTTAAAAATATGATCAAATGGCAAAGTTTGACATATTAAATCAGATTCTGTTCACATTCACATGCTGCCTCTCATCCTCAGGTGCACCTCTTATATTCGTATTGCCTTGGATCACAGTGAAATACATATATGAGAATGATGAGTAAGTGTCCGTTTCCTAAACTTCATTACATGTGGTTTGGTTTCAATGCAGCTTCTATCAGTCTCTCCTTTTGATTTCCTTCAAGCTATTCATATTGGCACGCATGGATATGAGATGAGTCTTTGAATGATGATTAAAATAACCATGATATCTGCACTGTAAACCCAATAAGTTAGCAGAACTCAAAAAATTTAAGACAATCGATTTCCAGAAATTAAAATTTAGATGGTTATTAAAGTATACTTAAATTAAAACATTACTTATTAACTCAGTATTCTAGGGTTGTGTCAGTCCTACTGGGAGACTAAGTCAGGGTTCAGTGTCTTTGTCCAAGGACACTTGGACATGTGGACAGACAGACCTAAGACGCGAACCTCTGACCCTTCAGTCATTGGACGACCCGCTCTATCAACTGAACCACAGCCGCCCCTGAATAAAATGACTGTGTTTTGTGATTGAAATTTGGTGTAATCGATATTAGTTATTTGTAGTGATCTAAAATTATATTTCAACATTTACTACATCAGTTACGTTTATTTTTTTCAATCATCCTTATTTAAAACAATAGAAATAACAGAACAATATCATTCTCAGCATTTAATGACTTAATTCCATTCAGTTGAACCTCATTTATGTTTTTAAGTTATATTCACTTATATCCACAATAGTTTCCCTTAATAAAAAAATATTATTTGGAAGTACAACAACTTAATACATGTGAGTTAGTAATACTATTTCTGAAACTTTGACTATTCACAACTTAATATATTTAATTATTCTGAGTGCAATACCTGCCTAATATATATCTATATATATATATATATATATGTGTGTGTGTAGGTGCTGGGAGAGAAATATTAATATGGGATATTGGTGGATTATCCGTTCCCCGATACTATTTGCCTGTCTGGTAAGTCTGTCTAATTTATCTGTGTCTGTATTGAATGTATATCCCCTCCTGTTCTTCTTTTGTTTTGTTTTGGGTTTTTTTTTTTTTTTTTACATTTGTACAAAGTTATGAAAGTAATTTAAACCCAGTGATCATTGGATATTGTTTGTGTTCCTGTGGCAAACACTGAAACACCAGCAGCAGATACTGACCAACTGTTTCTTGGCCGATCCTGCTGTGAATAATAGAGTGTGTGTCTATGTGTGTGTTCAGACCAGAGAGGCTTTAATGTCCTTGTAATGGGCTTTAAAACAGCATCAAAGAATAGAGTTTTTGTAATTCAGAATATTAACTTTTTGAAGAAGTTCCTCATAGCCTTAACGCATTTCTCTTGTACTGACACTGTTTAAAAAAAAAAAATCTGATCTATGTCCAGTCAGGCATACTGTAGCTGAGTGCCTGATTAGAATGAATGATGAATTATTTATGATTCTAGTTTGCTGTGATTTGAAACACTATCACTGAGACAGAGTGGATTTTTTAAGGGTTGTATCTTTTCGATTTACTTCTCTTGTTCAATAAATTTAGTTGGAAAGCTCTACCTCTTCCAAACATGTTTGACTCTCAACTCTGTAAACGACACAGTGCAGACTTAAGACCTCCTATCATCATTAACACATGTTAAACATTATATTTGTTTGTTGTTAGGTCTCAGTGACCTTTACAACATTTTTGAAACCACTTAAGATGTTTGGTTTCTCTTCTGCCCTATCCTGTTAACCATTAAAGACCTAGAATTATTGCCTCGGGAATGTCTCAGGGGGTCATATCTGATGCTGCTAAAAACTTGAGAAACAACATTTTACCTGAATTCTTAAAATGCATTTATAGGATTAGTGGTTTTAAAGTTATTAAACATGTTTGGTGAGTAGGTGCTTTGGGCTGTTCAGGTTTTTGAGGGTTAAATATCTCACATTATCTTCATTTTTATGTGAATAAGAGAATTTTGACCATTGAAACTTTATAAAAGTCCCCAAAAAGCACTAACACACACACACACACATATTCACAGACACACACTTCCACACAAACACATGCACGCACTTTATGATGTAGTGCAGAACCTCTCCAGTGACAGAGAACATTAATTATTACAGCACTCAAGTTATTAGCTCTCCAATTTTGGTAATATGTGTATATTGTCTTGACAGATGTATTTTTGTAACTGTGTGTGTTTGTGTGTATGAGTGCACACAGATACAATGTTCACAGTTGACCTACAGTGACTTCTGTAGGATTGTGGCATAACGTAACATATATTACGTTGCATCTATTACATATAGAAACTGATTCCGTTTCCGTACAATGTGACGACTGTGAATATTTCAGTGTATGTGTGTCGACGTACACGTACAGTACACTTTCACACGAGGTCACAGAGGTCGCCAATGTTAATATGCACTTGTGCTCAAGTGTGTCCATCCATAATGATGTTTGTCTCTATGGGAACAGGAGGCAGGAAACACACAAGAGGATTTCCACAACTTATTTTAGTATGTAGTGGATGCGCGACTTTTTGTACTTGCGTGGATAATCAGTGTGAGGACATTTTGATCTGTCCTCAGAAATTTAAGAGGCTTTTTAAGACATAAGACATAGTTTATTGATTGACCACCAACACATTACAATCAATATATTTCATAGTTATGATAATTTCATAAATATACATGTACAATACATTATTAGTTTTTATAAGTGATGGTTGAGGAGCCCAGATAAAGGCATGATACGCCACTGCATCATGGTCTCCTCATCTGATTGTTTACTATTTAACAATGTTACATACATTATAATATATGAGGTACTTAAATATATGCCTTTAGGATTAGTGTTGACGTTTACATTGCATGTGCATATATATATTTATGTATTGTGATGAAGCACATTGTGGATGGAACAAATATGAGTAAATAAATAATTAGATATAAACAAAAAATATATATATCAATAAATTATACATAGATTCTTGCTTTGCGTTTTCATTATTAATTGATTTGGGAGAATAGTTATAGGTCGTACTGCACACTGGCTGCTTATTTATCTAACTATTTTGACAGATGTAACAACTTGAGATATTGCAATCTAAAGATTAAGCATGAAAGTAAATGTAAGTCTTTAAAGCTTAGGTTTTTAGTTGTGATATTAATGTCAGATTCAAGGGTCGAGAGAATATATTTTTATTAACGAGATATATCTGCAGACACATAACTACATGTGTGAAGTAAGTTCATGTCCAAGATGCAAGTAAAAAAAAATTAAATAAATAAAACTCACCAAACTTTTTCACCTTTGTCACTTCCTTATTTTTTGTGTTTCAGATAAACTTCTTTATATTCATCCGGATTATCAAAATCCTAATGTCTAAACTTAGAGCGCACCAGCTGAGGCACACAGACTACAAGTTTAGGTAAGAAAATTAACATATTCTTCGAGCCATCTCCACTGACCTCCAGATTTGATTCAATTATGATTCACTTATCAACACAATGCTCTAGAAGTCTTTAAGCTTCTCTATGTTTGTATTCTATTTTTTTTATTACACATGACCCTTTGTCTCCCTCAGCCATGTGAATCTTTTAGTTTTACAGTGTTTTTTTTTTTTTTAAATCTCTTACAATCTGTAGTTTTACCACTAGCATCCATTCAATAGCAGTATCACCTCAGTATGGAAGCACTGCAAAAACAACATATAAATCCTTGTCCAATGTACTATCATTAGTTATTAGTATTCAATTGACCTTAATCAAGACATTTCCACATCTTTAGAAAGTGATGGAAATATGAAATTGTACTCTCTGCCATCTGAATAATACTAACATTAATAACTAAAGACATATTTATGATGTAGTTGTTATGATGAAAAGTCTTGTAATTTCATTTTCTTTTTAGCGGTTTACTGGTTGAACTTGAATAATGTAAAGTTTCTTTTCTTCCCCTAATCAGGTTAGCAAAGTCCACTCTGACCCTCATCCCCCTCCTTGGGATTCATGCCATCCTCTTCACTTTTGTGATTGATGAATCTGTCCCTAAAGGCTCCATGCTGCGCCTCATTCGTCTCTTCTGTGATCTCCTATTCAATTCCTTCCAGGTCAGAACTGAAACACGTGAAATGTCACTCATTCGTATGTTTTTTTTTAAAGTTAAGTAAGTCCCATAATCTGGAGTATTTAGGCAGATGCTCAAGCCTTTATTTTATTTTCCTTTCACATTAATGTTATATATTCTTTTACTATTTCAACAATTTTTATTTACATATTAGTAATTCCTACACTACAAAGATAAATAATCCTACTACACAAATGCTAATATTAACATAAACATAGAGACAGTAAAAAAAAAAAAACTGTGAGTGCAGAAGTAATCAACCTCTTTGTCATTAACTAATAATAACTGCATAACACATGCATAACACAACAAACCCCACCTCCCTGATAGAAGTTTTACTTGATTTGCCCCATCTCTTATCATTGTGAAAACACATTTTTGGTGACGGTGACCTGAACATTAAACCTAAATTCATCAAAATGTAATGGGATTCTGGACTACCTCACACCTTTCCTGACAATTTCCTGGAAATTGGTCCAATAGATTATGCATAAACCTGGTTACAAACAAACAGACAGACAGACCAATAAACAAAGTGACTCAAACACATTAGATAATTTTTAACAGACAGGTGCAGTGTTTGTTTACCTGCTTTAACTTGTTTCAGCTACTTCCTGAAGCCTTCATCAGAAGCTTCAGGAAGCATCAGGACAAGAGGTCAGACAGCAGGGGGCATAATGACCTCCTGCTGTCTGACCAGTCCTCCTGAAACAGTCTGTAAAACAGCTCACAACAACAGCTTGTGACGCTTCTGACGAAGGCTTCAGGAAGTACACTGTAGATTTTGCAGTGTTAATTTGGAGACAATGGGACCAAATACACTCTAGAAGAAGTTAAATAAACTCTCTAAGTGTTGATTTAACACTGCAAAATTTACTGTGTAGTTGAAACTAGTAAACCAGGTAAACAAACACTGTACTTGTCTGTTAAAAAAATTAAACAGTTCTCTTTGGAAGACAGTACGAACCTTTACAAGACTAATCCTCAAATATCTGGGATTTCTAATTTAATTTTGGATTCCCATAAAGACTTCCCAATGATCACAGACCAACATACATCAGAACACAAATCATATAGATCTATAACAAATCAGAGAGAGATTTCCATTTGGGGGTATGGCGTCCTTCTTCTGCTTCTATATTCAGTCATGCTAAATACTTGGAGCTTGGTTTGTACTGACAGAACTTAGTCCGACTCAGTCATGGTCACTATGAGCATCCTATAGAGCTGCTGTTTGTCACAAAAAGTGCCCATACCTTTTATGGACAGAATTTCTAGACCCAGGCCAAGGATATAGGGTGTTTGGTTCACTAGATTTATGTGGATGTTGTGGTCCATGTTGTGGACCTCCAGGGAGTGTAAAGCAGCTGCAATAACAATTAGTATTTCCAAATGTGAGGCCGAGGTTTGCAATCAGAAAAGGCTCTGAGTGAAGGATGGGTTAGGAATAAATGACACGCACAGATCAGTGCAGCATCTTTGATGACCCAGGACATACTGGATAGATCTTCTTGGAATTGTGTCTGTATCTTATGAGCTGTTTACACAAAGACAATTGCCGCTAAATACGACAGCATATTTTATTTGAAGTGCCTTTCGTTTACACGGCAAATGTGCCATTGTGGTGTGAATACGTAAAAACCTGAAGACCCCTTCCAGAGGGGGGCATATTGATAACAAGCTGGATTGTGTATCTGTCTAAACTAGAAGAACATGTTTATCTTGCATGCGTCTTTACGTCACATATGTTCGTCGCACGTTGCATACACTTTACGTTGCATAAGGCTGAGTGGTTAGCGCACTTGCCTCACAGCAAGAACACCTCGGTTCAATTCCCGGACCGTGCAGCCCTTTCTGCGTGGAGTTTACATGTTTCTCTCCCTGTGTCTGGATGGGTATTTAACTCCTTCTAGAGTGTATTTGGTCCCATTGTCTCCAAATTAACTCTCTAAGTGTTGATTTAACACTGCAAAATTTACTGTGTACTAATCCTGATTGTCCAGTCCTGGTAGAACAGCTCATAGCTGCAACAGAATGCAGTCATTTCTGCATGGATGACAAGAGTCCATATTGTAATACTGCAGTACAGTGATATGTGTGTGTAGGAGCGGGGGTGGGGGCGGGGGCTTAATAAATGAAATATCTCTGAATGAGAGTAACTCACGCTGCAGCGACAGATGTCAGTGATGAGTATTATAATTATCACCAGTAATAAATATTAGTAATAAACAATGTTCAGTGTGTGTGAGTTGCAGCCATAAAATACAAATAAGCATGGATGTAAAAATGTCACCATAATCCAAAATTCATACAGAAGTTGCCTGAAGGAAAAGTGCCCTGTCATTACGCAGAGGGAAACATGTATTATATCTACAGAAGCACAGACAGGAAAACTGATCAAAAACAAGTGGTGTCAGGCACAACAAACCCCACCCATTGGAAAACTGTTTAGTTCTTCATGGACATCTCCCTCTCAAAACATCGAGACTATGAGTTTGGCCTTTCTAGGGTCAGGGTCAAAGGTCATGATGCCATTTTGGAGCCTACATGTCATTTCCTGTTTGTCAACAAGAGGAAACTTACTTACCACCAGTCTTTTTTGAGTTACTGTACGAACTTTTAAAAACGTGTGGCCTTGATTTTGACCATTCAAGGTTACTCAAGGTCAACGGTCATGACATCATTTTGGAGCCTACATGTAGTTTCCTGTTTGTCAAAAAGAGGACCTGAGTGCGCCACACCTGGCCATGTAAACTGGGCATGTAGGACTATTGTAACAACATTAATCACACCAAAATTGAATGGCATCTATTCTCAACTACACATTTCCTGAACATTTCATGGACATTTCATGGACATTGGTTCTGTAGCTTTTGCATAAAGTTGCTGCCAAATAAACAGACTGACAAAAACAAGTGAGTGGGGTAATAAAGGAAGGATGGAAGTCACTAAAACTCTGTAGAAAACCTATTCCAAACGGACAGTTACCTTGAACATACTGCTAAAGCCACAGTGGAGTGGGTTAGGGTGGGAAGAAGTGGGAAGACTTTGAAAATATCATGAAGTGGAATTTGAAGCTTGAAGGAGCTGGAGCTGTGATGCCTTGGAGCAAAAATCCAAGTTGCTAGATATGATAAGATTGAAATATATCTCAAGAGACATTAAGATGCAAAATGCACCTCTACTAAGCATTGACTTTGAGAGAGGTGACTACATTTCCTTTAGTTTTTCACAATGAAACATATTTTGCACTGGCAATGTGGTATCCACGGTTTGTTAAAAAAAAAAAAAAGAACAAAACCTCCAAAAAACACATTTTATCCCAAAAAGTATCAATTAACTGAACAAACTGATTTTGCATTTGGTTATATCTTATATATCCTTTGAAGTTTTGTTTGTTTTTTGTTTTTTTCAATTTTAATATCAAGATTTCAAAAAAATCTGTCTCTTTCATTCACTTATTTTGCTTGTTATGAGTTTGGTGCTTAAAGAGTTGAATAAGTGTAAAATTCCCCAGTGTTGTACTGGATAACATGTCCAGTTAATATGAATATGATCAAGTTTAATGATATTGATGCTGGAAAATGAAGATTTAAACATAATTGATGTAGTGATTGTTGGCCAGAAGAGAAAAAGTAAGTATTCCTATCCTTAAAACAATGCAGCAAGATAAATTAAATTTTATGTTTCTGTAAGACATTAAATGAAGTTTGCTCTTGCTTCTTCAGGGCCTGCTGGTGGCCATCCTGTACTGCTTCATCAACAAAGAGGTGAGACAGATGTGCTTCCATGTCATGTACTACTTTAATTTCTGCCACCATTGCAGTTGCTCATTTTTTCCTCCATAGAAGAGATAAAATAAATATTTCTCATAATCAGTAGCTGCGTTTCCATTACAGTTCCATTACAATAGCAATATTCCTAAAATTTCAACAAAGTACATTTGCTCTTTGAACGTGTTTCCATTGACGGTTGTTCTAGGCACGATCGTCGTAACTCTTGTGAAATATCATCCCATGAGATTTCACTGCTGTCACGTTCGGGCCATCACCCTAATAGCATTAGCATGAATGAATAGGCTAATTCTCTCGTCAGTAAAAGTCCTTAAAAAAAGGCCGTAAAACTCTTTAAAGGTACTAACATGTCAAACAAATCAGTTGCTTCACATTATAAGGGTCTGTACATGTGGTCCCTACATTGTCAGGACGAAATATTAAGGATAAATATGCTCAACAATTAACAACAACAAATTAAAAATGTATGTAGTGCATGTTACAGTTCTTGCATTTGACACTTTACAGAACAGAGAATAAAGTAAAAAACTACTTAAGTATTCAAAAACTAACAGATAATAAAAATGAAACCTTCACTGTGCCTAATGTAGGAATCACCATGATCATCACTCCAAGACGGTGGCCGTGGTTGTTGCGTCCCAGCAGTCAATGGTTGTTATGGTTACAATGGCTGCAGCTTTTCTCTCTGAGAGAAGTGATCATGTGACTATGTATGTCACATCCTGTGACATATAATTGCGAGAAAAAAAGTGTTTCCATTACGCTTTTGCGATACATTAGAATATCGAAACATCTGAAAAACCACCTCATGAAAGCATGAAAACTTTTTATCAATATTTTAGTGTGTTTTTGAAATTCAGGTGTTTCCATTTCCAGTTTTTTATAGCGATATTTACATTTTGCGGATTCCCAAGGGTAATGGAAACGCAGCTAGTGTGACTGCCAGCCTTTATCAACTCTTTTATATCCCTGAAAGCTCTGTCTTTGTTCAGGGTTCACTTAATTATTTTGTCCGCAAAGTATTACAGGCAAAACTTCAGCCGTCTGCTAATCTCTAAACTTTTAAATGTAGTCTTTGGCAAGAGGCATCCTTGTAATGAGTTACTCAGTGTCTGATTTAATCTTCATCTCTATCTTCATGTTCATTATCTTCCCTCTCTGCTCCTTAGGTGCAGTCTGAGATGCTCAAGAAATGGAAGAGGTGGAAGCTGGGTAAGGATATTGATGAGGAGTACCGGCACACCTACAGCCACACACCGCATGTTAAGAGCGGCAGCATCGCCACCGGCAACCTGCCTGATCTTCACGACAACAATATCAGTGACCCCAGCAGCGAGTCGCCTCAACTCAGTAAGACTCAAAGAAAACCGTCCTGTTCGACTGCAGCTGAAGAAAACCGCCATTTAGTCGTCTGCTACAGCAACGGCACAGGGAAAAGCAGGTGTGAAAGAAGCAAACACACCCTGCAGCTTTCCAACTGGCCGCAACGAGGCACCACCAGTCGAGCCAGCACCACCATAGAGGATGTTTGTTTAGAGGAGAGGGTACAGTTTAATACAGGCACTCTGGATGGAGAGGAGACTAATGTCTAAGCTCCCTTGATGTAAACTGTGGTTGCGCTTATCATCATTTGAGATCAGTGTTCATCATGCATCTGTGTGGGACATAAAACACAAAGTGATACACACGGATCAAAACTGCATGTTATTGCAGTCAGTCATGTTCGACGCTTTCTAGCTGCAAATGAATATTTATTGGTTTTGGGACCTTGAGCAAAAAAAAGCACTTATTGACTTCATCTGACATCAGGAATTATTAAATAATTAAAATTAAATTATGATATTGTGTGTGTGTGCCTGTACCCTCTGAGGACAAGCAGGTGAACAGCGAAGGCTCTCTTTTATTTTTATGATGTCACTGTTGTAAGTTACGCTTGTGTTGTGTGTGTTCGCTGCAATAGAGTTTATCATGCGTGGTACTCTTATACAAACTTGTCAGTGTCAAAATGTGTTTCTTTTTCTGTTCTTATGAAACTGACTATAGTATGGCTGAGTGCAACAACGTTTTTCAGTCCAATTGTATCAGATTATGGTTCAACTTCCCTTGGTGTAATTTCTGTGGGTCATTGCATGCCGCTGTAAACCAAATCAACCATATTGAGACCTTTGAGAGGAGGCAGTGTTGGTCCAGCCCTGAGTGAACCTTTTATCCTTTGTATTTATGTTACAGTACAACTGAGAATAAAAACTGTAGCAGTTGGTGCAGTAATAGCAGCAGCAGAATCAATCATGGCAACTGAAAAACTGTTTCTCTCATAGGAATATGCACTGAACCATCCCCATCTATTTGCTTTCTTCTACTTCTGACCAATAACCAGTCCCTCCAGGATTTCTCGGGCCTTTTTTGAGATTGTTGCGTCCTAAAATGTCTGATCTTGCAAGAGCTTTTCCAAAAAATTGCGATGAAAGTCGTGGCGCTTTTTAGTTTTTTGTTGTGGGAGGAAGTGAAAGTTGCGATAAATAGTTGCGATTTTCTCTTTTTGTAATCAAAATTAAGTAATATTTCAAATATTTAGTTCCTGAAACAGTTCATTCAAAGTCCTTGCGATATGGTCCTCAAAACTACCTTTTACCAAGATGGCAAATAAACGATTATGAGGATAAAAAAAATGCAATGCAATGCAATTTTTTTTTCCAAATGCACCTGTTCGTTCAAAGGTTAAAGTTCATATGACTTCACAGCAATACATGAAGTTATAAAACATAATATAAATGTCTCAGCCAGTCAAAAAAAATATTACTAGTACTGTGTACTGTGAAGTAGAGGCAGTTTCTGACAAAAATAGAACAAAGACACTGAGATATTAAGACAACCTTTCAAATACGGCAAATAAAAATACAGCAAAAAAGTACTCTTTCAAATGCACCTGTTGGTACTACTGCATCATTTTACTCGGCAAATGCAAACTGCTGGCCACACATATGTTGCTTCGCACTGTAAGGTAAACAGGAAAAAGTGGAAGGAGCAGCTCAAGATGTTGCAAATGATTGGTCACATTTTGCGGGAAACTCATTGTGATTGGTTAGAATTGTAACATGGTGCTAAATTCATAGGGATTTGAATTGAAATTACGAATCACATCGTGAAATCCTGGAAGGTCTGAATAACCGGAACCAGAATTCATATGTGTTTTCCTGTGGTGCATTTTGAATCAGTTATCTTGGCTCCTACAAAATGTTCAATTCAATTTTAGTTATATAGCCCCAGCCCCAAATCACAACAATGTCGTCTCACAGGGCTTTACAGAGTTAATTGGAGAAAACAAACAATTACAGAAATAGATGGAGTCCCAAGCATCCCCTGTCCTTAGACCTTCCTTCTTGGCAAGGAAAAACTCCACAACCCAGTGGGAAAGAAGAAACCTTGGGGAGAACCACAGTGAAATTAGCTCTGGTCCACATGGTAGTATAGGATATTACCCTGTCTGGTTCTAGTTTTTTTTTTCTATCTAGTCTCAGTAGTTGTTTTTAAGTCTCATGGGTTAGTTTGGTGGTTTTTTTTCCAAGTGAAAACAGTCTTCACCAGTGGTGGGCCATCATCATCAGAAACACTGACCTACATTTACTACCTAAACTCTAACATCTGTTCCATGAAATTGTATTAAGGGCGACACAGTGCAGAGCAAGAAGGTCCTGGGTTCAATTCCAACACCAGTGTGTGGGACCTTTCTGTGTGGAGTTTTCATGTTCTCTACATGGGTTCTCTCTGGGTAGTCATGCTTCCTCCCATCATCCAAAGGCATTGATTACTGTAAAGCTGCTCATAGGTGTGAATGTCAGAGTGATTGTTTGGCTCTATAATACAACCCTGCGATGAACTGGTGACTTGTCCAGGGTGTACCCCGCCTTCACCCTTAAGTGGCTCCATATGACCCCCATAACCCTAGTGAAGTTAAAGCATGTTCAGAAAATGAATGGATGGATGGAAATTCAATTAATGTATTCCCAATACACTATTCTCTGCATTTCTGTTGGCTGCACTGATTCCCATAGGTGTATGTTAATGTAACATATTTTGTTCAATCAGATTTCAGTATCAATGTGTTGCCAGGGTTCATCTAATCTGCCCTGTGTCTTCAAAATGAGTAATGAAGGCCCATGTAACTTAAACTGTATAGCATTGGAAGCATTTTTTTTTTTAAATCAAGCACATTTAAATTTCACCTCACAGGGCCACCCTCCAGTGTCATCAGCATTTATCCATCCCCTGATTGATTGGTAAGAGCCAAACTTTTGATACAACTTTGGCAATTATGTGATTTATTCATGCCAATAAATCTAATTATAATTGAATTTAATTGAACTAGATTTTGAAATACATTTGAGGTAATTTTTTTATGCCCATAATGGCTGACTGAGGAGAGGAACATTGATTTGGTCTCAGATTAACTTAAAAATCCCTTTTCAAGATGGACATTGGGAGGTGAGTTTAGCCAACACTGACACCTTGAGTGGACAGAGACACTGAAGTTTTCAGAAAGAAATGAAGTTGGATTTTATATAGAAATAATAAGCATCTCTGGTGAGTAGGCAATGGTGTTTTTTTATTTAAATTTAGTATGTTTTTCTCATGTTATAGATAAATGAATAATGAACTTCTCCCGATGATGTACATGGTACAGCTGCAGTTGTAGTTTAGAAGTTTGGAGTTGTTTTAATTGTGTTTGTTGCTTTAGTAATAATGGAATACACCCTAAATATGCCAAATTCCCATGCCTTGGTATTTTGCAATTTTTTGTAAAGAATTGATGGTTTTTTATAATCGTGACATCATAGTGGTAGAATTAAGAAGTGGACTAAATCAAGCCCAGGTACCAAACTTGCCACTGGTCCAGACCAGCTCTTATATTTGCGTTTCCTTACACTCAGTGATAACCAAATCTCTGTCAAGCCGTGTGTTTAGTTGTCAGACCACTGCACATTCTTTATTCCTCCTCCTTTGTTGTCATGTCCATCTTCTGTTTCCAACCTGTAATTTAACTCACAACAGTTCATGCTTAAGTGAAAAGGAAACCAACCATTCACCATTTCTGCTGGGAATCCTGTTCTAGTTCAGTTTTGATTGAAACAGTTAAAAATTATAACAAATTAAATCCAACTAAAGGAGAAAACCTCAAAGTTTATAAGTTTACAACCTCATCAACTGATTATGACCAGAGGAAATGAACTGAACAATGTGTTGTCATGTTTATGGTATTCTGGTTTATTTATGACTAAAGCCAAAGAAGAAAATGATATATAATGCTAGATGTGTAACATAAAACAATGCAACAATTTATTAACATTACCCCAACTTTTGCTTTTTTGTCCTATCCTAACCTTATCTTTCCCCCTTTTTTAGGCAAATATGAATGTATTAATGATGTACGGTATGTAATCGGTACAAGAAGAAATATGAATGAAATATTATGGCTTTCTCTCATAAAATAGTCTTCATGAATAAGAGAATGGATACTAATAAAACAAAAGTTGTTTTTTTTATAATGTACATAAAAAGGAAGAAAAGATAAATAAATAGAGGTTAAATTACTTTTAAGTTCCAGGAAGACTTTTCAACAGAATATGCTCCATTTTGTAAACATCATCTGAGAACAGTCCTTCTTAGAAGTGTAAGAAATTAAGATTAATAATGAAAGGCCATGAATTTATTTTCTTTAATTTATTTAATTTTATATTTTAATTCAGGGCTCAGGTCTTTCCATTGTTTCTTCGAAATTGGACTGGACTAAATTGAGCTGGATTTAATTGCCTGTGGTTTTGCACTAACATGGATTTTGACAGATGGATTCCTAATACAAAACAAATATGTGTAAATATTGATCATCTGAATATTATATAAGATAAACATGAACAGGTCAGGATTTTGTTGTTGTTCTGTATTTTTGCTTGCAGTCCAGGTGACTCAAAAATAAAAATTAACATGGCTTATTAACTTGATAAACTATGTCTCGACGAACATGATTGTAGCTTTGACATCCTGTCTCAGTATTTAATATGTTGCAGTTGTCAAGACAGGCTCACAGCAAATGGTGTCACGAGAGAAAGCAAACTGTTTTTTCTTTTTTTTTTTTTTAAATAAAAAGCCACATTGTGATGTCTTATCATGCCTCAATGAATCCAATTAAAATGAATTAAAGCTGTCATTCCATGGTTATTTCATTAATATTCCTGTGTTCTCCATTATTATTGAATACATTGTGTTGGTTCTATTTACAAAAAAAAACATCCGGATTACTTTGTTTCAAGCTGTTTTTAGAAAAATTAGTTGAGGTCGAACAACACAGTTTATCAGGTACTTCCTCATACATGTCCATGACGCAGTGATGAGGGGTCTCTGATTGGCTCAGAATGCGTGAAGGAACACTCCCCCCTCCCCTCTTGTTCTCAGTCTGTGTTTACTTTTACCAGAGTAGCATCCAGCTAGGTTTCATGCCAGTTTGTGCTACTGTGGCGCCATCTTCTCTTGTAGATGCTAATGCTAATGCTACTTCAGATTCGCTGCAATGGGGAATGGGTTTAACCCCACGTGGGTGATGCTAAAGTCCATCTGACATCAGATGGACCGGCTTTTTCTGGGTCCCTCATTCCTCTTGTTGTTTTCTGTGAATGCAGTATGCAGCCAGTGGAGGTGACAAACCACTTTCAAAGGCAGCATGTGTTGGTAAATGGGGGTGACCCATCAGATTCCAAAAGGAGCGTGGAAAAGTGGTTTTCAGCGGAATGACACCTTTAAAACACATTCTGTCTGTTTTATGTATATGTGTCAATACACTTATACTATTGGATTAATAAGGGTCATTTGTCCACAGTTACAAACCTTATGTGTAATGGGAGCTGAGATGTTTGACAGCTTTTTGATTTTGAAGAACATTATTTTTGTGTAGCCTGCAGGAATATTTCAGTTCTAGATGACCAAAGTATGTCTAATCCTGACAGGAAAACATGTGCATCACTGTGCAGCTCTTGTACAATGTGACATATGATCAGTCAACATATGTAGCATACCTTTTGGAGATTACAATGGCATGGAATTAGGATGACTGATCTGTGTGCTGTTGTGCAGAAGGTATATGTAATAACTTGTCAGTGTATGAATAATGCAGTGGTTACACACATGTCATGGTGAGTGTGTGTTTATGATTGATCTAATCATTCTCAACACACCTCCCTATATTTCCTGCATGTAATAGAACATGAACCACTGGGGACCACTCTCTGCATGGGAGGATAAAGTCAACTGAGAATAACTGAGAATGGCTCAAAATGTCTCAGCAGGAAATCTACTGACTTTCATCATAATCAATTTTCCATTTGACAAAAAAACCTGCATTGGAAACAGGTTGCAAGAGCTCAGCAAAAGATACAAAAGAAATAGTAAGGCCAATAACATAATAAATTATTATATTATTGGCCAAAAATTCTTAAAATATTGGTTCAGGACTTTTATTAAATTATCAGCTGTTATTACATAACACTGTTTTACCTTTTTACCAAGTATCTGCTTCAGACATTAAATGTGCTAAATCTTACAGACTTTAATAAGATAAATCACAAAACAAATAACTGGTTAGCTCATTTTACGCTCATCTCAATGAAGTCACGATGAGTTACAGTATTGTCATCGTTCTTTGTCCGTCATCGTCCATCATCGTCCATCACCGTCCGTCATTGTCCGTCATCGTCCTCATCGTCCGTCAACGTCCGTCGCCATCCGTCGTCATCCACAATTCAGTAAAATCTTTTCTCCTCCCTCAATTCTCAACAAATCTCAATTCTGATTGATTAATTACATAGATCTAAGCATTAGGCACAAAACGTATCACTTTGTTTGTCGAAATTTGAAATTGTAAACAATTTGTTTACAACTTTCTTTATTTTTCCAGTCTGTCACTAAAATCACTTCTCCTCCCTCAATTCTCAATGGGTTTTAATTCTAATTTTATGATCATTTGAATGACTCCCTTTTGTTGAGAGCAACACACTACAGCTGTGAGGTCTGGATGAGCACAGGACTATTGACACTATCTTTTTAATATATATGATGGTGTGTTATTCCACATATATGGTGGTTTATGAACATGTAGACAATGGATTAGTAAATATTCCACTAGAAAGAACCTGTAAAGTGAATGGATCATAATGTGTAGACAGTGTTTTAAAGTAGATCTGAAACCAATATTCATTTGGAATAAAACCTATTCTCTTGTCAATTCTAAGAATTTCACATTTTGACCCCAGACTTATCTTGATAACTTAAGTCAACCAGCATTTAAGATTTCAGTTTTCTTTATCACTAACACACGTGTAACATTACATTAGTTTTATTCTGGAAGCATTTGACATATAGACCAGTGTTATTGGCCATTGCAGATGAAGAAGAAGAAATGAAGATCTGTATTTGGACAGTCTTTTTGAGAATGAAGTAGATTCAATGTGTTTTTGACTTAATTTATATGAGATACTTGTGTTGTGTTGTGTTTGTTTTTCTCAGCCTAGACAGTCTATTTTAAAATATGTGAATATGTGAATGCTTAATGGAGCTGCATGGTATATCGTTTTAGCATCATCATCACAATGTACGTGCAGGTACTGCAGTGTAGTAGGCAAATGATGCTGATCTAATTTCAACCTGGGAACCTGACACACAGTGATCCACCAATCACAATTGTGCTTAATCAATTTTCCAAAGCAGATCACACCCCTGCACATGGTATGAGTCACTGGTAAGAACATTGAAAAATGAGACAAGAGAACATTTCAGAACACCCCCCTGCACACACACACACACACACACACACACATATTTGACCTGATTTGCCCTATCTCTTTATCATTGCAAAAACACATTTTTGGTGACTATGACTGTGACCTTTGACATACATTCACCAAAATTGAATGGGATCTATTGTAGATAGCCTCACATATTTCCTGAAAATTTCATCAAAATCGGTTTATATGTTTTTTTTTACCTAAAGCTGTTTATAGACACACACACAGACAGATACAAACCAACACAAAAACAACACCCCTGTCCAGTTTGGAGGCTAAGGTAATTAAGTGGAATTAATTCAGGTACAAGAAGAATGATATTAAAACATATGTTTTGTGTTAACAGGGTCTTACACCTGTTGCCACAATGAGAGGAAACACATCTAAATTGTTTGACCATTAATGTTGGTACCACATGAATATTTTATACTCCTAAGTAGTTTTTCATATCGCAATATATATCGTAGGGTAAAAAAAAAATAAAAAATGTCAGTTTTTACTCAACATTGAGCATAACTGCATTCAAGATGTCTGACATATAATTAAAGTACTGTGCAAAAGTCCAAGGATAGCATAAGGTTTATTAGTTTAGCAACGTTTCAGTTACCATACAAATGCATTTCTCGCATGTCTGTGTATTAAGATCCAATCTGAATATACGTACAGCAGTGAAAACAAAAGTTTCAAGGACAAAACAGTTTTTATAAAAGCTGTGATTACCCCTGTCGCCTCTACCATGTTGAGCTCCCAATGAGTCAGAGGGCCTCACAGGTTTGGGCTTGTCTAAGAGCAATTTTTTTTGTGATCAGTGCAGTTTTTGTAGGGTTTGATTGTGGTCACTGCAGGCTGCAAGTGCACTTTGGTCTGTGCCATACACTGATTATATTGACTGGAACCTGGTGTGCACCTTTCATTGTACTGGGTAGAAAGACACTGGGCTCTGGTTTGTTTTTTTTCTCACCATGTTCCAAAGAAAAGTGAAGTGCTACCCCACTTTATTTATGCTGTGAAGTCCTCCATTAGACAGGGGTTGTGAAGTTTCCTATAGGCCATATCCATAGTTGCCCCCCCCCCCACACACACACACACTAGTTTCTTTTCAGGCACCAGAATTTAACCCTAGAACACTAACATTAAAATTAGTAACACCATCACTAACATTGGGTATATTTTATCCGATATAATATCCCGGATAAAATAATTTTTTCATCAATTCATGTAAAAGTACAACATTGTATACCAAATTATAGAACTTTTCTTTAATTTCCCAATCTACTATATCACATAAAATAAATAAATATACTATGGGAACCCTTTAAAAAGTAGCAACACAATGAAAATCACATGACAAGAATTGTATTAGTATTTTCAGGTTAAGCAGAGGAACATCAAACTGGCATAACTAATCGTCCTAAAAGGGTCACTTCTCTTAGGGGGGTGACGAACAATGTCATCTCTAAACTGTTATGCTCCCCATTAGTGGGCTCAACTTTGCATTACAAAGCAAAAAGGTCATATTTACTCTGAGTTTTTTCTGTTTTTAACATGTCTTTAACACCCTTTTGTTCAAACAATATAATATTTAGTGCATTATTTTTCTGTTGTTTTATATCAGGTTTCATTCGACACATCATAGGTTTCTCTCTATGGTGTTTCTTGTTAATGGGGTTAGGGGTCACACTACATGTCACATTAGTCTTTACAACCCATTGCTTTAATTATTTTTGTGTCTTTTCAAGTTGTGCACAATTTTTTTTTTTAAATATAGCTGAACAAAAGAGAATGATGAATAAATGTGCATCTATTTCATCTCTGCGATAACAGCAAAGATAAAGGTGGCCTGAGACCTTTGTATTGTACTGCTTGGAAAATCTAAATTGTAGTAATATTAGTTTTATATGTTAAATTATGACTTATCACATCACTTTCTAATGACTTCTGCAGAAATAAAAGACACTTGTGGAAACACACATACAGTATATGGTTTATAGCTATAGGTACTATTCCAATTATACCTCACATATGATTACTCACCTACTGATATGTTAACATGTTCCTATAACGTACTGATCAGAAGCCAAAATCACACACTCATCTATCGTTATTGACTGTAATCAGCCAGCATATAGATTTACTTCATACATTATTTAAATGACAACAACAAAGTATGTGTTGAAGCTCACATATTTTCATACTGGACAAACTTATTTTATTCAGAGTATTAATAAAACATTTGGCCTTTTTAGTGTGTGCACAAAAGGTGAACAGAACTGCTGACGTCAGCAATTTCCTGGACACCAGGCTGCATTTAGAAGCTACTATTAGTGTTGTTGATCTAACATTGCTATAAACCCCTTTCCTGCATCTGTTTCATTTCATTACCTCCACCAAAGAGTCTCTAGTTTAGGTTTGTTTTCATGCACACATTTAACTGTTTAACATATGAGTCCTCTTTGCTTTCAGCAGCATGATGCAGTGACATTTTTATTGAAGCAAAATAGGACAGCATGAACTTTCTGGCTTTTATATATTTTTCATCTATTCTGATTTAACTGAGCAACATATACTGTATGTTTCTTTCAATAAAGTTGAATGTATTCCACTTCCTGCTGTTGCTGCTAAGATTAAAATTCTAATTGTTTCATCATATTAATTCAAGTAAAGCTTAAATGTGTCTGAGTTCACTATAGTGAGTACAGTAGTCAGCCTTGACTGATTTGAGTGCATACTGTGTACATATTATGAAATTATTCAGCTTTTTTGCCCCTGATTTCACAGAGCTTTAGCATAAAGCTTCCTTTTGGCACCATTAAGTCACAACTGGCATTTATGGATGTAACTGTATTGCAGAGCTTGACAAAGGTTTTTCACAGTAATCCTGAACCCACATGGTTCTACCAGCCATAAATAAATGACAGTTGTTGATGCAGAGCATTCTGCAGGATTGGAGCTCATGACGCTGGCTTAGTTTCACACTGAAATACATACAACTGAACCTTTTCAATATGTCCTGTATTACAGATGCTGCAATATCCAAATCCCCCTTATCTTTATTTAAGTCCACTGTTTTTTATGCATTTCAATACTGCCCTACAAAGCAAAAAGGCAGTAAATTATTTATTGTGTTTTTTGCAACATTCAAATCATTCTTTGTCTATATCTCATCTCAAATGTATGTCGTTGTGGATAAAATTGGTGGGTGTTTGTACAGTAACTGCAAACATTACTAGTAAAACAAAGCAAAAAGGCAGTAAAGACCATTACTGTGTTCTTACCTATGTCCATTTAGGACCCTGCCCCAATAGTTTACAGTGAATCAGTGTATTAAACTGAAACAGATTATGTAATTACCGTACTGAATTGTTTTTATGAAGGTTTTTCATCTATAAGGTGCATTAAGTGAAGACAAAATCATGAGGTAGAACGTCAAAATTCTGAGATAAAAAGCCAAAATTATGTGACAAAAAATCAAAATTATAAGATAAAAAGTCAATCCATATATAAGGTGCACTATGTTTTTTTTTTTCTTTTTGTAAAACTAGATAATATGCAGTAACAATACTGCCTCATGTCCAAGAATCTACCTACAACTACTGGGGCTGAACAACAAAAGAACTTTAAGGTAATTTTTCTCAGTTTGGTGATCTGTGCAGTTACTGCCTTTTAATTTATAGGGCAGAATAGATCTACCTCATATTTGTTTCCATTCATGTTGTTTGTTTTAAAGGTCATTATCAGCACTACATTTCCCCTGTCACAGGTTTTTCTGCAGCCTGAATGTGAGAAACAAATGTATATTCCAAAAAGATGAAATATGGTAGATTCATCTTATCTACAAATAACATAAAATTCCAGGTAATTGAAAATATGAGTGCCTTCTTCCAAGGGGTGGTAGAAAAGCATATTTTTCTTTTCTGCTGACTCTCCATGCAGGAAACATCTATTTTTAAGCAAATTTCGGTTATTCAAACTACTGGGACCAGATAATTCTCCAACTGAGCATCTGTGGTCTTGAAAGTCCACAGGGAGGACCATGGAAAATACATTATATGTACAATAGGTCACTGAAAACATATCACAGAGGTCCAAAACTCTTCCACACATCCTCGGTTAAACTCCCCCTCAGGATCTTTCTGTTAAAACTATCTGTGAGTCACACATTTAGTATAGACAGAGAATATCCTGGAGTGATAGGATGTGAATCACAGCCAACAACCAACACCGCATGCATAATTGATGAGTGAAAAACATCTGCATGCTGCATTCTCACATGAGATGCAATAGTGAGAGTAACCAAGTAACTCCAACAATTAATGTCCTGGCAGAGTGACAGTGAATGTTAGTTTTTCAGAGTGGACCCAGTGTGAAGACATAACATCACTATAATCCATTGAATACCATATAATCAAATATTCTGTAACTAGAGAAAGGTTTAAGTCACATACTGTATGTATGAGCAACAAACAAGTCTCAGGTCTGGACCTTAAACTGTGAAATGAGGTCTAAGTTTCTGTGGAGAAAACTAAGTAAGTCAAGTCTCTGCTAAAAGTCAAACAAGATAAACTAAAATAATTGGGAACTTGAACCTTCAATTACAAGCCTGGTGTGGAATTATACTTTTACTATATTTTACTGACATGTACACTGCTACACTCTTGACTCTAAGGTGAATTTATAGCCAATTAGGAATAACTACATAGCCAATTAAAATCTAAAGAGGCATAGTGAGGTAAATGCATGTGAAACACAGAAGCAGATTCAACTATCACTACTCCAATTCTAAAAATTAAGCGTACCCATACTAGTCATACTTGCAACATCACCCATAAATAAATAATGTAACCCGAGTCACACAAGTGACGTCATCTCTGCGTGAGTCAAGAGGCTTTAGCTCTTTGCTTTAGCTTAGCTACTTGACACTCAGCAGTTGATATCGTAAAGTCACGCTCAGGTCTCGTCCAGGTCTTTCAAAGTTGAAATGCGACTGCAATGGAATTAGCATTACTGTATCACAATGGACATATGAACTGATTTGAAAAATTAACTAATTTAGCGTCTGCAAGTCACTGCCCCACAAACTCGCAAACTATTTTATGGATATTTCTTCCAGTGAAATAAAAAAAAGTAATAATAATTAAAGCCCCAATTGCAAAAAATTGTGTTCTTTAAGGACTTACACACACTACATATTTTGGAAATCAAACATCACTAAAAATGATTCTGTCTCAAAGTGAAGTCAGGTGAATACAAAGTGTCTAAATCAGTCTTTTCTTCAGTTGAGTCTCAATAAACATAATGTGGTGCTCAGGTTTAATACCCCTTGACAAAGTATACTATAACATTCAGTTGGAAATCACTGTTCTAGAAATTAGATTAGATTGCCTATTTGTGAAACTTATTACATACATATTTATATATGAAAATACTCAGATATTATAACTGCACAAGGCCATTGGAGTCAAGGTAACCTATTTTCAACAGGCGTCTGCTCCAAGATGCCTTCACAGTATCCATTTGGTGCAGATATTTCAATGCAATATTCAGATAATTATCTTGTTGAATGGACAGATGACAAAATGATTACAATACCCGTTCAGCCTGAAGTTGTCTGAGAGGTAAAAACTGTGTCTCAGGTCTTCAGCCTCTACAGCTCTTCTGCATAGTAAAGATCTGCAGCCTGATGCAGGGTGTGAAAAGCCTGGGTTTGTGAAAATGTGGAGCTGTGATTGAAATGAGAAGATCATCACTGAATTCTATCTTCAAAACAAAAGCCACTAATTATTTGATAAATTATTAAACACATAATAATTTATAATAACAAATCATTTTCCAAGTCTCACAGCAAGAAGGACCCCGGGTTCGATTCCCACACCAGACCTTTCTGTGTGGAGTTTGCATGTTCTCCTCATGTCTGCGTGGGTTTTCTCCAGGTACTGTGGTTTCCTCCCACCCTCCAAACACATGCACTGTTAGGTTAATTGGTAAATGTAAATTGTCCGTACAGTAGGTGTGAATGTGAGAGTGATTGTTTGTTTATATATGTTCAGCCCTGAGATGAACTGAAGCCTCATACAGGGTGTACCCCGCCTTCACCCATTGTAGATGGATTAGGCCCCCAGTGACCCCTGCAACCCTAGTGAGGATAAAGTGGGTTCAGATGATGAGACAAGATAATATTCCATATTTAAAGTAAAAAATGTCCAATTTTTCATAATAAAATGCTGACCTTTAGTGGCTATAGTGTTTGTTTTGCAGACATTGCACAGGAAAAATCACCAGTGTTAAGGTAACACTTAAAGAGTTAATTTTAACACTAGCTCCCAACTACAGAGTGTGAAATTTACACTGAACCTAGAGTTACTTTTCCAGAGTCAACTTAACACTAGTGATACTAGTTCATATTTTACACTACTCTAATTAGTGTCAGTCAAGTTTTACACTACGTGAGAATCAACACCCATAGTGTAATTGACATTCAACGCTGAAGAGTTAAGTTACTGCAGTTTTTTAAAGCGAGGAAGATGACAACACCACACAGTTTGAGCACAGGAGGTGGGTGGATGGGGCTTTTCAGAGTCATTATCTTTTAACACTGTAAAGTATCTTATTTTTATCGGTGTTCAATTAACTCTGAGAGAACCATTTTACTTTAACACTGTGACTGTTACCTCTAATTACTTTCACCAACACTGGAAGTTATCTTGCAAAATTTTAACTGTCTATTGTTAAAAAAAATATCTGAAAGAATTAAAATATTTTGACTTGAGAAATTTACTGTGTGGGAAGGTGGAGGGTGGTGTGTCATTTGCTCTTACATGCATCCATGCCATCCATTCTTTGGTACAGAGGTGGTCAAAGTACTCACATTCTGTACTTAAGTACACAGTAAATTTTGCAGTGTTAAATCAACACTTAGAGAGTTTATTTAACTTCTTCTAGAGTGTATTTGGTCCCATTTTCTCCAAATTAACACTGCAAAATTTACTGTGTAGAAGTACAGCTACTTTACTCTGGTAGATTCAACTCTGTTAGTGAAGTAAAAGTTTAAAAAAAAGTACAATTTCACTACAAAAGTACAAAAGTAAAAAGTAAAACTGCATTTTATTTTTTTTTTGCCATGAATGCAATAATACTTATTTAAGGAGGAACAATCTGACAAGTTTAAAAAGTATCTAAAATAAAGTGAGTTACTCATTTAGGAAAAAATGAAAAAAAGTCACAATTGAGATAAAAAGTCATTTTGAGATTTACAAAAAATTGCAAATTACATTTTTAAAAAGCATAATTTTAAGAGAAAAAAAATCTAAATTGAGATAATAGTCATATAACTATTATATATAAAGCCACAGTTCCTCTCTTCCACTGATTTTCCCTCTGAAGTGACTTATTTTTCATACTGTCACATCTGTTTAGTTTAAAAAAGTAACAAGTCTATTCTGACAATGTAAAGAATATAAAGTACAGATATTTATGTCGGGAGTAAAAGTAAAAAATAAATAAAAAATAATACTCCAGTAATGTACAGATACCTAAAAAAATCTACTTAAGTAACAGTAATGAAGTACTTTTACTTAGTTACTTTCCACCTCTGCTTTTGTAAAGGCTTCAACATGCATTGTATCATATTTTCACTCATCGACACACCTGACATTTATCTCCTCGTCACACACCCAACTGTGTATTTATTTCAATACAAAAATGACTTTAAGTACTACTTAAGTGTACAATCCCACTGCCGCTGTCCTTCTCAACTTCCTGTGAGTTAAATGTGGATAGGAAGTTTTATGCATGCGCCACATGTAGCCAGGAGAAACTATTTTTGGAGCCAAAAAATAAAGACTTCCTTACGATGACATAACAAAGACAGAGGGGTTACATGGAAGAGGTATCAATCAATGGTGACAGGTCAATTGTGGAAAGTACTTACAAAGTACTACAGCGGCAAAGACTGGGCGAGGTTTGTAGTCAGACAAAGGTGCAGGAAAAGGAAAAAACACTGATCAAGTCCATGTGAACCTTTTGTGACACTATGTGTACGTGTTGGAGTGAGCGGGGTGTCTATATTGCATAAAAATCATAACACACCTAACAAGCATAAAGTGGTGCATGTGTTATATGAGACAAATGTTATTGATGAGATCCAAAGTTTCATAATTCATATCAAACAGAGGAACATTCACAAAAGGATACAACAACTTAGAAAGTTCAGAGATATTGCAAAAGCAGTTCCTCACAACAACTACAACTATAACAACAACATATGAAATGTATTTTTTGGATGAAAAAAAAAGGACAACGAAAAAACCAGGCAGCTTAAATTCCTTTTTTGTTATCCCGTAAGTGGAAAAAGAAGAAATATTCACTAGTGTTGAGTGATGTAATATTATTATAGTAATCATACTTTTACACAGGAACAGAGTGGACCACTTATTTATCCCATGACTTTCATGCCCAAACTGGCCTGTTTTTTTCCATGGTGGAGGAAATTGGAAAAAAATCTTTTTATTCAGAATGACTTCAGGTATATGTTGGTTAGCAGAATACACTGCACTTTAACAATATCTGTAATTAAAATTTAAATCAGATAAAAATGTATTACATTAAAAATATGACAAAGATGAAAACACATTTACCATTGTATGGGAACAATACATTGACTTTATAGTGATTTCAAATTTATATTGCATTTTTCTTCCCAGCAGAGAAGTGCTCTGTAGTTAGGTAGTGGTATACAAACATATATGATATCCTTCAAATTACCCCATTGCTTTGTTTACAGGACATACTGTGCATTATGGCCATGACTCAGTAGGCAGAGTGGGTTCTCAAATAACTGAAGGGTTGATGGTTCAAATCCTGCTCTGTCCTAGTCAGTCCATTGTGTCCTTGGGTAAGACATTTCCCCCTCTTTGCCTCCAGTGTCACATTGGTGTTTGAATATTTGATGGTAGTAGATGGGTGTAGGCACAAATTGTCAGTCTGCCCCAGGGCAACTGTGGCTACAAATGTATTTTACCACCACCAGAGGGAGAATGTGAGAGCGAATGAATAATGGATCAATAATGTAAAGCACTTTGGGTGCCTTGAAAATTTGTATAGAAATCTAATCCACTATTATTTTGCTCACAATATGTCTACACTTGAATCTTAATTAACCCTGAGGCTTAGATGTAAATGTCACAGACAGAAAAATATCAAGTCAAACAAGTAGCATATAGGTCTGTTTTCAGCCAACAGAGATTCTACTCAATAGGTTGTGATTTAAATTGTGGAAGACGAGGGTGTGATTGGCGGTCAGAACATCCATTTTTTTCTGCAGTTTCCCTTGGTACCGGTAAGTAAATCTGACAAGGTTACACTAAACTTTTGAGTAGCGTCACTTTTCTTTAACACTCCATCCATCACCACCCACTATTCTCTTGCTATATTTAATTTTACCGCTCCAAAAAAGATGGTTCGTGGACCCAACCAACTTAAATATTCAGGTCGAAAGAATTCCCTCAGATAGAAGAACCCATGTACTCATAAATGGAGTATGAAAGCTCGAAGGAGATTAGAGAAGTGAAAGATAAGTGTCAAAATTATTTTTCCCATCCAACTGGCCTAAGCTCGTGATTGACATGAGCGGGCCTACTGAGAATCCCTCAAATCTGCAGATTAACCACTCTACCCTTACTTTTAAATGGAAGATACATTGTGTGAGTGATTTGCAGAACTTCATTGGTGTGAATTTTTTTTCACGGGTGAAGGAACAAGTCTTGACAAAAATATTTTCTGAAATGATTAACAACCATTCTTATTTTAAGAGTGCTTTTTATGTTTTTCATAGAGGCTACTTGCAGGTGTTTTCCATGCTTTATATTCCTATGTATGGAAAAACTCAACCACTAAGCCAAACTAAACTCACAGTTAACTGTAGTTATGCATTCTTTAATTGGATGAGTGGTTTGTGATTGAACACATATTATTTCACTAATGTGAAATTAAAACCATGACACAAATGGCTTGACAAAGTATTCAGAGGGTATTTGAAGGTATCAGAACCTGTCTGATCTTATCAACTAATTAGTGTACTGAAACAAAAATGTGCATTTTACAAAACAAATGATGCTGACAGTAAATTGGAAAGTTTAGAAACTTACGTGAATGAGATTCCACAGAAGATTCTTATGAGAATGAATGACATCAATAGTTGAATACTTCTAACGGACCAGTTAACGAGTGCTCTGTCTTGGCAAGAAAAAAAACAAAACAAAATAAGCTACAAAAAATAAAATACACTATGTGAATTTACATCAAATCCACTGTAAGAAGCGCATCTTATGACCGCCATGTTTGTAACTGCTGTCTCTTGCCTTGGTGGCCAAAATGTGCATTGCAAATCAAGTCGAACAAAGTTGAGATAACGCAAAACAAAGTCAAGATCTTGCGTTTGTTTTGCGAGATCTTTTTTTTTTGTCCTTCGTCCCCTAAAGGGCTCTGTAGTCTAAAGACAGGGGATGCTTGGGACTGTGGTTTTGTTTTTTTGTTTTTTTTGGTAAAGCCCTGTGAATTGAGTGAATGTGTCACATGTTGGTATTACTGGCAAACCTGAACCAAAGTGCATTGATGGAAACAATATTTGAATGATCAAATTATTATTAATAAGCCACTTAATTTGATCAGTTATGTGAGGAAGTCATCAGGCATAGTTGTTGTTCATTTACATGCATTTACATTTTCTGTGTATAATTAGACCTTTACCAATTGGACTACATCCTGTTAGCTCTGGCTGAACGTTCTCGATCATCAGCATTTTAGGCATTATACTGTATATGTATCCAGAACAGTGGCTCTGCAGGCTCTGTGTCTAATACACAATGCATATGACTGATGGCTCATTAAGTCTTAATAGGCAGTATGTAAGAGCAGTGAGAGCAGACAGAGACAGATCCTGATTCCTTCCTCTCGTGGCTCAGTAGTATCTGACTTTTGTAACCGATAATGACTTGTCAGCCCATTGGCTAGAAAAGTGCTTCTGCTGCACCTCTCGTCAGAGGAACTACCTCTCCTCGACCCTACACCATATCCTTCTATCAGAATAACCTGTCTGAAACACCCTTGTCTGATTAGATGAGGTGTGCTTTTTTCATCAAGGATATTCGCTCGACTACAGAGTCTGAATTTAAATGAGTTGAATGTAAAGACCCCAGAGACATCTCACATTAAATATGGATTGATACGACCACTGTGAAGGAGGTTAAAGCATATAAATTAATACTGAGAAATCAACCGTCTTTTGGCTCGGCGTCAATTCACAGGAGATCCTTTAGTCGTTAAAATTTCGGTCCATGCCACATTTATGATCCAGACAGTTAAACCAATGTCATTCCCATTTTCCGGTTAGTTATGAAGACCTCCCTCTGAACATTGATAATTAGCTGGTTTAAAGAGGAGACTGCCTTTCATCTAACTCAAAATATCATACATTTTTATTATGCATTTAATTAACTTTATATCAAGGCACTAAAAATATTCATATCGTATTCATGCTGAGGAAGGTAGTAATTTACAAAAAAATGTGTATTGAATTTAATGTCAATTCTTGAAGTTTTTATGACCAGTGACTCCTTTTCTGTGGTGCAGTCAGTGGTAGATTCTCCTTGTACACAGACCTTAACCTCTTATCTCTTATGTGGATGTGACTACCTTAGTTTTATCCAATGACTGAAGGGTTGGTGGTTTGAATCCTGGTTCTGACTGTCCACATGTCAAAGTGTCCTCGGACAAGACACTGAACTCTGACACCCAGGGTTTGTTGCGTAAACTTGTCAATACACAGTAAATTTTGCAGTGTTAAATCAACACTTAGAGAGTTTATTTAACTTCTTCTAGAGTGTATTTGGTCCCATTGTCTCCAAATTAACACTGCAAAATCTACAGTGTACATGTAATGAATAAGGATAGCGTGGCTAGGCTATCTGTAAGCAGGAAATCCAATCAATATTCTTCCAGTCTAAAGACTGTCCCTGATTTGAATAAAAGTCCCAGAAAATGTTCTTTCTTTACTAGTACAATTACTTTTGTACAGTAAAGAGTAATGGCTTCTCTGTCTCTGTACAATGCTATACCCAGACCCCTACCTCCGAGGCTACTTTGCTTTCACATGATATGCCAAGAGTCATGATTTGGACTTGCACAAGCAAATGAGAAATAGTGTGAGTAGATGGTCATTGTATTTCAAAGACAGTAGGGTATAAGGTAATACATTACATGTCTGAAGTGGTGAGTAAAGTGTAATACATTACTGATTGATTCACCATTCCTAATGCAAATACATGCCATGGTGAGAAAGGCAGATTACAAACCTCTAACCTTACCTGGAGGTGCCATTTGAAATATGGATAGTCTTTATGAAGCCACAAACTGGAGCACTGCAGTAATTGCAGATCTGTAGGATTGTGGGAATTGGCTCATTGACTGTGCACAGATATCCTTAAATGTGTGTTATCATTTTGTATCTTGCTGCAATTATACAAATCAAAAGTAAGAACCGGTTCTGACTCTCATTTAGCTTATTTCACCAGAGTGTATGCTCCACGTATAGGCCACATAGGCGGGCGCTTAGAGAGAAACTAAGAAAAGGTTCTAAAGGCTTCAAGGGTACCTAGGGGAGTTCTAAATATAGGTGACACGGGCACAGGCCTACAGAGTCTAATAAAAGGTTCTAAAGTCTTCAGTAGTACCTAGATGAGCTCTACATATAGGTCAAACAGGCGGGGGCCTAGAGAGAGGCTAATAAAGGCTTCTACACAGTAAATTTTGCAGTGTTAAATCAACACTTAGAGAGTTTATTTAACTTCTTCTAGAGTGTATTTGGTCCCATTGTCTCCAAATTAACACTGCAAAATCTACAGTGTAAAGGCTACTGGGGTACCTAAATGAGCTCTTCATTTTGCAGTAAAGCAGGTTGAGTAGACAACCTCTCTACCTGAAGACTAGACTTAAAACCTTCCTTCCGAACAGAGTAAAGTTAGAATTAGTTCCAGTGGTCCTCATCCATCCTTTAGTGGCTTCTCAGAAACATACAGTAGATGCATCAGACACCTCTCCTCCTCTCCTCTCCTCTTTCGTTTTCTTTCCATTTTCGGCCCTATTCTCTCTACTCCTACTCCTGGGGTATCCAATGTGTCTTAAAATTTTATTCTTTTTTCTTCTGTCTTCTGTCTACTAACTCATTTGTTTGTTTCTCTGTATAGTCTTTGAAATAATCATATACTATGATTGGCCTAAATTGAATTTTAAAACTTCATGCTTAAATGCCTGTTTTCTTTTTGTTTTTTTTTTACATTTAGACTATTATGACCTCGGTGTGAGTAGAGTTTAGTTGTTAAAAAGACAGCATCTTAGGACCTAAATATTATTTGTCTTTCTGACCACAGGTAGCATGGTGCCTTTCTCCAAAATAAAAATCCATGGGGCGTTCTATAACAGATATGGAGATAAAGAATAACTCCAGTCACAAAGCCTCAAAGTCACTTCAAGTATAGAAAAACCTTAATTACACAATAAAGATTCTGTGGAGTTAGAATTTACAGACTCTGGAAAGCTATCTCACTGTGGTTTCACTATATTACCTTTTAAGACTGAGGTGCTTTCAGGTGCTTGTGTTACAGTAGGACAAACATATTGATCAAACTAAAAACCTCTAGTATGTCTGCCTGTGGCAATTTAAGATGCTCACTCAGAGTTAATAGGTAAACCTCTGAGCTGCAAACTGTCCTTATCTGATTACATATTATTTAAAGTCAATGTTCAGTATTAGTAGTGACTAGTTTCTCCTCAAGGCTGCTGTTATGTTCAATCCCAACTGTTATCTCACATCTGTATAAACAGTAGCACATTCTGGGAGTTGTGTGTCCACAGAGACTCTGTTGTGTTTGTCCAAAGTTTCATTAACCCTTTAAACTTCCACTCAATTTCACTTAAATATCTTAATAAAGTCAATTGAATGCTGTTCTTGAACCATTTTGATCATATGCAATTAGTGTTTGCTTATATTATAAATGAAAATATTAAAATTAAAACTGGGATATTGGAGGCAGGTCCCATTGAATGATGCAATAGCCATTTATGGATATTTATTGATGTTTTGATGAGTTTTGGTTGACATATGGATCATTTTTTGTGTTAGTTTTGGATATTTTTGTTGAACTATGACTGTGTTTGTTGGAATATGGATCCTCTGTGGATAATTATGAGACATAAAGGTTCAGATCAACTGCTTGTCATTTGTATTTTGAACAAATGAGTGATTGTACCTGCGGTGGATATTTTTTCTGAAAGTGGCTTTTACCTTCCCATGTTTGAGAATCTTCATTGTCAAATTACATTAGGTCATGTGACATTTGGGTCAGGTTTGGGTGGTTTTGCTTAACATTTTTGAGCGACTACTTCCAGCCTATATGTGGACCCTTGGAAGTTTAAAGGGTTAAGGACCAACAGTTTGGCCAGTTTACGGTCATCCACCTCTTCAGTCATCCCATTAGGCTGTATATGTGTGTCTGTGTGAGCGTCCTGGGTCAGGGTTCATTTAGAAAATGTGCTGTTAGGAATTCAGATTAGGAGAGCAAACATAAACACTAGGAAGTCCTCACAAGTCAAGAAAAATGCCTATGTGGCTATGAGGTTACTTCATGTGTGAACGTTTATCTCATTACATTTTCTATATGTGGATAGTGAAAATTCCTTATGTTAAAATGCAAAGCCATATTTGGCATGGATGGAATCTGAATTTCAAAGAGGAACAGATTCCCACAGGGACCATTCCAGGCATCAAAGCTCCCAGATCTTCTGACCCTGATTTATTAGGGAACAGCAAAGAAAAGAAACAGATGATAATTTGCAAAAATATCTTATGCCCTTGGGAAAATACTAAAATGTTAAAGAAGTTTGTGACAATACATGCATTCTTATCTTCACTTTTCATTTCCAGTTTGGATCTGTCTGTATCTTGGATATTCATATTATATGTTACTGTAAATGCTGAAATGTTTAGCATTCACTGGTGGTGAAAATGTGAAGGCATAAATGATAAATACACCTGTCCTTGAACATGAAAATTGCAGAATTCATTTAAAGTCTAAATGAAAAAAATTGAGTGAACAGTGTATATTGCGTGTGTAGGAGTCAGAGGTGTGACACAACAAATAGCTTCATCTTCATGTTTAAATGCAGGGTGTTAAGGATGTGTGCACTCCACTGAAATAATCCTGAAAATCTTCAGGTTCCCAAAGGCTCTTCAGTGTTATGTTCCTATAAAGTAGTGTTTCCCAAACTGTGGGGCAGGCCCCCTAGGAGGGGCGTGAAGGTTGGCCTTTTTTTCAGGTTAGAACATGTAACAGATGGAAATACTGTTTAGCGTTGACACACCCTGGACACATTTTAGGGATGTACAACAACTTTATTATCATAGTTATAAGATAATTACACATTTTTACATATAATTAGAGTTCATATAATATGAAAGTGAAAGTTAATTTTCTGTAAACGTTCATGACAATCTGTTAAAAGATGAATGGATGTAAGGGAAAATGTATCTTTGATTTGTTATATATTAATCTCTACATAGTTTAGCTTTATGCTAATTTTACATGTTTTTTTTTTTGTTTATCTAGTTCTCAGGGCATGGCTGTTTAATGACATGGATGTGCAATAAATGACTGTTAGTCAATGATGCATCAAGTTCATGGTTTCAACTCAAGGGGTGTATTTGTGATAAAAAAAAATGCATACAAAGTAAATAGGATTCTGCAGGGACCCATGAGCTGAAATATTATGAGTTCATTAGTAATAAACACAGTGCATAATGATTTTATAACCTATAGCAGAACATTTGGAGACTGTCTGTTTCATCCGTTTATCACCTTCATCTTTTCTCCAGTTTAATTCTCCCACTACTGTTTTAATTTTTCCTTTATTTTCATCTCTATGAGTTTTTTTGTGTCCCAGACTCTGATGATCACTGTGAATGAATGAGGATAAAGTTTAGAACTGTTTATATTTGTATCTCCACATCAGGAAACCAACAGTAGGTAAGTATCTTGCTTTATCCATATCTTGCTTTTTTATCTTATAGTTACTTGTTCTATCCACATCATCCTTTATTCTGTGTGAGTGTGTGTGTTTTTGTATTCCTATCTTTATGGGGACATTAATATGTTTACACAGTCACACCATGTGACACTATGGGGACCAAAATTCAGGTCCCCACAAGGGTTAAATATAAATAAAGGTCCCCGCTAGTGAAATAGAAATGATGTAGCCCTATAAAAACATGAATTAGTTATTTCTGGAAGTCGTCATAAAGCAGGAGGGAAACAGATGCAAAGTGAAACATGTATTTTTCAAAGGTTTGAAGATGTTTTTTTTTTTTTTTAAATGTATTTTTAAAAATCATGTATTTTGTCATTTTTTATTTTCTTTAGTTATTTTTCTTTCTTTCTTTTATTTTTTTTAAAAGTATTATCTTTAATTTATTCATTCATTTTTATTTATTAAATTAAATTTAGTTTCCAAAATGTTATTAGTAATTTTTTAATTTATTTTATTTTATTAAAAAAAAAGATGCATTTACACTCTACCCAATGGCTACTTGATTACAAAAACAATCCTCAGACATGTTAATGAGTGTGTGTGTGTGTGTGTGTGTGTGTGTGTGTGTGTGTGTGTGTATAATTTCATTTAATTAATTTTAGTTTTTATTTTATTTTTTTATGTTTTTAAGTGCTCATTACCCAATGGTTACTTTACCTACAAGTGATGATTACAAACGTGGTCCTCATGGTGACATGGAAAACGGTGTGTGTGGCTGTGCATGCGTGTGTGTGTAAAAGTATTAAAATACATCAAAAGTCCAGAGGAATCAGCTGGATTTTTTTCTTCTGTGTTATAGCACCAATCCTGGGTCTGACTTTTTAATGTAATCAGTCTTTACCTTTTTCTCTCACCTACTGTGACTCACAGACATCACTCCATACACAAAAACTTATTTATTCTTTATTCTTCTTTTTTTAATGAAAGTCTCTTGCTGTGTAGGAAATGGAAACATCTGAAATTGGATTTGCATTTCCTTTTTGTCACAGAACACATTATCTAAATGACAGAATGTGTTGATTACCAGTCACTAAAAAAGTTTTGTTTTGTTTTGTTTTTGCAGGGTTGAAGTTAGCAGAAATATTTATTTGTTCTTTAAAATGAAAATAAAACCTTAATTAACTGGGTTCTAAAGTTTAAAGTCATTTTTTAGTGTGATCTATGAAACCATGACAGGAAGCAGCAGAAATAGTGAGAAATAAAAGACATAAGTTGAATGACACTTGGTATAAATTATCATAAAACTAAGGGAATAAATCTCAGGATAGTAAAAGACTATAGGAAGGGCTAAAAATAAACTTTCAGAAAACATGGTTACAGTAAGATAATATTTTTACATAATTTCATGTCACCTGATTTATAATTCCATATATGCTGAATCACAAAAAGTGAAAAAAAAAAAAAACTGCAAGAAATAATGGATGTTCGCTGACTAAAAAAAAAAAAAAAAACTCACAAATTTTTTTGTATGGTCTGATCTCAGAAACTTCAAATATGTTTTAAGACATCACATATATACATGTTAACCATAATTTGCACCAAACACAGTTTTTGGTAGAACTAAAATCTATTGTTTTATTTTGTACTGACTGAAATGAGATGTTCAAATATCAATGTACATTGTTGTATGATGACAATAAAAGCTGTCTGTCTGTCTGTCTGTCTGTCTGTCTGTCTGTCTATCACCCAGGCTTGCTCTGATGTCACAAGGCTGCAGTTTTTTGTCCGGATCAGCAACTGAGCACAGTGCATGATGGGATTTGACTGATATGGATTTGATGATCAGAGCTGTTGTGAGGTTTATTTCTATGATAAATTAATATTATGTGGGTAATGAAAAGCTCCAGATGATATTAGGCTACATTAAATTTAACTCTTGTAAAATCAGCCAGAGCCAATTGTGAACTACCGTACATTCATAGCTGTTTGTTACTATAATGTTTTAGACTGTGGGTAGAGTTTTAATTTCACAGGTTTTAACACACCCCTTTTAGATCTTTTTAGTTTTCAACCAATGATGTCATTAATAGAGCTCCAGAGCCAAGGACGAACAAATAGAATAAACAACACCTTAGTCTATATGTTCTGTGAGTTCTAGGTGGTAGACTGTCCAATTTAAGAGTTAACTTATAACTGCTTGTCCTTCTGTTGCCCCTGCTCTCAGCTTCTTTCCAGGACAGGCAGAGTTTAACTTTGACAGCGTAGGTGATGACAGCAGGATATACATATATCATGCAGCGTTGTCTGGTCTGCATCCACTGCAGTATGTATATAGAGCTAACTGGGCAAACTTTATACCTTTGTTTCTGACTTTCATCACAGTAAAACATGTGATTTGAATAACATACAAATTTGGGCGTCTATTTTCTTATCATTGGAATGACTGCTGTGACATACTGATCACTGAGGAGCAACATATTCATGTTGGTTATTTCACTCCAATAGAACCTTTCATGGACATATTAGGCAACATTTAACTCACAAAGTTGATGTGTTAAAAACTGCAGAAGTTGGTCAGAGTAGTATCTATCTGAAAAACTTTAACAAGGAAATCACTGGATTAGAGCATCTCAACATCTTGTTGTTCATTCTATATGTAAAGTGGTACCGAAAGTATATAAAGACCAACAACGTGACCTTAACCATCCATGTATCCAACAGTTAAAGTGTAACTTACTTTATTATCTACTTTACTGTAGTGTCAACTTAACTTTATAAAGTACTTAAAAATAACTACAGTGGAACAAAGTGCTGTACAGAAGACTAAAAACACAGTGAATAGATGTAGTCAAAGCATTAAGAAACAATACAATTAAAAAGTGCAAATATAACAAGAGAAGCAAAATGTAAACTTAGATAGATAGATAGATAGATAGATAGATAGATAGATAGATAGATAGATAGATAGATAGATAGATAGATAGATAGATAGATAGATAGATAGATAGATAGATAGATAGATAGATAGATAGATAGATAGATAGATAGATAGATAGATAGATAGATAGATAGATAGATAGATAGATAGATAGATAGATAGATAGATAGATAGATAGATAGATAGATAGATAGATAGATAGATAGATAGATAGATAGATAGATAGATAGATAGATAGATAGATAGATAGTCAGTCTTTATTGTCATTACACAAACAAATGTACAATGGGATTTAAGCATCTCTTTTTGTGAAAATAAACGCAATAAAACTATAACATAAACATAAGTTATCTATGTACAATATAAAAACATTAGAATTTTTTTTTTTTCAAAAGGATCCCACAGCATCTGGAACCATAAATGTGTATGTTTAGAAGGATACTGGGGGTGGCAAGGGGTATCGGACTGGGAGTCAGAGTCAGACCATGGAGGGATTACAAACAAATACAATTGTCTTAATGTTCACTTGCTACCAAATATATTCAGTCCAGTGAACGATGCCATTTGTAATGAAATAAGCAATATTATTAAAACTTCTCCTGTCAGGGATCAGAATGTTGGCTGATAAGTGCGTCATACATAATCTCCCTTTACTGTCTTCATGAATATAAACAGAGGGATTTTCAGAAGCACACCAAATTAATTTATACATGTACTTTTACACATACCAAGTACAATGAAGTCAGTATGCTAACATAGATATAGGTGAATGAATCAAGTCATCTTATCTATAATCAGTTTTGTTTGTTTTTACCTCCTTCTAAATCTTTATTTTATTCCTGGTGCTGACTTTTTCAAACTTTTTTCCTTCACTTTGTTCACATTTTCCATTCCGTGCAGCCCTATCCATAAATCTCGCTCTCAGTCACCTATAAAATGGAAATATGGGAAAGTAATGGTGGCGTTACTGGACCATGTAGAATTGGAAGAAGGAGGATGGGATGACAAACCAAAAAGGTGAAGCAAAAGGCAAAAGCCTGATGATCTGTATCAGCACAGTGGGCTGAGCATACACTTCCAAAGAACTATCAGTGAACGTTTAGAAATGAAAACATGAAAAAAAAAAATATTGATTCCAGTTTTTTATTTCTTTTTTTGTTTTGTTTTGTGCAGAGTTTAGAAAATTGCCAAGTAGGAACAAAAAAATGTATTCTGAAGTAGAATGAAATGTTTGTGGAGTCTGTGGAGAGAAATTGAAATGTATAAAAACCAACAAAAAAGTTCAACATTCACTCATGTTTTCCACCTTTATCTTTTATTACAGTATACATTTCTATGGCCAAAACAAGGACATCGAGGGTAATACATTAGGGGGTAGGAGCTTTTTTTCATACATCAATCAAAGCAAAAGCACTGCAGATTATTTCAAATATGTAAGATATAAAGAATTTATTCCATAGAAATTATTCATATGCAGGGGAGGGTGTTGACGATGGGGTTAGGGGGTAAGGGATAAAGGGAAAATGGATTACGCGTAAAAGAGAATGTGATGGATGGGGGAATAAGGGATTGAGGTTAGGGGATAAAGATGAGGGTAAGTAATTAGGAGATAATAAAAATAATGAGTAAGTAAATTCTCTGAGACAATACAAGGCAGGAAGTGTGGACACAATAAACCTCTGACAGTAGGACAGTGCTGAGGCACCGCGAAGGTTGTGCACGTTGACAACTTGACAGAGCTTGACACTGTTTTCCATGGTTATTACCCCCCCCCCCCCCCATCATATTTGCACTGCCCATGTGGCAAAACTGAACAAATTGAAAACATGTGAACTCTACTCACAAAGGGAATTAAACCCAGGATCTTTTGCAGTGAGCTGACAGTGCCATCCACTGCACCATCATGTCACCAGAATTATTATATGTAATAAATGCTTAAAACCGTATATTACAGCAACAAAAAGCATGACTGATCATAAATACAGCTGATGCCCAACCAACCTAACCTATCAAAACATTGGTAACGGATAAATAAATAAATAAATAAATAAATAAATAAATAAATAAATAAATAAATAAATAAATAAATAAATAAATAAATAAATAAATAAATAAATAAATAAATAGGTCATATTCACTGGATACAACCAGTTGCATAAGTGGAGGTGAACATCGTTCTATTTCCATGTGGTTCAAACATGTTCAAACTGATATAAAAAAAATTATAAATAATTTAGGTATTTCACCATCTATATACATAATGCTGTGAATAACTTTAGGGAGTTTAGGAAAATATCAGTGTTGAATGAATATGGTCTTCAACCTTCAGGTGGCATTAAATGTAGAAATCAACATGTTTTAATTATAAATGTAAATACATGAGCTTGGGAGACCACTCTGTTATCTGACAGTATCTGATGGTAGGTCTAGATCAAAGGTGCCCAATGCTAGTCCTTGAGAGCTAGTACTATCCCACATGTTTTCAAGGTACCCCCCTTCCAACACACCTGATTCAAAGGATAAACCTCTCATCAAGCTCTACATAAGCCTGACTATGACCGTCAAGTGTGGTGGAAGAGGGAAACATCTAAAACATGCAGGATGTCTAATCCTGGTCTTTTTGAGGACCAGGATTAGACAGTCCTGGTCTAGTTATACAACATAAAAATATTAAACACATAAGAATGAAGCCCTATATGAATTCTGCATGGAGTTGTCTGGACCTGAGATGCACTCAGATGCACCAAACCATGTTTCACTTTGTTTTCAGAAGTTGGATTCTTCTTGAGGAAAAATGGTGGATAGGGGGTGTTCATCTGTACATGTCAACCCTGTGATGAACTGGCAACATGCCCAGGGTGCACCCTTCCTTCATCCACTGGTGGGTGGGATGGGCTCCAACAATTCTGCAACTCTTACACGGACTAAGTGGTTTCATAAAATGGATGGATGATGTCATCTCCCATCTCTATTATAATGTTAACAACACATTCTGGACAAATTGCATATGCATAATATTGCATTGAAGTTATGTTGCTTTTGATGGAGCCCTACAGTGACACCATCACTTTAGACAGATTGAGGCCGTATATTTATCACATATTAATGTTTGCTTCATAGTTAAAGAACAATCTGTTAGATTTAGTGAATGGTATTAGAATTTATCTTTATTTGACAGATATATGTCTAACATATTTTGTCTTTGGTGTCTGGTTTTTTCTGTCTTTGTTAGTAGGTTCATGTCACTGTTTCGTACTTTACTTCCTGTCACTGGTCCTTTCCACTCCCTGTTAATTCATTCTGTGTCTCAGCTGTGTGTCTCCTTTATATATAGTGACTAATGAGCCATCTGTATCAACTTGTTTTGGATTTCTGGTTCTTATCTTGTCCCTTTTTGGTCAGTGATGTTTATACCCTGTTGCCTGACTTACTACGAGATTGTGACCTTCGTCTGTACCTCGTCTGGCTCTCAGATCCCCGGCCTGACTCTATTCAGTACTCTGGTAACATCTTTCAGATTTACCCTGAAAACAACTCTGAACTGTCTGCGTATCGACCTATTTTGTCTGACCATTGTATCTGTGTCCTGTTCCCCAGTTGGCGATTTCAGAGGAGAACTCCCATTCCAGTCGATTGGTGGAAACAGAAACATTGAATTTTATTAATATTGTTATTACTTCTGCTTCAGAGTACTGCATTTTTGGGTCCACTCGTTACTTGGGTTTGTGTCAGTATGTAGATATTTGGAAATGACAGTCATATAAAATAGATCATATGTGACCCTCCAGCACAAAACCAGGGGTTCAGTCTCACAGCAGTATTTCTAGCTATAGCCTCAAAAAGGTTATATGGTTCAAAATTATCGAATCTGAAGTTTATGCATAAAATCCAAGTAAAGTGACTCCTCAACACTTCTATGAGTTTTTGTGAAGTTCCTACTGCAAGTGCTTCAAATCATGCCTTTTAAGAAGGACAACAACTGACTCTGACAGTAATTAAGTCTAAAACTAAAAAAATCAACTCAAAACACGGCTTTCCTTCACGCTGGGGTTTGTTTGGTACCGTTGGAAAGGTTGGGATTCCCTCTAGACAACCCTTAAATAGAAATCTACATAATTATATGTTTGAAACAATAGGAGGCCTCAGAACAAAGCCTTCTCAAGGAAACAAAATCCCTTGTTGCTAGGGCGATGTTGAAAAACGGCCTCTGATTGGTTGAATTAGTGTCACCAAGCATTTTTAATAAGCTTTCTGATAAATATTAAATCCTAATTTCTGAAATTTGACCCAAGTGACTGGTTTTGTGCTGGAGGGTCGCATATATCCCATTCCATTTATAAGTCATTGGCAAGTGTGTGTTGTCATGGGTCTCCTGCTGTGATGGCGACTTTCATCCACCAGTAGCTCCAGACAGGACTCCAATTATTCAACATGGAGGACACCACCTCAATGAGGCTAATCAATGATCAAAAATGAATAATTGATCAGTCAATGTACAAGTGAAGTCCATTTCAGGCCAAACAGGTATGACTAGGTGAGCTACAACAAAACAAGCAAAGTCACTTCACTGCAAAATGCTCAACAAGAACCAAAGAAATCAAAGTCACTAGCGTCAGAGTCGAGGGGGAATGTTTCATGTGTTAAAACTATCAGTTAAAACTAACAAAACAAGAAAAGGAGTGAGGTCATTCAAACAAACCATTCAAAGATTCAAAGCATTTTATCATGTTTTTATTTTAGATTTTATTTAACCAGGAAAAAAGTTTCCATTGAGATTAAGAACCTCGATTCCAAGGGAGTCGTGGCTTAGTGTGACACAGTAACTGTCATGAGGGGGTGAGGTGAAGGAAGGACTCAGATACTCAATGCTGAACGGAGAACAGATTTAGTAACAAAACCAAAAATAAAGACGAGACACAGACTGACGACAAATACCTGGGGGTAGATCAGCCAGAGTCCGTGGTGGTGGTGAAATGTCCAGGTTATGGTGACAGGGGAAATAGACAGAGTGACCGGGTTATGGAGGTGACAAACTGAACGGTCCCACAGCGGGCCAGGTGATCTGGAGTTGATCTGGGGCAAAGGTTGAGACTGGAGGAAAGGTCGTGGCAGGTTGTGACAGTAACTGTGATGGACCCAAATGTAGTACTGAGACAACTGGAATGATTTTCACTGCTTTTATTAAACTCATTGACTGCCAGCTATGTTCAGAACACATTTTAAAAGTAGATATAGATGTCTTTGGCAGTCAATGACTTAACAGGGTCGGGCCAGAAAATCAGAAGTCAGTCAGGCAGAGATCAAACACAGGCAAAATTGTAAAAAAAAAAAAAAAATCCAAAAAACTTTACCAAAGCCCAGAGGAGGGTCAGGCCAGGGGTCCGTGAGGCATTGTGGTACCAGCAGGGGTTATAAACAGTCTTGTGATCAGGGACAGAAATTAGATTTTCAACATCTATTGTCTATCAGTTCTTATATCTCACTGAAATGTTATCCTTCAGGTGATCCCATGTTAATTTAAGTGTAATGATATATTTTGACTAGAAGTGAGAAAGATACACTTGGTAAAGTTCAGATTTCTTTCCAGTCCGAGCAGCTACTCACTGTATCATTTGAGATAAAATAAGTTTTTGCAGCTGAAACTTCTTAATCGCTGCAGTAATTATCAAATTAAAGGAAATGAATGAATGAAATCTGAACTTTTTCTTTAGTTCTATTGCTTTAGGACAGGCATGGACTAATGTATTGCTGACCAAACTTGTCTTGATATCGCAGCTATTTGTTAGTCCTCGCCCATGTAATTATACATAATGAGGCCTTCATTTAAGTAACACATAAGCACATAAGTAAATTGATTTACATTGCACATTTTAGAGGCACAGACAATAAAGAATGCAATCATGCTTTATTATAAACGCAGAGCTCAGCATCCACTCTAATGTCTATTTAACACATCATGGATTTTAGTAATAGCAGTATTCTCTTCTTTTATGAGGTATCAAGAACATCTCATCGGCTTTGATGATGTCCTCATTAAGCACCATTCAGTTTGTGTCATTATTTTAGTGCATCCATTTACATTAGGTACAAGAAAATATGACAAAATATGTCCTTGATTTGATGCATAAGAGCACAAAATGAATGTTTCTGGCATCAGTTGCTGTTTCTCTTGCCAAAATATTTAAAAGAATCTGAGTTTAAACTTTAATAAGATTTGTCCTTAAGTGGTCTGTTCTTTATGCTGTTTTTCATTTAGCTGTGACAGACTTAAAGACACCACCTTGACATCAAAATGTTTCCAGAGCTCAAAAAGTGCCAGAGCGTTCTCATTGTGCTTCATGTTCTTTCGTAAAATTTGTTTTCTATTTGGATCATGTTGTCATTTCTTATCTTGTGTTATTTTTTAATAAGAACACATTTATTCAATTGAACACACAGGTTATAGTATGTTTTTGAAGAGCAACGCTGACAAAAACATTACATCAAAAGTCTCTTTATAATTGTGTTGACAGTTCAACTGCCCTGACCTCTGTTTTATTTGTAAGGTCTTGCTTTCATAGATTGTGTGAGTGTTTGTTCAAATAGTTTTACTACTTTATGAATAAAGATAAACATTCAGTGTAAAAAATTACTGAAGAATTAATATTCATTAATATTATTATTCATTAGTGTCCAATGTCCTGAAAAATAAAGACTTAAATAAAAAATAAATAATAATAATAACAATACTAATACTAATAATAATAATGATAATAATAATAATAATAATATTACTAATAATAATAATAATAATAATAATAATGATGATAATAATAATAATAATAATAATAATAATAATAATAATAATAATAATAATAATAATAATAATAATAATAATAATAATAATAATAATAATAATAATAATAATAATAATAATAATAATAATAATAATAATAATAATAATTACCCTCCTAGGACCTGGCATCCACATATGTGGACTTCACATTTTCTGTTGTTTAGACCACAATACCACATTTTGTTCTACAAGGGCCTGGTGTCCACTTACAGGGGCATTATACTGCCACCATATGCTGTCAGAAGAGTATAATACTATATATATATATATATATATATATATATATATATATATATATATATATATATATTTATTTTATATAAAAAAATTTATATATACTTTATTTTTTAATCATTCTAATTCAGTTTGGTGGTTAATGAAAAATGTTTCTATATTATAAACATTAGACACATTTTTTTAGGATTTTGCACAAGATTTCATAGAGTAAAAAAGAAAACAAAACAACAAAGGTCAACCCAAAGTGGAACTGTGATCTTGTGAAGGTGATGATTACAGTCAGTACTCAAACATGATGACAGGTTATCTAAATTATTAAGAATATGAGTCATTTTAAACTCCACTTGGCTGAAAGCCTGCCTATTGGAAAGTATCTTGATTATTCTGAAAACTGCTGTTGTCTAATGATCACACTCTGAATAATTTATGTTCATGAAAATATATAATAAAGAAGTCCTATTCTGAAGTCAGTTCAGTTCACATTTATTTTAAACCTCCTACCACACTTTACAGATGACAACTTGACACATAGTTTGAAGTCTAAAGTTTGGGCATTTAAAATATGAATGTTAGAATCTGTGTGTGAATTGATTTATTGGTCATCCTAACATGAATATTGTCATCACAAAGGTGATATATTTTCTTAGAGATAAGCTTTGTAATGATGTTTTTATTTATCAGCCTTTATTAAAGACAGTGAAAAAGAGGAGGAGATTATGAAGCAATGATGTGTGGCCTATCTTATATAAACACAGAACTTAAACAAGCATCCCTAACAAATATTTGATCATTTCATTGTGTTGTTTATATTATGTTTATTCAGAGAATAATTTTCTTGTCTCTTATCTCGCAATGATGCTAATGGGCTAATGTGTTGAGGTGGAAATGATTATACATGATTATTGGTCATGGGTTCATACACATACATGTGTAAATTTCACTTATGATTAAGTGTTACACTGGAAAAAATGGCAATCTAAAAATAAGAGAAAAAATAATACAAGATAGTTTTGCTTGAATTAAAGCAAAATAAATAAATCTGTGAATGGAACAAGTAAAAATTATCTTGATAAGATTTTTTAAGATCTATTTTCTAAAAATCAGTTCTTATATCTCACTGAAAAGTTACTCTTTAGGTGATACTGTCTTATTTTAAGTGTGATGAAATATTTTGACTAGAAATGAGAAAAATACACTTGGTAAGATTTAGATTTTTTCCCAGTATATCACCAAGAACCACAAAATTGTCACATGATCCATTGGCAAACATTGTTTTTTTTTGCTTGAATTATGTTTTATATACATACATAACACACACACACACACACACACACACACACACACACACACACACACACATATATATATATATATATATATATATATATATATATATATATATATACATACACACACAGTATATGTTAATCGTTTCATTTCATCATCTGAACCTGCTTAACCTCACTAGGTTCATGGGGGTCACTGGGGGCCTAATCCAGCTACAATAGGTGAAGGCGTGATACATCCTGTATGAGTCGCCAGTTCATCGCAGGGCTGAACATATATAGACAAGTCATATGTCAATCAAACAATTAAAAATTGTCTTGAAATCAGATTTTCCAAATCTATTGTCTAAAAATCAGTTGTTATATCTCACTGAAAACTTACTCTTTAGGTGATTCTGTCTTTAAGTGAGATGACAAATTTTTACTACGAATGAGAAAAAATACACTTGGAAGATATTGATTGATTGATTTTTTTTTTTTTTTTACAGTATATCTTTTTTTCTTTCCTTTTTAATCAATGCTCTAAGTAACTCTGCAGGAACCATCCAAAAATATCTGTAGAGTTCTGCTGCACATTGCTTCATACATGTGTTATTTGTATGCACATTTATATAACGCTGCAGAAAAAAGTGAATGAATCTTCTGGAAGCAACCACATGCCAGCTGTGTCTCAAACAAACATAATAAACCCCCATGAATCTCCTCCTCTGGTCTTTCCACAGTCCACTACTGCCTTTGTACAAACTGTGTTGTTTATTACCGACAATGGACTGCTGCCAAAATCACCTCCTTGTTCTTATCTAAACTGTCTCAGTCATTTAGATAAACAAGTAATTAAAGGTTTCTGCTGTTCTTTATTCCAGTGATTCATTCATCACTTAACTTTTATTTATCCTCAACAGCAGCTCCACAGCAGATAATGTTGAATTGCTCACATTGTGTAAGTAACATATTCATCATATGATGATGGAGGAGGAGGAGGAGGAGGGGGGGGGTGTATATATACGCCTGTACTGTACGACTGAAAACTGAAAGTGAAATTTAACAAACTTACAACATCTGACCCAATGTCTGTGCCTCTGTTGCCATGTTTATCCCACTTAATTGTCCTATCTACATGAGTTTTTATTCCTGTTTAATTCCAAATAAAAGTTAAGATGTTAAGATGACCATGTAAACACCTAATTCCAATTGAAAATGATCATTCCCGATTAAACTTCACTCCAAATAAAGTCATACATCAGTTTATTCTGACCTTAATTCCAAATTCGATAATTCCTCTGCCATGTAAACAATAAACTTTAACATTATTCCTCTAATTCTGAGACTAAAAATGTACTTCCTCCTTCGTGTGTGCGTAGGAGTCTGAGGCGCCAAATCCACTTCCACTTGTGTGTGCGTCCTTTCAGTACGCTGATGACCCCTTTTTAAGATCTAGGTATTTCTGACAGGCCTGGGTAGTTTAATGACTTCTGTTAATGAAAGGCAATATATCTGCCAGTTGGAGAATAAAATGACAAACCGTTGGTCAAGTGTTCGCCTCAGTGCAACATATTTAAACATCCATGCAATTTATGAGGCACAGGAATGCTTCAGGAAGTATGTGTGTGTGTGTGTGTGTTATTTTTTTTTTCAAGTGTGACAGTTGCACAAAAGCACACTACAAGGGGAATGTGGCACTTTGAATAGATGTGCTGTGAGATGCTGTGGTCAGGGTTACTGTGGAGAGTGGGAGACTGAGAGTGAGGAGAATGAAGATGAATGTGACACTATAAGGGGAGTGTGACCTCAGGTGCTGTGGGTTTGATGAAGCGCTCATGAATATATGACATCAGGATATGCTCTTACAGTAGAAAATAGACTAGGCTAGGCTAACTTCATATCCTCTCAAGGAAAGCCAAAGTTACACTGAGTATGGGTGTTTGTTATAACATGTAGCTTCTGTTATGTTAAATCATGTTTAGTGGTTAAACATTTTTAAATCATGTAGCTTTAATATGACGTACAAAATCCTTAAAACTACAAGATTATTTTATGTCAACGTAACCTAATGGGTTTATGTGGGGAATCCCTTCTGTAATACCCCTCCAAAGCAGAAGGTGGCATTACTTAGTCTAGCACTAACACTAAAGCCATGTTTCCACTATGCAGTACGATACAGGTCAGGTCTGGTCAGGTTGTGTTCCATTGTCTAGGGAGACCTTCAGATAGGTCATGATATTCTGGCTGATTCTGCCTTCAACCACATTAGTGGAAAAACCTAAACACACACGTGGAGCCTGATGGATGTGGAAAACTTAAAGGAAAGAACTGAACTCTCATGATTTTACTTACTATAGAATAATTAAGACAGTGTGATTAAATACTGTCATTGTACCACTTCAAAATACTATCTCTAACACAATAATAATTCAACAGGTTAATATGCCCCAAGGCAATTAAGTCAAAACCTTTGTCAGTTAATATGTTGAAATAACTTTTATAAATAAAGTCATACTCATCACCATCATCATCATCATTATTATCATCATCATTGGTCAGCTGCGACACAGTCAATCGCAACTCTGATCCACAGACGATCTGCAGCCAACACAGCAACGGTATCAGGGCTCAGGTCATATAAGGCTCATACATTGCAAATAAATAACAGTAATGTCAATACTTAGTGAAAAACGTACAATTATTTGGTTCATTAAAATTGTCTCACTAAATTAAAGCAGTTTAATTAGGTGGAATTACTTTCCATAACTATATTATGTTCATTCAAAAGATGTTGTTTTTCAGTGTACACTGCAAAAACATTCATCTTTACATAGTGTATTTTCCCCTCATTTGTAGTCAAAATATCTCATCACATTTAAAATAAAACCATCACCAAAAGATTAACTTTTCAGTAGGATATAAAGAATTGATTTTTGAGATAATAAATTTTGAAAATCTTATTTCAAGAAATCTTACCATTTTCATTTTCACTTGTTCCATTGGCAGATTTGTTTGATGAATTCAGATTTTTTTTTTAGTAATTAAAGCAAAAAAAAAAAAAAAAAAGCCCATGGCACAATGGAAAATAATCCTGGTATCATTACTTGAAATAAGATTTCCAAGATCTGTTGTCTAACAATAACTTCTTTACAGTATATCTTACTGAAAAGCTCCTCTCTACTGTATATGATTGTCTTATTTGGAGTGTGATGAGATATTTGGACTTGAAATGAGAAAAATACACATCATAACATTTGGATTTTTTCCAGTGTAGTCTGAGCTGCAGTGTTCAGTATTAAGTTTGTACTGTATGTCGTGTGGCTCAAGCGTGAGTTACTTTTCTACTGTTGACCAGAGGCTACGACTATAACACCATCTGTCATAAACCTCAGAGATCATATTTTCCATGTGGACAATTGGAAATAAATCAGAAAACAAGCTGAAATTATTCTCCATTTGTATAGGCACTATAATTCAAAACCACTGAGTTTTTGGAGTTTTTCTTGCTGAGAAGGAGGGTCTTAGGATGGAGGATGCATAGGACATTAATCAATTTCCTTCATCTACTGTTTATTTGACTGTTGTTTGTTTATGTCCAACTAACTGTAAATCATTGTGAGATGACCCTCTTGTGATTTAGAGCTCTGGAAATAAAATTTTATTTAATATGTACTACTGCAGAGCCTGTAGAAAATGTGAGATTGTGTGCTACTAATGTGTTGTGGAAGTGGGTGAAAGGAGCAGAAGGCTTTAGTACCGTGCTCATGTTTTTTCTGTTGTTAAAGTAGAATATGTGTTTACTTGTGCATCTGCTGCCTTTTTCCTTTTCCTTTTGTTGATTAGTAATCAATGTGATCAATTAGGGATTGATATTGAAGGTACATGCATGACCTAATCAGCCTGGGAGGGGTTGGTCAAACTGAAATTTCGTTTTGTGTTTGCAAAATAATAGGTTATTATTATTATTATTAATAATTATTATTAATAACCTATTATTATTATTATTATTATTATTATTATTATTATTATTATTATTATTATTATTATTATTATTATTATTATTATTATTATTATTATTATTATTATTATTATTATTATTATTATTATTATTATTATTATTATTATTAAGCTAGCAGCACATATCATGTCACCAGTTGAGGAATTCACATACATGGTCACGGTCCAGTATCTGTACAGTAGCTGGTCTGAAGATTTATCTTTTGGGTCTGTCATTTCCAAGTGTGCTATTAACAGTGCTAGGCTAGTGCTATTAACAGTGCTAGGCTAGTGCTATTAGCACAGTGCTAGAATACTTAGCTCTTCACAGAGGCTTGAGTAAACACTGTGTATCACCAAGAGCTTCATTAAATCAGTCATATTCCTGCCTTTACATGTAAATATATTTAACATCTGTAGCATAGGAAGTATCTGAAACTTCCTGTGAACTGAAACTGCACATTTCCACCTTCGCCTTTGACATGTTGTTGTCTGCACCGCAGCTTGTGCATGCTGCCTTGTCTGTGCATTACCGTATAACAGTGAAGAGAGGGCGTAATTAAACAACACCTGCATGTGTGGTACTGAAATTCACATTAGGTTACTACGGTTAATGTTTGCCACAGTTTCATACCTATACCGACTCTCAGTACCCAACTCTCTTGCTCACTTTCTGTGTGTGAGCAAGAAAACATAGACATTTTCGTCAAGTACTTCACTTCCTGTCTTCCATCTGAAAATTGCACGCTATAGCAATATGACATCATGTGAAATCAACCTATTCAACCCAAGACCTTTTTGCTGTGAGGCACAAGTGCTAACCACTGCACCAGTGTCACCCAATATCCATGATGATGTTACATAATTTGTTCATTTTATATTCATAGTTATTTGACGTCTTTTGAGCATAGACTTTTAAATACCCACAATGTGTACTACGAAAGCGCAAAATATATCAAATTTTGACACAGTTTTTCCATCAAAATATATCTACTCTCCATTCTGATACGCATGTCATTTTGTTCTTTCTTGCAACTATTGCTACATTTTTTCCCCCTATATTTTAATTTTTAATAACAAAACACATTCACAACTATTCTACCATAACGGTATCTACAAAAACAGGTACATTCCTCCTTCACTGCATTCTCCACAATACTTTTAAAATGACGAACAGAAAACAATGTTTCTAACAGTTTCTTGAAGATTATTCCATGACCAGGGTGCATGATGGGAAAATACAGTTTTTCCGAAGTGTGTAAGAACTCAAGGCAGAGTCAAAAGCAACCACTTGGAGAAACGTAGATAGAAACTACTAGAGGTGACAGAAAGCTTACTGAGGTGTCTTAGGAGTTTTCTCAGCAGAGCTTTATAGATGAATATAAAACAGTGTTTTTCTCCTACAGACGGTTAATGACGTACGTGTAACTTTATGATACATAAAATTTAACCAAGACACTGTAAAAAATAAAATAAAAAATCAGGGGTGTAAGACGGTGGCTGAGTTGGTGTTCAACAAATAAAAGATCTCTGCAGCCCCTTTGTGGATCACTGTTGTTACTACAATGATCCTACATAAAGTAATGGTTAAAATAACATTCACAGTCTAATAAACACACAAGTCAGTGGATGTTAATATCCTCTTTAAAAAAAAAAAGAAAGATATGTAAATAATTGTAATTTAAACATTTGTTTACCAATATATGCACTTTTGTCAGAGTTTTCTATAAATTGTGGTAATTTATTGCTCAAAATCAAACGAACAAGCAAACTCCAGAAAAAAAGGCCAGAAAAGGTAATACAGAAAAAGTAATGTCAGTTTGGTTCATTGCTGAAATGAATGAATAAATGAATGAATGAATGGATGAATGAAAATCCATGTATCATTCGTTCTTTCATTTTTGTAACTGCTAATCAAAAATAGAAAAATAAAAAGGAAATGGATCATTTTTGTTTTCGTTTTCTTAATCCAACACGAAAAACGAATATATGCCTGATTTTTCATATTTCCATTTTAGGCTCAGATCAAAAATACGAAATAGAAAAACAGGTTACTTGACTGAATTTTTTTTTTTTTTAACTTATTTATATTTACATGACCCAGAAGTTTTGCGCACAGCAGTTTGGGTAGTGAGATAGACAAACAATCACTCTCACATTCATACCTATGGACAATTTAGATTAACCAATGAACCTATCAGTGCATGTCTTTGGATGGTGGGAGGAAGCTAAAGTACCCACACAGACATAGGAAGAACATGCAAACTCCACACAGAAAGGTCTGGTGCAGGAATCATACCAGGGTCCTTCTTGCTGTGAGGCATGAGTGCTAACCACTGCACCACCGTGCCACCCCACAAAAGTATGATAAATAATTTTTTTTTTTTTTTTTTTTAAGTCATTACCTGAAGTGCTGCATGCAGAACTGTCACATAAATACAAACAATTAAAGATAAAAAATAAAAATTCAGTCAAGTAGCACATTTTTCTATTTGGTATTTTTGATCTGAGGCTAAAATCAAATTATGAAAAACCCGGCATATATTCGTTTTTCCTGATTTTATTTGTGTATTTGTTCATTTATTATTGGCATATGAATAAACAATACAGAAGGTAAAATATAATACATACGAATGAACAGAATATCAAATAAATAACTTATACAGAAAAAATGTGCTGGAGGGGGAACAACTCTTCACTATGCTGGAGGAGGTGTCTCAGACGCCACCATTGTGTTCTAACGGGCAGTAATCAGTACCACAATGATCAACAAGATAAACTGTGTATTAATTAATATTAAACTGTGATTTAATATTTTGCGCAACATCTAATGCTATTAAAATGTAAAGTGTCACATGGTTCATTTATATTTGTGCTCAGTATATTTGTAATAGATATGCTCAGGTTCACTGCAGAGTCACACCATTACAAAAAATGTGGCTCAAGAAAGATTTCTGGTCTTGAAATTATGGGAAACATAACAATAAATTTTGGGGGAGACCCAGCTCACTGGGGGTGGAGGGCCCTTTATGGTTTCACACTGCACTGTCTATGGGTACACTGGTTTCCTCCCACCATACAAAGCAATGCACTGATAGGGCAGGTCTCCCTTGTAACAGAGATTATTGATCTCAATGGGACACACCTGAGTAAATACATGTTAAATAAATAAAAAATGTGATGCATGTTATGTACGTGGTTGAAGTTTGTTGAAAGTTAGAGGGAAACTGTACTATGCACTCACAAACCACCAACCATTAATCCAACCTGTTTCAACCAGATCCAGATGCAGTGGATTTGAAGGTTCTAAGCATTTCACGTCTTTGAATCCTTTGGAAAATTGTGACTTGGAAAGACTTGGAAATTCCTTCCCATCATATCCTGCATCCTTCCTCTCTCAATTCCCTTCTCTGTTTTCAGACTTCCTGTCTCTATTGGCAACACCAAAAACAAAACAACACACTACTTGCACAAAAGCTCATTATTCAGAGCGGAGAGAGATGCCACTGAGGACACGCTGAAGCTGAGTGGTATTACAGTTCTATAGTATAGAGTGTAGAAAGTATCCCAGTTTAAGGACAGACAGGACATTTAACCAGCCTTATCATTTAATCTTGACTATGTGAACAGTGGAAAAACACTGTCACATTGAATATATTACATTAATGAATGGTTTTTGCTGAAACCTCAACAGCATTGCTTAGTGTTTTACTTCTTCTGTGTCTTTCGTTTTTTTGGGGGTTTTTTTATTGTTGTACACTGAAGAAAATAACACTGGTTCAACTTAAATGAACTAAAGTAACATTTTCCATTTACCTTTTTTACATTGCTTTTAAGTTGGGTTTTTATTTCAGTTTCAGATAATTTTTTAGATCAACTTAGTTTGTTCATTTTCCTCATCTTAAATGTTACTGATAATTAAAGGAAACCTAATTTTGCCTCTAATAATCTGTTTGCCACAATTATGCTAGTACCACTCAATTTCTTTGATATCTATAAGTAAAATTAACTTCAAGAAACTTAATTTATTGAGTTGAAAATGGCCTAAATTTTGTTGTGTTGGTCATTTATATTACCCCTATTATATTTCTAAATATTTCAGGCTGGTTACAGTTACATTAGTCCTGCTATACTCTTATTATATTGATATTCCAACAGCCTACTAAAGTTTTGTGTGTGTATATATAATCAATGAAAACAATTTAAAAAGTCACATCATAACAGAAGTCATCTTTGACAATCAATGTTTTTTTTATTATATAAATTGGCAAAATTGTGCGTGTGTGTCCTTTTAGAATGCAGAAGATGGTTTGGTGGAAGAATTTGATTCATGCCTGCATAGTGTTATAATTTAACATGGTTCTAAAAGTTATGTCTTTTTTTAGACTACATTAAACACCCTAATTGCCTTGATAGGAAACAGTAATGTGCACACGTTTTTTTTTCTTCAGGTACCTAGATAATTTCATATATGAATGACTTAATATATTTATTTATCGAATGTCCTTTGCAGAAGAGGACATTTCTGTCTCCAGCTCGTCCTCAGACTCTTCATGCAACATGACGCAGGTTTTCGGGTGACCGTTCACCAGTAGATGCCAGTGCTCTCTCACAGTCCTGTCAGTCTCACAACAACCGGCGTCTGCTCCAGACAGATCCAGTCATTTTTTCCGGCCGTGCCCGGTTCTCGTTGCCATGGCGATGACGTAATGCTGCAGCACCGGTAGGAACAGCGCAGCCGCGGAGGCAGAGCAGGACGAGACAGCGTACGAAACAGGCACAGTCGTCCGCCATTCAGCCAGTCCATCCACGCAGCCGGAGGACCAGGACCGAACCCACCAGCTTCCCACTCATCTCCAGCGGGATTTCTGTGACACTATCCACACCGCAGCGTCAACATGCGTGAGATCGTGCACCTGCAGGCCGGTCAGTGCGGGAACCAGATTGGAGCAAAGGTACGTGGACAGACGCGCACGTACCAGGGGCGTTTGGTCAAACATAACTGCAGTCGGTTTTATGTAATGCGATTCGACTTGTCCTCTGTCTCGGGGCCGTGTTGTCCACAGAAAACACAAAATAGGTCAGCATAGTGGAGCGTTGTGTAAGAGTGTGATGGTACAATGGCATCCTTGAGGATGGGCGGTGGCACGCAGAGACATCACTGCTGTCGCGTGTTGGCCTTTAAACCCACGATGAAAGCAACGAAAACTCAGTGACACCGTGGAAGAGACGCGAACGCCCCTGTGGGTGTTTTCATAACACCAGGATCGAATCAGTGTGTGGAGACGGAGAGACAAATGCATTATCGAACACATGACACTGGTGTGAATGTGTGTTGGGTGGGAGGGAGGGAGAGAGGGAGGGGTGTGGTGCAGACACCGAATGCACGGGAAGTCCGAATGCAGGCCCACCTGCACTTTTACACCCAGAACAGACCCAGTCACACCTGATGATGAGCTGAAGCCAATGAATGAATGAAATTAGGGGAGGTGTCAACATTTGGAGGCTGGTTTTCACTTATACTTCTATTGATTAATCCATTTATCATTCAATTGTATTTGTATAGCCATATGTGAAAGTATGACAGGGCTGCACAGTCTGATGAAAACACATTGCATTTCTTTTATTGTGTAAAGGAAAATATCTATCTATCTATCTATCTATCTATCTATCTATCTATCTATCTATCTATCTATCTATCTATCTATCTATCTATCTATCTATCTATCTATCTATCTATCTATCTATCTATCTATCTATCTATCTATCTATCTATCTATCTATCTATCTATCTATCTATCTATCTATCTCCAACATACAAATTCACTCCAATAGGCCTATAATGTATGCAGATATGTTGCACAGTATTCAAAATATAAACATACACACACTGTACCTTTAAATTGAATTCTCTTCTGATTATGTAATTGCACATCAGGTTGACATTGTGACTGTGCAGCTCTAATTCACTTCATGGTGACCTAAATATTCCTGAATCTGAAAATACACTTTTGATTAAACAGTGTCCGTTGTTGACCCTCCCCTCTGCTGTTGGAAGTTCTTTATATGGGTTCCCTTGTGTGTGCATATTTTATTATTTTGTTGTGCATCAGATTTAATAACTGACCCTTTCTGTCTGTAGTTCTGGGAGGTGATCAGTGATGAACATGGCATTGACCCGACAGGGACATACCATGGAGACAGTGACCTGCAGCTGGACAGAATTAATGTCTATTACAATGAAGCTTCAGGTCAGGGCTAGTCACCCAAAACACACATATGCAGTATGTATTGTATAAATATAGTCTTTTTTTAGACATTAATCCATTTTGTCTTATGTATTTATGTTGTAGGTGGCAAATACGTGCCTAGGGCCATCTTAGTGGATCTGGAGCCAGGCACTATGGATTCTGTCCGCTCCGGCCCCTTTGGACAGATCTTCAGACCCGACAACTTTGTCTTTGGTATTTTAAGCCACACATGCTCATATGTTTCTTACTGTGTAATTAAAAGAAAGGTTATATTTACCCAGGACTGAGAGATGTAAAACCATTGCTCTGTAAAATGATGAAACAGTTCATTGTGATGAATAATATAGACAACAGACAAACATAGAGAGGGCTGAATATAATTGGTGCTTACCCTCCAGGTCAGAGTGGAGCTGGAAACAACTGGGCCAAGGGTCACTACACAGAGGGAGCCGAGCTGGTGGACTCGGTCCTGGATGTGGTGAGGAAAGAGGCTGAGAGCTGTGACTGCCTCCAGGGTTTCCAGCTGACACACTCCTTGGGTGGTGGTACTGGCTCTGGAATGGGAACTCTGCTCATCAGCAAGATCCGTGAAGAGTACCCAGATCGTATTATGAACACCTTCAGTGTTGTGCCATCTCCTAAGGTAATCAAGTCTCACCCTTTGTTAGCATTTGAGCTTTTGTACTATAGCAAGGAAAACAAATATTTCAATAAAAATCTCACAGGCTAGGCAAATCATATTTAAATACATTTCTTACTAACTGAGAAACTAAAATTTAAATATGAAAGAAATATGCCCACATTTAAACAATCATGCCTTTTTTTCAAGTAATGTAGACACTCTTGTATAAAGTAGACTTAATATTTAATGTTACTTTGACATGTTGGACAGGTGGTCTACCTGTGTTACTGCACTTTGTTTTTTGTAAAAAAAAAAAATCAATGCAAACACTGCATTTTAGCCACAGTGGTGTCAGTAAAGTCATATCTACTTTATCTAATCTTAAAATAAATACATTTTCCTACACTTGGATATAAGGCAAAGCAATGATTTATAGTGTTACTCAATAAGTATTGGTTAATAATAAATATAATGAAGACATATTACAAAGTTCTATATATTTTCTTAAAGTTGTGACTTTTCTAATGAGAACAATGCTTGATAGATTTGTTCAAGATGATTGGTTTAATTTCTCAGACATAAGGCTACTTTACTGTCTTGAGCAGGGGTCACCAATCCTGGTCTTTGAGGAATGCTCTCCTGCATGTTTTAGATGTATTCATCTTCCAACACACACACACCTGATTCAGATGACCAGCCTATCATCAAGCTCTGCAAAAGGATGATAATGACCGTCAGTGTGCTAAAAGAGGGAAATATCTAAAACATGCAGGATAGTGGCTCTGTAGGACCAGGACTGGTGACCCCTGGTCTTGAGGCTCTGTTTTCATAGTGTATTTCATCTGTCCTGTCTTTGGTGTTCAGGTGTCAGACACGGTGGTGGAGCCCTACAACGCCACGCTGTCTGTCCACCAGCTGGTCGAGAACACAGACGAAACTTACTGCATCGACAATGAGGCCCTCTATGACATCTGCTTCCGCACCCTTAAACTTACCACACCCACCTACGGAGACCTCAATCACCTGGTCTCTGCCACCATGAGTGGGGTGACCACCTGTCTGCGTTTCCCCGGCCAGCTCAACGCTGACCTCCGCAAACTGGCTGTCAACATGGTGCCCTTCCCCCGTCTACACTTCTTCATGCCCGGCTTCGCCCCCCTCACCAGCAGGGGCAGCCAGCAGTACAGAGCTTTGTCTGTGCCCGAACTCACTCAGCAGATGTTCGATGCCAAGAACATGATGGCCGCCTGCGACCCGCGCCACGGCCGCTATCTCACTGTGGCTGCCGTGTTCCGCGGGCGTATGTCAATGAAAGAAGTAGACGAGCAGATGTTGAACGTGCAGAACAAGAACAGCAGCTACTTTGTGGAGTGGATCCCCAACAATGTGAAGACGGCTGTGTGCGACATCCCACCGCGTGGGCTCAAGATGGCCGCCACCTTCATCGGCAACAGCACAGCCATCCAGGAGCTCTTTAAGCGCATCTCGGAGCAATTCACGGCCATGTTCCGTCGTAAGGCCTTCCTCCACTGGTACACAGGCGAAGGCATGGATGAGATGGAGTTCACCGAAGCGGAGAGCAACATGAACGACTTGGTGTCCGAGTACCAGCAGTACCAGGACGCCACCGCTGAGGAAGGGGAGTTTGAGGAGGAGGGAGAGGAAGAAGTGGCCTAAGGCTAAACTCACTCATCATTACTCCACCGCACCCATCACACCTCCATCCAACCATCCCACCATTAAATTTAACCCTACTCGACTGTCTTCCCCTCACTCTCTTCTTCTTCTTCATCTTCCTCTATACTTCTCTCCTTCTCTGGTTCCTTCCTGGATCTCCACTCCCCCTCTATCTGCTTCTCTCTTTACTTCTGTTGAACATTCCTCCCTCCAGTCAGAGTAGGATCCACACTATATTTACACCAAATTTATTCTCCCATTTCATTGCTCATATAGCAGTAGCTAACACAAGTGTGCTTGTGGTGTTTTGTCAATAGCGTTTTATTAATGTTCATTTATCATCATCATCATCATCATCAGTCAAACAGTTTCATACCTGGATCAAATATTCAATAAATCTGTTCAACTCACCAAATAGGATCATTTGTCTAATTTGGCACTGATTGAAATAAATTTGTCGGAAAAAATGATTTTTTTTCTCATTACGTTTGTTCTTTGTTGATAATGATGTTAAACTATAAGTGAGCAAATGCATAAGCACACACAGATAACAAAAATATACACCCTTTACCATTTATTTTAGCTCAACACAAACAGTTCAGTTTCCAGGTTTGACATGAATGTCAGTGCATGTACCAACCCAAAATGGAGGCCTGTTTTCTTCAACACCACCAGGAGGCAGTATGTATGCAGTCCTTCTCATAGTTTATAGACGTTATGTATATGGGGGAAAGCAGTGATTCTGACGAAAGTTGACACAGTCTAAGATCCATGTAGTTTTCATGATATAATCAGAAAAACAACAGTGTGGATAAATATATCCTCATTGTCAGTGAATGGGCGTAGAAGACAATTCCTCTTATAATGTTTTGCAATCAGACATTTCTTATGAAGGGTAAAATAATAGAAATGTTGGTTTTAGTTGAAATATTGTCATTGCAGTTGTAAATAAAGGCTGCCTCTTTAAGTTGATGGCTAAAACACTCCAGAGGAAATGAGTCATTAAAAAAGATAATTAAAAGGAAGAAGAAGAAGAAGAAGTGAGCATTAAGAGGTGGTCATGGAGGAAACGTCATGCACACTTCGACACAACATACTGACAGAGCAGGAAGTCTTCTGTCACTCGGGCGCTGATGGTGCACACTGCTACTGTTTCTACCACTCATCCATCCCAGTTATGGCTCTGAACTGAAACACCTGTTGATAATTCACCCTCTGCTGGACAAATACATGGACACAGACACTTTCAGGCAGCATGGGCTCCAGACTGAAGTAAGCATACCTCCTTTTTCACTGCCTTTCATCACCATCACTCTCCCCGTCATACTCTTCTTGTGGTTTTATTACTTCCTCTCACAACTGCACAGGAAGCTTCCTAAAGCTACCCTGTTGTTCTTTTTAATTTTACATTCTCTTCATGTTAAGGCTGAGCTTGTTAAAAGTGAGTAAACTGGTCCTTTTCTGTGTCACTAAACAGAAAGCTGAGCTACTTGAATATTTTCACTTTTTATACTTTGACTCCAATATATTTCTTGGGCGAAAAAAACATACTTTTTTTTATTCTCCTACATTTGCTCATTTACTTCCTGCTTCCTGAAACCGGCACATATCCAAAATAATAAAATTGTAAGGATTGTGACAAACTTAATACTCCTTTAGAACAAGGGTGTCAAACTTATTTTACTTCAGGGGCCACATACAGTCTAGTATGATGTAAAGTGGGCTGCATCAGTACAATAATATAGATCATAGAATAAGAACTTAGAAAGAATAATCATAGGTGCAATTTTAACAAAATTTCACAACTTACAGATCACAGTAGGTCTACAAATACACAAAGCATTTAGTAACAGGTAGAATACTGGTCAAATTACAATTACGTGTAATAGAAAATGTAAAAATGTATGATTAGATAACGTACGTTTAGGGCCTATTTAAGTTATGTAAGTTATATGATCAAGTCATTTAAATCAGATTGGATGTTTCCAAGTTCCAGCTAATGTCTGCTGATGCTGCTGAGCTTTCAGTTCTGTGGTCAGCTTCACCCTCGTGACCCTCACGCATCTTGCGCTTTTGTCAATGAATATTCACACACTGTAGTAATCAAATAGAACTAGAATGTGACAAACATACAAATTAGATCCATTATAGTCGGGGCTGAACGCAGGCGTTTGAAACTCAGCTTCAGCAGCCGTCAGATAGTAGGGAAAGGGTTTAAATGTTTACCAAGTTATTTGGTATAAGTTTAATTTTCGGGACATCTACTGTACAGCCAGATTCGGGGTTCGGGACAACATCTTAGAATTCGGGAATGTCCCGAATTTTTCAGGACATCTGGTTACCCTACCCGGCACAAAGCAAGGAGCCGCTGAGGGACCCGGATGTCTTTACTGTCCGCATCGACAAACAACGGCAGCCAGGCCCGCCACTGGCACCGCTTGGAGTGGGATGAGGGCAGCAGGACTGCGCGTGCAGTGGCGATGGGCCAGGCAGGGGGTCTCGACTTCATCTGCATTCGGGGCTTCTAGCTCCGGGGCCCAAGGAGGTGTGAGATGCGTAATGTCACTACGAGGGTTTGATGGACAGTGTTGACCTCAGAAAGCATAAATTGGAGATATAGCTCAACCTGCACCGGTGCTTCTGTTCGCCGCTACCAGGGCTAACCACCCGGGCTAGCTGTTCTTTAAGGTGCTGTATGTGACTGTAGTGTGTTTACCAGGACTGTGTGTTTTCTATCGTGTCAGAAGCTCTGTGGGGCAGTTGGACATGTTACGATATCTTTTAAGAATAGGTTCCAGAGTGAAAAGGTTTGGCAACGCTCCCGTTGCATTGCTGTGTGGGGGAGTAAAACTGGGTTTGTTTAAACTTAGCATCTACGTCACAACCACATGACAAGAACAAAAAGTAGCTTCGCACAACATTCTTTCGTAAACAAGACAGCAACCTTTTAACCTGCACCAGCACAGCCTTTAACAGAAGATTTTATGAGGATTTTAAGAAGATTTTAACTGCATAAAGCACCGGTTGTTGCACCTTTCCTTGTCAATGATGCCGATGGCAACGACAAGTACATCATCAGATTCAGACCATCATGGCGGACACCAGAGTAGCACAGCTGCAGTAACTGCTAAGTTTACTGGTGTTATGCTTATTCTATGGATTATTCCAGGTTTTTACTGTCACTACTCTAACAGACTAGTGTTGTGAAATAGGCGGGGCAGACAGAAGGGGGGTACAGAGAGTTTTAGGCGGAGAAAAGAGAAAGAGGATGTACACAGTCAGGTCGGCGACCGGAGCAGGTGTTGTCCTGTTCATGCAAATAAATACTGAAAACGAAGCTCACTGAAACCGCTCCTTGTTTTTTAAAAACCAGCATAGAGGAGTTAACTGAGGGGTAAAATACTTACCCCGGCCGTGGAGATTTTGTATGAGATGAGGACAGATATTTCCCCTGATTTCCTGACTACGGTAAGGATAACATCAGGATAGGTTAACATTGGATAAGCTAGCAGTTACAACGAAGCTAATATTTACTTTAAAAGTGGCCGAACTACCTGCGGAGTGATATGGTACAGTGAATCTGAAGTGACAAAACCTGTTGCCATGGTCAGCGAGCGGTTATTGAAAAAAAATCCGCCCGCTAACGCCATTCAAAGTGAACGGGACGTTCTAGAGGGCCGTAGAATAATGAAGGAAAATCTACTTATGTTAAACCACGCCTAGTTGTTGATTATTACACCGGTTTATACAGGGTAGATGCTACATTGGATCAGCCGGACTGACGGGGGCGGGACTAAGGGGTTCTGCGCACTATGGTCTGAAATATGGCACTCAGATGAAGCACAATCAAAGAAAAACAGAATCGGGGTGCATTTCATTGGACATATTTCTTTGTGTCGTGATATCCAGGGAAGGAGAAATATGTTTATTTAAAGTTCTTTATTCATTTATTGAATACACATAAATAAATAAACAATATGAATAATTAATGAAATTATATATATATATATATATATATATATATATATATATATATATATATATATATATATATATATATATATTATTTCATACAGAAGGATGGTCTTCCTGCTAGGCCTTAGGCCTGTCGCACCTCCAACGGTGCCCATGGTGGACTGTGCATGGCAGGGGGGTCCTCTTCCCTGAGCCAGGCCTAAACCTGACCGCATGTATCATTATATGTATATATATATATATATATATATATATATATATATATATATATATATATATATATATATATATATATATATATATATATATATATATATATATACATATATATGTATGTATTTATATAAATTAATTATTAACCCTTTGATGCATAGATTATGGCAACCTTAGTCAAGATTTTTTTTCCAGAGTGTTTTTATTCCTCTTTAGAGATAAATGAAAAAAAGACCCTTTTTAAAAAAATCAACCTGATTTTCATTGAGTTACAAAAAGGTCTGCTCACCTGAACACCTGAATATATTCTGTGTAAACTGAAATAAAATCATTTTTATTGCAGCTAAACTGATGTTTGTTTTTACTTAATTACAGCCTAATAACAAATAGAAATTGATTTCCACTCAAACATGTTCCTACAGATCAGGTGTATCAAGAACAGCAAAGTTACAGTAATGTTCTGAATTGCAGTGTTTTTGGCTGGGGTCTCAAACTAATTTTCTTCAGGGGCCACATTCAGCCTGATTTGATCTACAATGGGCCAGACTAGTAAAATGAAAACATAATAACCTATAAATAATGACAACTAATTTTTTTTGTCATTGTTTAAGTGCAAAAAAACCATGAAAATATGAAAACACTTTTTAATTATTGTTTGTATTATCCAAAAGCAAAAAAAAAAATCACATTTCATAAGAAAAACAAGGGCACTTTTAACAATATTCTGCCTCAATTTATCATTTGTCCATGTGTTTGATTATGGATCAGTTCTACAAAGACACTAAACTCTTAAGTAACTGATGATTCAAACTGTATTTCATTTTCTTTAGACATTTCAGGTTGTTCACATTTATTGTTACAAGATAGTGTGTAAGTATAAATATTTTCATTATTTAATATTATTTTTTGCAGTCAAACAATGACAAACATTTGAAGTTGTCATAATTTGTCAGCAAAGAAAAAACTAAGAGGAAAATATGGAGTTGTTATTATGCTCTTCATCCCATGGGCCGCATTGGAACCATTGGCAGACTCTATTTGGCCCCCGAGCCGCATGTTTGAGACTCATGGTCTATAGGATGGTGCCTCCACTGTGTTGACTAATATGTAACAGCTGTAGAATAGCTGTCCACTGTACTGACCACTATGCATGAAAGGGTTAAAGTATGTCGTTATCATATAAAACTGACATTTAAATGTTAAAATATTAATCCACTATCTCTGTACACCTGTTAAAATTGGAGGAAATCATTTGGTTTGGTTTATGAAGCATTTTTTTGTATTTGGCTTTTAAGTTAAACATCATTACTGTGCATTTCTTTGCTGTCAGACAAAACCCTGAGCGGACCTTCTACTGGTTTTTTGAAGCAACATGTCCAGTAGCCAGAGACAAAGGTGAGTGAATATCCTGAGCATTCAGTCTTTACAAACACTGTGACTCTGTTCATCATCAGTGCGTCACCTGTAGAATGATCTGTCAGCAAAAGAGAAGTTGGTGATTGTTCCCCATATACTTTTCCTGTTCGTGCTTTGACTTTTCTCTTGTGCTGTTTCCACGTGATCGACGGCACCATTCTGGCTGCAGAAGTATCTGAAAACAAAAAGCAACGTAAATGATTTATGCCAAGCTGTAAAATGGTCAAACACAAAAGATGGAGTGCAGAGCTATTCATATTTCCTGTCATGTGATGTAGAAAAACCACACAGTTTGTCAAATGACATTACAGATGTTGTCAAAACATGACAATGTGAACAGTGTGGACTCACTGAGCCAAATGGAAGGGAAAAAACACACCTCTTTATTTATTAACAGCTTTTCTTTGGGCATTTTGGCCATTGTATGACAAACCAGTGTACTACTCACCCTTATGTGCCTTGTATTTATATTTTACACTCTATTTATATATTTAATATATTTATATTTATTCTACTGCTGTCATGCCCTCTCTACTGTGTTTTTCTCAATTTTACTACCTTTTACACATACATTTTAATAGTTTTTAGTAATATATTCAAATATTTTATCTATGTCTTTACTTAGTACTTGATTTTTTATCTTCATGTTTTATATTTGTGTGTTTTTGCACTGCTGGAAGTTGTATTTTAAATCTTGTTGTACACTGTGTTGTATATGATGAAAATAAAGATCATTCTATTCTATTACACAGTAAGACCTCAAAGCACTTCACAATTTCTCACATTCACAGACACACTCAGACACCAGTAGGCAGCTGCTGTCATGTAACTGCGAGTGTCCTACTGTAGGACACGTATGTAGGAATGTAGATTTGAAACAGAATTTGAACTACCAACCCTTTGGTCATTGGATAACCTGCTCTACCAACTGAGACACAGCTGCCCTATGTCATATATCTATATTGTATGTCTGTTCTATGTGTGGTACAGAGTTGGGTCTTTTGTATACTTTAGTATTTCTTTGTAGTTTTCTATATTATTGGTATTTTTCGGCATTTATTTTGAGTATAATTTATGTGTGATAGTTTATATATACAGCCATTTTACACTTTAATAATCTGCAGCTGCACAGTGACTATAAAGATATATTGTATTGTATTCTAAGTGGCATACACTATAAAAAACAGTTTCCTAATGTCAGTATTTATATGTTGATTGTTGAGAACTTGCTACATTTTCAGTTCTCAACAATCAATGTATAAGTACTGACATTAGGATATCACACATAAATTATACTCCAAATATATGCTGAAAAATACTAACAATCTACAAAAGTACAAAGATATACTAAAGTATACAAAACACCAAACTCTGTAAAACACATAGAAGAAATATACAACATAGATATACAACGTACAGCATTCATTTCGACATGTGTATTTAAAATAGACATGTACATTTTCATTGAGGTGCTTTGGGATTGTTAATGATGCTTTGTTTTCAAATCTGCAAATATTACAGATCCAGGATTACAGTTTCAGTTTCCAGATGACTTCACTGATGAGGTACTCACTTCATGAAACACACACACACACTTACACACACACTTACACACACACATACACATACACATACACACACACACATACACACACAAACATACACACACACACATACACATACACATACACATACACACACACACACACATACACACACTCAAGTAGGAAGTAGTATTTCCTTGATTTCCACCTATCCTCTTCAACACATGTATTTCTACCCCAATTTTTTTTCTTAGGAGTCCTGTCAAACATTACCCAGGTTCTGTTTCCCGTATGACATACAAAGGTGAGTGTGGGTCATGGTGAATAAAGCCAAGACTAGATGGTTGATGATGGACTACATGACACTACAATGGTTTCAGTACCTGAAACAAAAGTAAAAGTTATGAAACAAACAGTAAGCAAACAGACATGCCAGGGAAATTTAAAGATTTAAGAACAACGGATTCATGTGATCCTGTTAATAAAAAGTTGTTGTTTTTTTCGATTATATTCTCAGTTTCGTGTATTCTATCATGTAGTTTTCAGCTTCAGCAAACAAAAGTTTCCCTCATAACGCACTAAATTAAAACTCAGCTAAAACTGAAATACTAATAAACTCATTAGAATAAAAGTGACTGAGGATAAAAATGAAGTAAAAATCCACTGACCACTGAATGGCTCAAGGGAAAAACAAGTGGTGCCAGGGACAATAAACTAGCACATATTGTAGCTTATTTTATCATCAATCCAACTGATGTCACGTCTATGCATGTGCTATCAAAATATCAATTGCCTGTATGTGTCAAGTTTGAAGTAATTTGAAACAAAAATGTATGTTTTTTTTTTTAAACAGAGATTTTAAATTTGGTCTTTTAGAAATAAAAGTGGGAAAACTAATTTAAAAATTGTATGTAATGTAATGTATGTACGTAATGACATAAAATGTAATGACATAAATTATATCGTGGGAAACTGGCAATCTATCAACCAAATTGGGCATTAATTCAACTTATAGTTTTACTGTTATAGACATTTGAAATTTCACACATTATAAGTACATAGGGGAAAAAAAGATTAAAAACTTGTATTTAAAAAAATAACAACTTTGACCTTTCCTAAGATATAATCAGATCTGTTCTGAGTTACTGGCAATCTATAAACTCAATTTGGTCTAAATTCAACCAATAGTTGTCCTGCTACAAACAAACAAACAAAAAACAACCAAATAGAGCTGCACAATATTAGAAAAAAAAACTGACATTGGGTTTAAAAAAAAAAAACAAGTGATATCCTGTATATGTGATATGAAAAATGACTCAGGAGTAAATAACAGCTGTGTGGTGCTGATGTAAGTGGTCAAACAGATTAGTGGTCAAGAGACGTTTCAGTATCATCTTTTTTGCACCCAAAATAATTAAATAAAATTAATAGTTAAAAATAGATAGATAGATAGATAGATAGATAGATAGATAGATAGATAGATAGATAGATAGATAGATAGATAGATAGATAGATAGATAGATAGATAGATAGATAGATAGATAGATAGATAGATAGATAGATAGATAGATAGATAGATAGATAGATAGATAGATAGATAGATAGATAGATAGATAGATAGATAGATAGATAGATAGATAGATAGATAGAATTACAAATAAAGGAATAAAAATAACTAAATAAAAATTTGAATAAAAATAAGGAGAAAAAAATAAATCAAAATCATTCTAGGACCTGCGATGTGACTAATGCACACACGTACACTGTGATGTCACTGCTCAAACAACATATTGTGCAGCTTTAATGTGGAGCCTACTTACATAGCAGTTGTGTCCATCTGTACCTCTGTTCATCTGTCCAGGGTGAGGGATGGCGTAGCCGTGCAGCACTTTACGTTTGTTCTGACTGACCTTGAAGGATGCCAGCGCTTCGGTTTCTGCCGTCTCACCAACAGCACACACACCTGCCTCTGCATTCTCAGGTGTCCACAGTAAACCATGTCTGAAAGACTCTAAAACTCTGACTGAAACTTGTCTTTAAGTGTTTTTAAAACTATTTTCCTCCAGTTACCTTCCATGGTTTGAAGTGTTTTACAAACTTCTCAACAACTTGGCAGATTACCTGTTGAAAGGACAGGTGAGATTACATTATTGGTGCCTTCTGTACTCTTTCCTTTTTGTTTTAGCTCCTTCAATTGTTTGATATTCTATTTCAAATTCTCTATTTTGCAGTTTTTCATCTTTATTCTTATCTATGTTTATATAACTTGTCCTTTATTTTTGTGCTGTTCAAATAAACTTGCTTTCTCTTAACCTCATGAGGCCAAGGAAAATAAAATACTTTTTGTATATTAAATAATTATCCTGCCTGTAAACAGTATAATGCAATAGTTTAAGATGCATTTAATTACTCTTCTATTCATTTTTTGTTTTGTTTTGTTTATTTTGTTTTACGAAAAAACACACTACTGGATCTCATATGGATATTTATTTTTTTCTTTCTTTCTTTTTTTCTTTTTATTTGCACACGAAAAAACAATACAGAAGGTAAAATATAATACATACAAATGAACAGAATATCAAATAAACAACTTATACAGAAAGAATTTATTTAATTTGGCGTGAGCTGAATAATTCTGTTTTTAATTTTAGACTTAATAAATAAATACATTAATTAATGAATTAGTAATAATAATTATTATTGTTATTATTATTACATGAAACAATAATGCAACAGATTGTATTTGTTTTTTTCCCAGATACATTTTTAATAGAGTATCTTTTGCAGTTTGTTTGCATTGGTGGGTTAAAACTCATCTATTCAGACTTTTGTGAAAGTGTTCTTGGTTCTTCTCCACAGATCAATGAGATGAAAGCTCTGCTGACATCCCTCTACCAGCAGCCCATCCCTCTGACAGCTGGATCCGTCACTCTGCAGATGGTAAATGTCTGACTGTTCCATCACAACCAGGAGTCACAGCTGACTTATGGTCTTTTTTCCATCAGTGGTTAGTGTTTTGTGTTCTTTTCTGAGGGAGAGCAGGTCTTGGTCAGCACAGAGGTGTCCCACCCTGTCACACACCCACAGGGTCCAGAGGCGGTGAGTGGGTCCAGTAACAGTAGATACAGACTAACTATGTCTGTGCTTTCACCACTAAAACCTCACGTGTGTGAACTTAACACCTGCCACTGACCACTGTGTCTATGGTTTTTACTAACGCTTGATGTTGATTGTGTTGTTTGGACTTTTTGTTTGTGGATTCATTCAAAAACAAACAAACAAACAAGCAATCTAATAATGAAATATTATAATCACCTCATTGAACATACATTTTCAACCAAGACAATTAGTTTCCATTAGATTAGGTATTACTATTAATATTAAAACTTTATTAAATGTGGACATGACAAATTGCATTAGTAAAATCACAAGCAGAGACCAGATGTTCTGCATAGGTATGTGTAGAAGAAGTGCTAATTCTCAACACCAGTCCATAGGTGGTTTAAATAAATCATATATAAAAACATTTATCAGTTAATTAAAATTACAAATACAGTACATTACAAATTATAAATAGGGTAAGAGGTCCATGATCACAACATAATACTTCAGATTAGTCATGTTCTAGATTCAATTCGATTCGATTTTATTTGTTTACATTTTATTTTATTTATCTCTTGGGCAGAGCATTCTGGAAAATAAAAAAAAAAAAAAAGGTTTCAATAACAACACAAAATCATATGAACACATCTAAGACAAAAAAAAACCTCTTGTGAGTGTTTTTTTTTTCTGTTTATTCAACTTTCATAGTTTATTAAGTTTTTCTCAATTTCCTCCCTTTTTGGAGTGATTTTCTGTTCAATATTTTATGGTTTTTATGTTTTCCTCCTTTTCTGGATATATATATATATATATATATATATATATATATATATATATATATATATATATATATATATATATATATATATATATATATATGCTTTTCCCCTCTGTTTAATAATCTAAATTCTCATTTTCTGAGTGCTGGCCTGACGGGTAATTTATCTCCTGATCCCCTCAAGAAGTCCTCAGGCTATTTCTGTACATTTTTATCATCATTAAGGCTATATTACTGCAAATGGCATAATTTTTTTCTAACTCTACTATTATATATTTTAGACATTTTTTCCCACCGTCTGGAACCCCTCAAGCCAATATGACTGCATTACAATAAAATCACTAGTTTTACCCTTTTTTCTGCATAAATCTCTTCAGCCATTTCAACTCTGCTCAAAACAACTAAATATTTCACGTTTTGAACCTGTCAAGCGTGCAGTAGTACATACAGTATATAGTGGTATTTAAAGGGTTAAAATCCAGAAAATAATTGAACATTTATTAGTTTTAATCAGAGTTGAAAACGTTTACAAAATTTACTGTAAAGCAGTCTTTTGTGCATGTACATTTTTGGTTCGGGGGTCGACAGTCGATATGTGGGATGTTCAAAGATGAATACAACTACTGTACATGCAAATAGAAACTTCCCAACACTGCCCATATGTCATTATTGTTGTACCTTTGTGTATTTTTTAACAGATCTGTGTGTGGGTTGAAGCTGCAGCTGGTTGTGTGGGTGTTTCTTTGTAAAAAAAGAGTTTCATTCCAAAAATACCACCCATTTCTAAAAAACCTGTATTTTAAATAAATCACCTCACCACTGGCAGGAGGTGTTAATATCAGTCACAAACAAGTGTCATTTTTGAGAAAGATTGAGCTATTTTACACTAAAGTAAATCAACTGAATTCATTTGGTGTATTGGACAGCCCTTTATACACAGTCTATAGTGTATGTGTGTGGGGAGGGGGTACTAAAATGTCAATAAAATGACACATAATTCCTTATGAAAGCATTTTTAACAACTACAGTTTTGGAATGAAACACCTGGGTTTGTACACTTTTTACAACAGAATAAGGAGCAGCTAAAAGCATTGATCTTTTCATCAGTTACACTGCCCTCTTAACATTTTATTAATAATTTATTGGATTATGATCAGGTCCCGTACTTCATTGCTCCGGACCCTAGAAGTCTCCCTTCTATCCCTGAAAATGTGAGTACTACTGCAGCGCTTCTGTTTTATCCAGTTCATTGTTTTTTCCACACCATTCAGACTGTTTATGTATATATATATATATATATATATATATATATATATATATATATATATATATATATATATATATATATATGTGTTTTTCAGAGGAACTTGACTGAGCTGATAGTGGCGGTGGATGTGGGGAACCTTCTCCAGCTCTATGCCAGCATGCTGTTTGAGAGACGCATTCTGATCTTTGCCAGCAAACTCAGCACTGTAAACAAAAAACATTTGTCTTTACATTAATTGCCTGGAAGTTTTTTCTGAATTTATAACCATAAGTTAACTCAGCCCCTGAAATTACTAAACTATGCTATAGTGTGCTACACTATAATGCACAGTACTATGCTACGCTACACTACAGTACACTGTGCTATACTATACTGTGCTGTGTATTACTATACTATGCTATGTAATACAGTGCTATGCTATGCTATGCTACACTGGATTGTGCTGTGTACTATACTGTGCTGTGTACTACTATACTATGCTATGCTATACTTTACTATACCATACTTTAATATGCTGTGTACTACTATACTATACTTTATTATGTTGTGTACTACTGTACTATGCTATGCTATAGAACACTATGCTATGCTATCAGATAAAACATAAGATAATACCTTGATTAGTCCCACAGTGGGGAAATTAATACTTTACTATATGTCACACACATACTACACACAGCTTTATTTGCCCTTTATGTCTTTGCCATCTGAAAACACCCTGTTTTATTTTCCTACATGTAGCTGACGTCTTGTGTGCATGCACTCAGTGCTGTGTTGTATCCCATGTACTGGCAACACATCTTCATCCCTGTCCTCCCCCCACACCTGCTGGATTACTGCTGGTAAGAACTTTACATTCAGTTTATATGTCTATTTGTCTATCTGTGCACTGACATGTTGTTCTTTGGTTACAGTGCTCCTATGCCTTACCTAATAGGAGTCCACACCAGTCTATCAGAGGTAAAGTAACAACTACATATACACCACTGCCCATAAAGTTGGAGTCATTTTGTTTTAAGAAACCTTTGTTTTATTCCTATATACACACTTTAGTAATTACATTTGACCAAGTGCGATGATTACATATGTACTCACAGTTGCAAATGATCAATAATAAATCCCATTGCCACAATCATTTCACAAAAAAAGGTCAAATGCTATGCTTCAACTATGGTAAACAGTGTATAATACAAAGTCTGCTTTTGTCACTGGTTTGACCCCGGACCCAAATGACCCTCATGTTATTCTGTATGACAGAAGGTGAGGAGTCGTGGGTTGGAGGAGGTTGTAATTCTGAATGTGGACACAAACACACTGGAAAGTCCTTTTGACGACCTTAAGAGGATACCTTCACATGTGGTAATGTGAATATTCTGTGTGTGTGTGTGGGGGGGGGCTTTGTGTATTTTTATATATGAAAAATGTACAATATCCACTCTCTCAATTATATATTCACCCTTTAAATACTGATGGACATTGTTCCTAATGGGAGTATTGTCTGCAGATGTCAGGACTGAAGGTGTGTTTGAAGCGTCAGGCAGTGTCCCCAGGCTGTGGAGTCTCTAAGGCCTTCCTGAAAGCTCAGGCACTGCTGTTTGGAGGCTACAGAGATGCACTGCAGGATCATGTCAGTCATTTTTAATTTTTTAATACATTTTTAAATGTTATCTAAATGGCTCCTCATCAAGCAAGATATATAGATTTCTTTATTTTTTCATTTATTCCTGCTGCTTTCTGTGTGTTGTTGCAGACGGGTGAAATATGTTTCAATGAGGAGCAGTTTCTAGATCATAAGTCAACCAGTATGAGACTATTCCTACAAAATGCTGTACATTTACAGTCCTTCAAACAGGTATGATACCTTACTGTCCTAGATGATAGGACATTATGGCATCTTTTTTTTTTTTTATTAAATCTTTATATCTATTTTTATCTTTGTGTATAAAATAATGATTGAAATTTAACCAAAGTCTGGGTTTTTACTTGTACTGAATAGAGATATGTCTGTTAAAATTATATACTGAGCTGTTGCCATAAACCAGGGGTCTCAAACTCATTTTCTTTAGGGGCCACAATCAGACTGATTTGATCTCTAATGGGCCAGACCAGGAAAAATGAAAACATAATAACCCAAAAATGACAAAAACAATCCAATTAAATTATGAAAAGATTTTTTTTATAAATTATCCAAATGCAAAAAAAGTTACATTTCATCAGGAAAATAAGGTCAATTTTAACAATATTCTGCCTCAGTTTATCATTTGTCCATGTGTTTTATTATGGATCAGTTCTACAAAGACACTAAACTCTTAGTAACAGAAGCAGAAAATGATCTAAATTGATCTAATTTTCTTTAGACATTTCAGATTGTTCCTATTTGTTCAGGTTATTCACATTTTATTGTTACAGGATAGTTTGTAAATGTAAATATTTTTATAATTTAACATTATTTTTTGCAGCAAATAAAGTTATATTCTATTCTATTCTTTTTGCAGCAAAACAATGACAACAAATTTGAAGTTGTCATTTATAGGCAAATAAAGCACTGAGAAGAAAATATGGAGTTATTTAATAGGTTATTATGCTTTTCATCCTATGAGCCACATTGGAACCATTGGTGGTCTGCACTTGGTCCCCTGGCCGCATGTTTGAGACCCCTGCCATAAACATATCAGACACCATTTTAGGATTTGAAAAAAAGGTTCTGGTAAATCTGTTCCAGTAGTACAGGGTCAAAGTCATTTCCATGGTTCTGTTAAGCAAGTGAGAGCGGCTGTAAGTAATTATTTGAGCCTCTGTGTAGTTCATCGACAACCGCTTGGATATTCTGAACAAAGGGAATGAACCAGATGATCTGTTTGAGGAGGAGATCGTAAAATGTGAAACTTCTCCAGGTGTGTATCACTTTGTAAATGCTGGTCAGCTGTTTTATGACATATTTTTTTTATTTTATTCATTTATTTTTCATTCATTTGCAGGAAGAAACAAATCATATCAGCACTTAGTTGGCAATATAAAGGTAAGAGTTAAATTGACACTTATAGACCTATTATTTTTGTGGCAATTCCCAAAAGAATCTCTCTACAATTAACCTTTCTGGAGTGATTTATCATCATTTGTTATAAAATTATCCTCTGCATTTTGCCTTTATCAATGAAAATCATGTGTTTTGCGATATTTAATTTACTGATCATATAGATGTTCATAAAAGCTCAGCTTAAACTTGAAGGTTGTTATACCAGAAAACTGAGAAGAAACATATATTTTCAGTAAAACCTATCAAAAACTGAACACAAACCCAATGTATCCATCTACTGTTATTCATCCAACTTCATAGGTGTTACAGATGAATCGCTGTTATCAAAGATGACAGTGTTTCCACGCTCACTACAGAGCTTCTGAACGTCCAAATGGGTCATATTTGATGACCATGAAATGATGAATAACTGTACGTTACACCAAATATTTACATGTAGTGAATCAACGGGTATTAAACATTTTAGATCAGAATATCCTTTTGGTCAGCAGTAGATGTTTAGATCTTTAACGGTTGGATACTGTTTAGTTTGTTTCCATATCATTAAAAAAAGCAAACTGGTCCATTTGTACTTTTAACAGAAGGGAGGGGGAGCGCTGATTCACAACATGAAGTCAAAGGCAAACCTAGGGGTGAGTATAAGCCAAGGTCCGTATTTCCACTGGTGACTATTGTCTGCAGAACTATTTTGATCATATTAACTAATCTGTTACAGGGCAAAGGGCTCACCAAATCTGGTATAAAAAACCTCCTGATCCATAAGGTGGGCTTGTGTTTATGTTTGGACTGTATGTACACTGATGGATAGAAAGTGTGAGGTGGATTTATTACTTCACCCTTCATTTCTCTGTGTGAATGTGTGTCAAATGTAGGTCCGTAATGAAGAATGCACACTTCAGAGAGGCGGATCAGTGTCACACCGTCGGGCCCAGTCTGACAGCCTCCAGAACCGTCTGCCCATTACACATCACTTTGGAATGGTATGACCCATCCTCTGATCAAACTCACTCAGAAACACAAAAATACAATATTATGTTAACCCTTTATAGGTCATTCAAGGAAATACTCTGACATTTGCAATTTCAACCTTAGTTTATTTAAAGATTGAATAGGACTTTACAACTTTTGTGATTTTTTTTTTTTTTTCAAAAATATCCATTATGTTGTAAATCAAGGTTAATTTTATTTATTTTTTGCCACTTATGGGTAAGGAACCAAATACAGTAACTTTAACAAGTGTTTCCCAGCACAACAAACCCTGCCCCCCTTGCACAGATTTTACCTGTTTTCCCCTATCTCTTATCATTGTGAAAACACATCTTTAGTGACTGTGACCTTGACGTTTGAAATACATTCACCAAAATGTAATGGGATATATTTTGGAACACCTTACACCTTTTCTGAAATTTTCATGGAAATTGGTTATGTAGTGTTTGCGTAAAGCTGCTCACAAACAAACAGACCAACAAACAAACCAACTCAAACATAATACCCCTCTCCCCTTTAGAGAAAGAGTTAACTAGAAAAGCACTCACAAAGCACAGACCTCTGCCCTCCCCACCCCCTTGCTATAACAAACAGAGGCAAACCTCACTAAAAACTAACTAACAATTTGTCATTCTTTGACTTCTCTGAAACAGTGCACACTCAGAAAGGAGCATGTGGGTTTGGAGAATGGAACAATACTGGGCAACGTTCAATGACTAAGAGTGGTTCTTAATGTAATATTTCACACATGAATTAAGTGTCTGAAATGTTTTTCCACTTCTGTATATAGTTGATAGTATATATCAGAATGTTTTATTGTATTTGTTTTAACCTTTTCTTTTATTTGCTGGTTTAGGTCTTTAACTGTTAAGGACAAAAATCATTTAAATAATGTTGTTAGGAAATGTGGGAAAATTGTAGGTATCAGCCTTGATGAACTCTCTGTTTTATATAGAACCAGAATAATTAAAAAAAAAACCAAAACAATTCTGTCTGACCCTAAACACCCTCTGTATGAGGACTTCAGGCTGGTTGCCGTTATGCAGTACTGAGGTGCAGGACTAATAGGTTTAAAAATGTGTTCCTTCCCACCTCCATTGGATGAGTCAACAGCCTGCGTTGATCAGCCCCATGTTGGACTATTGTGCACTTTTTTTGTGTGTTTGTTTGTGTGTGTATTGTTGTTTCTGCTGGCTCTAAAGAAAATTGCCCCTCACAGGGATAATAACGTTTCTACTCTACACTAATAGTTTACCACCACCAGAGTGAGAATGAGAGTGAATGAATAATGGGTTGATTGTACATGCTTTGACTGTGTTAATAATGTACTATATACATCTAACCCATTATGATTATAAATGATCAAAAATAGTCACTTACCAGATAAAAGGTTATTAATATGGATTCATTCTTCACATTAGCTAATCTTCCTGTTCTGCTGTCTTATATTACTTTTTTGTGATATTTTTGTACCTTATTCCACTCAGCCTATCACTTTATCATCTTTTTGTTTCATTATGTTGCTGTTGTTTCATGTCAGTCTCGTCCCCGTCGGCCTGTTCACCACACTCGGGCTGCCAGAGATGAAGAAACCATAAACGACGATGGCTACACATGGGATGGGTGAGTGTTAGAGAAATCAAAGACAAAAAAAAAAAAAAGACAAATATGTAGCATTTATGTTCTGCTTTGAGCTATTCTGTTTCTCTGCACATAAGGGCTGGGTCTGGATCCCTGGTCGATCCTGACTCTGAGCTCCAGAAAGATGAAGAGGAGGAGGATTCCTTACTGTGTGACCCAGAGGAGATGGATCTACTAGGGGAGATTTTTGATACGCTTAGCTCCCGGAGCTGTCATGACCGAGGCCTGCTGTACGGCACACGCAGCTTGGACCTGTTTGGACCAGACAGTCATGACTTTATCACAAAGGTAGGAAAACAGGAGCTGGTAGAAAAAGGTGTGAACTCTCTAAAGCCAAATAATTGAAGTCGATTAAAGGTGTTCAATGGAGTATTGATATTCCAAACTCTGAACACCAGCAGGAAGTTGTCTACCAGAACACACTTGACACCAAAACCATCAACACTATTCTGCTCTACAAAGCAAAAAGGCAATTACTGCAGTTTTTGGTGAACATTTGTCATTGGGTTTTTTGCAACATTCAAATCATCCATTGTCATGTAACAAAATATCTCATCTTAAATGTCTGTCGTTTTGGAGAAAAATGGTGGGTGTTTGTACAGTAACTGAAAAAAGTACTAGTAAAACAAAGTAAAAAGGCAGTAAAGACCATTACTGTGTTCTTACCAATGTCCATTTAGGACCCTGCTCCAATAGTTTACAGTGAATCACTGTATTAGATTGAAACAGTTTATACAATTATTGTATTTCCCACATTATAAGGTACACTGGACTATAAGGCGCACTGTCAATGAATTGTTTTTATGAAGGTGGTTCATATGTAAGGCACATTAAGTAAAGTCAAAATAATGAGATAAAAAGTAAATATGAGATAAAAAGTCAAAATTGTAAGATAAAAAGCCAAAATTATGAGATAAAGAGTCAAAATTATGACACAAAAAGTCCAAATTGTGACATAAAAAGCCAAAATTATGCATATATAAGGTGCACTGTGGTTTTTGCAGAACTAAGTAATATGCCGTAATAATACTGCCTCATGTCCAATAATCTCCCTACAACTACTGGGGCTGAACAAGAAAAAACTTTAAGGTCATTTTTCTCAGTTTGGTGTCTGTGCAGTTACTGCCTTTTTACTTTGTAGGGCAGAATGTATCGAGACTGTATCACCCACTGAATAAAATATGAAGCACATTGTTGACACACATTTGTATTATGGTATCACCAAGGTTTACTCTTCAAATTAAAATGTATTATTTGTGTTCTTCTCCCCAAACTCACATGTTCTGACAATCAGTCAAAATAGCACTACAGTCTTAGAATCTTCACTTACTGCATCAGTGCATAGTTATGATATAGTTCTGTTAGTTTAGCTCGGTTTTTAGGCAGAAAACAGACGGACTGACCCATGGATCAACAAATAATATTAACAAAGACAATTTATAATCGCATGATAACTTTTGGGACCAACTTTATATCTTCATGGGCCTCATAATCAAACACACTGCATCAATCATCATTTCATTTACAGTTGTATCCAGTGATGAAAATAACAGTGGAGCTTTTTCTGACTCTAAAAGTTATTTCATCACATTTTTCATTTCAATACTTTATGCTGTTACTTTTCAACACTGTGGGAGACCAGCAGAGTGACTCATTAGTCCCTCCAGTGGACATACAGTAGAAATCAGTGTGATAGATTCACTGCATATCTCCACAGTGCAGTGGAATTTTTTTGCCTAACTTCATAGTTCTTTCTTCAAAACACCTACGTACATATAGGTCCTTTTAGGTTTAGCTAATTAATTAATTCAACTCACAATTATTTTTTATTCATTTCAATGTATTATATGTTTCTATTGTAAGTAATAACTAATAAACCTATAAAAATAAACAGAAATCTTTTCTGTGACAGCAGCCAAATGAAATGTTATCTACATTTAATCATTATTTAATGATTTATCATCATATATTGTCCTTTGCATTTTTTGCAGTTAAAACCAATACCTATATTTAATTCATTTTGTAGATACCCATAAAAAGTTTTAATTTCAAAACACAGAAAAATGAAGAAAACATGGTGTTTTCAGCAAAATATATCATTAATTCAACATAAAACATTTACAATCATGTATCATTATTATTAAGACAATGGTGTTCATGTTCACTATAGAAACTACATCTAATAAATACTGCTGAAAAGATGAGAAACTGCATTCTATCTGAATCACTTCATTGCATTGATAAAATTAGTGGTTCAAAATGTAATAAACATTTTACATGAGATGCCTTTGAGTCTTTAAGAGTTAAGTACATTTCAAATAATTTTGATGCATAAAATGATATGGGACAGAATCAAACAATTGATTACAAAAGAAATATAGTTGTAACCAATTACAATCACTAATGATGTAATCGTATTACATAAACATGATTATACTTACGTTTGCATTTATGTGCAAATAGTCTTCGATTTTTTTTAAAGTTACATTGTTACAATTAATAAAAATGTAATACATTTGCGAAAATAAGTATTCAAGTTACATTAGAAACATAGATGTGAATTCACGGTGATCCTTTGTGAATTGAGGAGCTTCTGCCCTTCTACCAACACAAATATATGCACACATTTTTGGGAATTTCTGGTGTAATGTCAGCTGTGGTTGTGTATTACAGCGCGTTCCAGCCAACCCCAGCCAGGAGAGCCTGTGTATGTCCATCAGTGGCAGTGGCAGTCTGCACAGCTGGAGTCTGGAAACTACAGAGGAGCTGTCGGACCTGACAGAAGACTCCGACTGGCAACACCAAGACCCCAGGACAACAGAGGAGGAAGATGGCTCACACAGTACACAAGCAGTGTGTGAAAATATGAAGCAAGAAAAGGGACAGAAGGACATGAGTAAGGAGCAGGAAGACGTCAAGGTGACAATAAATGGAGACAAAGAAGAAGAAACAACTGATGCAATTACCGGCACAGAAATACAGTTAGATGAAGGAGAAAAAGTAAGTCAGACAACAAGTTTTAGTTTTGGAAAAGACACTGAAACAGTTGAAGAGCAAGATAAGAAAGAGTTGAAAGAAAAGAAGGAAGTTGAACAAACCCAGGAGGAGACAGTTGAGATTCAAGTGATAGAAAGACAAACTAATCAAATGCAAAAAGATGTAGCAAGAGAAGAAGAGAGGAAACAGAATAAGAATGAGGAGGAGGAGCAGACAGATGCATTAAATAAACCTACAAAAATAACTGACCAAGATGAGCATCATCCCAACGTTGTGGAAGCAGCAACACCTTCTCCCCAATATCACACCTTGTGTCCAGAGAAAAATATTGAAGTAGGAAAAACAGAGGGTGAAGCAATATTAAAGAGCTGCTCTCCTCCTAGAGTTCAGTCTGCTGTAGCCCGTTTTCGGCCGCAGGTGTCCAGCCAAAGCCTCCAGGTGAAGTCCAGGATAAAGGCGTTTGGCAGCAAAGAGAATGCACCAACCCACCCAACATGTGACTCAAATACTGGAAGTCAATCAGAGGAACCAGAGGCAGAAGACGTGCCTCCCATCAAAGTGTCTGAACTTAAAAAGAGATTTGAGGCCTGATTAAAAAGACTAAAAATTGCCATGATTTGATATTTAAGCTGTTTATACCTCCTGAATTGCACTTACAGTAGATGTTATGCAACAAGGCAGTAGCCAAACACATCTTTTTGTATATGCTGTTTTTAATTTCAGATGTTGACAATATCAATTATTGTTTAATGGATGTTTTGTATCTGGTACATTCATGGTTTTCTACAAATGTGTCTTAAACAGATGTTCACGATGTAACGTTCCAAAGAAAAACTGACAAGTTTTGTGGATACATGCCTTTTTGGATGCAACTTCAAAAACAATCATGTTCCATTTGAATAAAATTTTCCCACTTGACACCAACATCAACTCCATTTGTCCAAGGGCCATTTATATGGAGACACTGTGTATAATAATAATAATAATAATAATAGAAATGTTTTAAGTCAGTCTAATTGTAAATGTCCCACCTGCGATAAATGATGTCATATTAGATTTATTCACACTGGGGAAAAGGGTTAGTGTGTAAAACAGTAAAACATGCATAATGAAATATTTCTGAAGTTCTTGTACTATTTTTATATTTTTCATGGTAGTTTAAATTTGTTTGACTTGACCTTTAAAAATTAGCACTGTACATATTTCTTAATAAGCCAACACGTAGATGCAGATTAAAATCACATTGATAATTGCAATGATTTATTATGTTTTTTTATTTGATTGTGCCCTCTTATATAAACTCATTCCTCCCAATGCTGCAAATAAATGTAATCACGAGCTTATACAGCTTTTACATTAGTAAACAACCAAATAACTGGATACTTAATTTTCTCCCTTTTCAATGCTCACAACCAAAATGCATAAACTTTTGAGCCGTATCCTCCAACCCAAGACAGGTAGATCTGAACTCCTCCATCTGACACTCATCATCTGTGGGCAGGTACTCAATCCAGGTTTGTTCCCCGAACATGTACAACATTCTGATAAGAACAATGTGGAAAATACATTGAATCTCAAATCATTTAAATAGGCAATCCATAACATGAAACATAATACAGATTAATGATAAAAAAGGAAAAAATGTGGTTCCTTCCCACAAATAAACTCTACATTTGGTGTCTGAATACTTACGTTTGATCCTGTTCATTTATCTGAATGTTATTGTTGGATCCCATGATTAAATAGGTTTTGTTTGACCTTAGATCTAGAGCCTCCCTGCAGTGTCGAAAACCAAGGAAAGGACGCAGTCTACCTTGGGAACCTATATCATAATCTCCTGGAGGTGAAATCATGGACAAAAGAGAGAGGATAATTAAATACAGAAATGTGACTAAACAGAACAGTGAATGTAGTCAGTCAGAGGTTGTGAATAACTTTGAAGCTACAAAGGATGTGACTACCAACCTTCCTTGACAACTGCTTCTATCCTCATGTTGTAAATGTCAGTAGACAAATCATTTACCGTATTTTCCAGTCTCACTTTGTACGCTGGGGACAGAATTTGAAGATTGTTCAGTTTTGCTTTTCTTTATCATTACTGTCACTCTCACAAATATACTGTCTTACCGAAATGTGTTGTAGGCTCACAAATGTTCTTTTCACGTTGCTCATTGTGGATTTTTTCCTTCTTTTGCATACTACATTGCTCTGAAAATGCAGAAGAGACACATACAGTAAAACCAACCAACAACAGACCCAACAACAGTAAACAAATGTTCCTGTGTGACTTATCTGGCTCTGATATTCTGATAGACGGTGATCATTTTTGTTATGATAACAGTGGCAATAAAGTACAGAGATGCAATGTGCATGATTTAATACCATACAAACAATTATAACCACCAATGTCCATATAAGACCCAGTAAGAAAATATTTATGCCATTTTATATTAAATAATTGCCTTAATTGGTAACAACATGATGCAACAGTTTTTTCAGAGAGATGTTCTTATATTTTTTTTATGTAAATGTGTTTATTTTTAAATATAGCTGTAAAACTCTTGTCCACTACAAAGGACAAAAATGCATTGCTAGGTCACAGGAGGATATACCAGCAGTGCTTTTTCTACACTGTATTAGTTATCAGTGGCTACTGCCACAGTAATGTGGCATGAAATATCGGTTTCATAATAATGGATTCAATTTCTACAGCGCATTTCAAGGCACCCAAAGCACTTGACATTATTGATCCATTATTCATTTGCTCTCACATTCTCACTCTTGTTGTGGTAAACTGCATATGTATCCATAGCTGCCCTGGGGCAGACTGATAGAAGCATGTCTGCCAATTCATGCCTACAGTTCATCCAACCATAACTGAACATTCATACCCATTCATATGGGTATGAAGTGTCTTGCTCAATGACACAACTGACTAGCCCATGGCCAACCATCATTTGTCTATCGCCACAGAGACAATCTCATGTTAACATTTGTACTAGAGCCAAAAAAATAAAAAAAATACTGTTTCATAAACACATTTGCCTCTTGTTACCACAGTACTGTGGTAATATATGGCGTATTCTTCATTGCATTATTTTGTGCATTTTGTAACTGAGGGAAAAAATGACGAATGATAGTATAATACAGAACAGCAATTATTGTTCTAAATACTCTATATGTTGTTTTATGGTGTTTTTTGATCTGTGCAGTCAGTGAGGCTGGAGAAGGTGGGAGCGGAGCTATATGTTAGATGCAGCACTGTGCCATGTGACTTCTCAATTTTGTGTCAGTTCAGTATTCTGTCCAGATCCTGCAATCTAAGCATTGCACGAGGGGCTGATTCATGTCATTGCTGTATTTACCCCTGTTTCAAAATCTTCAGAACACCCCCGTCCCCCCATTGGTCATAAATGTCCAAGTGTTTGGGTTAAATTGTTGATGCTTGTATCTTGTAAGTGTACATTGTTACATTGCAGTGAACTTTAATGCAACTTGCTCATTGCTGGACACCCGTGTGTTGATGTTGTTCCTCCGCTGACAATGTGATGACATCATCACAACCCGTCAACTCGACTTTGAGTTTATTGACAGATAAGTCGACTTGAAAAAGGGTGAAATCATTAAGGTCCTATTGGTTGGTGATGGACGTTTGGATGTTAATAGATTAATGGGGGAAAAAATACATATATTATGTTAAAGGGGCATATCCCCTGCACCCCTATGAATAAAATTAACAGTTTTAACCACTTCACATATATCTTCTTTTTCTTCTTCCTCTTTACCTTCGGCACATCTGCATTCTTCATTTCTACAGAGTCTGATCAGTTTTCCGCCCGACCTCTGTGGGTGGTAGAACTTCCGACAATGTGTCTCTGCAATGACAAAACAACATTTGTTTGTGAAATGTTGTTTATTAATTGATGCAATAGTATCTGGATGGCATGTTTTCCAAGTGTCACTCACGGTCATTGTATTCATAAACAGACACAACAGCTGGTTGTGAAACGCCCACTTTAAATGTCTGGTGGACCTTAAAGGTAATCTCCTCTGGCTGCAAATGAGAAACCTGTAGAGAGATGTGATTTAAAGGTGAGAGAATGAAGCAGTGACAACAGAGAAAAGGAGAAAAGACTCACGTGTTACCTTGTCCAGGTAGATGATGAATGAGCTTCGTTCAGATGAGGTTTTGTTCATGTCATATATTGCTACGTTGAGACCACGCCTTTTAGACAACTGCATATGAACAAACACATACAGATATTCTTGTGAATGATTAAAAATCATTTTATTTTGCCTATAAATGGTGAATGTAATGGTAGTAAATGTGTGTGGTCACAGAATGCAGTGAAAGCTCTTACCAAGTTCAAATCATTTGTATCAACGGTGAAGCCGGTCAGCAGGCCAATGTCCAAGATGGACATGGTTGCATCATGATACTCACTCTTATACCTGCATGGAATATGGACAGAAAATTTCAATAGCAGCAGAGAGCAACAAGCAAAGCAGTTATACAGTATCAAGAAAGTATGGTAAGTACGTATATAAAATGGAAATACGAGTGGAATTAACATACATAATGATATGATAAAATGTGGGAATGGAGGTTGCGTAGAAATAATGTTGGAGGATGTCATTTTACTTACAGGAGTGTTATTTTAATTTTGTACACCATTTCATCCTCATTCATGGACTCTGAAATACGATATGTTTTTAGCAGATAATCACACATCATACCAAAATAAGCAAAACAGCCAGATAAAAAGACTGACTCAGATCAATACACAAATATAAAGGTGAAGAAAATGGGCACTTAATGACATTAAAATACCTGGAAGGCACTCCACTGACAGGTTAAAATTGTGACAGTCACTCTCCTTTTCTATGGGTCGAGCATAATAGTGTGACACCACCTGTCATAAAGACAATAGGGCATATGAATAACAAACATGCTGTGATATGTTTAGTGATACTATAGGGTTATTGAAAAAGAATGAAGCAATTTCATTATGCAATATTTGAATAGGGTAAAGCAATAGAGAACTAGCCTAGCTGTGCTATCCCCATTAATTTCATGTAAAGGTCTAGTAATGTTTCATAGTCAGGAGAGGCGGGGCTAAAAGGTTGTCCTTCAAATCCCTCTGTATGTAACAGGACAGTATTACAACAAATCAGCGTAATTTTTTGGATGACATAGTTAGAGCACCGGAAAGGAGTTACGAATGACTAAACAAAATTGGGGATTATGGAGCTTAATGACTCTTGTTGCTTCTGTAAAAACAAGTTAAAAATTGCTGACGTTTTCCCCACATTCTTCACTCATCTTCGATAAAATGAAATCTCCACTTAGTCAGCAGCCATCTATCATCATCATCATTGTTCTTCTTCTATGGTTGTTTCTGGTTGTTTCTCTCCAAATTATCACAGCGTCACTTTGTTACGCCCGCCCTCTGACACCGTGACTCGTCGGCCAGTTTCAGGGAAATCTAGTCAAACATTACATTTTGCGTAACTAGACTACTGCGGTAGCGCATTAGATTTGCTGCCACTAGTGCAGCTAGGCTAATAGAGAAGTCCAGCAAAGTCACAAATATTCTACCAACAATCAGCTTTTATTTCCTGTCTTTTAAGTGTTCAATTTGCGTGTATCAGTGAAGCGCAACCGACCGCTTTTTTAACTAGCCTGCCCGCAGCTCGGACCGCAATAAATATATTTGAAAAGAATAGGCCCAACCCGCTTCTGCATTTTAAAAATGTCAAATGTTATCAAATGACCTTACTCACCAATATTAAGTTAGTTTTATATTGGACATACACATTTGATATTCAAAATAAAGCTATTATTCTCCCTGACCACGTGACTTATTGATGTCAAACCAACTGTGAAACATAAAGACTGGTATTCCTCACATGCCACAAGACTTCTTTTTGAAATTTTTTCTTTTATTATTTAATTGGTAAAAAATGCATATAAAGCTATTACTCTCCCTGACCATGTGACTTAGTGATGTCAAACTAACTGTGAAACATAAAGACTGGTATTCCTCACATGCCAAAAGTTACTCTTTTGGTGATTATGTCTTGTTTTAAGTCTGATGAAATATTTTCACTTGAAATTAGAAAAATACAAGGGTAAGATTTAGATTTTTTTCAGTCAGAATGCTGCCTTAGTTACATCCATACATTAGTATTGTAGTAAAACAATGGAGTTCAAAATAGAAATAATAATGCACATACTAAACATTTTTCTTACAGTTAATGTTGCTTCTCCTGTGCCTGCAGCCGCCACAGTCATGTTCTGCACTGCGCCCGTGAACTACAAGTAGGTGGTAAAAAAAAAAAAACAACACACACAAATAACACACTTCAGTAGAAGGCGTTAACACATATCATGCAACAGTAACAACACTTGTGTGTGTCTTACCCGTGCTGTGCTTGTAGCGTAGTAGTTATATCTGTTAAAGTAAAATCTGTTAGATTGTAGCCTGCCTGGCCAAAAGACGTCCACATCCAGGTTATGGTTGACTTCAGAAGCAATAGACCAGTACTCAGCAACAGCTTGATAAACCATTATGGTGGCCTGGAAAGGAAAAGGGAATCAGAAATACAAACAAACACAAGCTTAATCAAAGTTTGACCAAAAAGTTTACGTTACCTGTGGTGATATGTCGTCTCCTTTGACCTTCTCTTGTTCCTTAAACCACCTGACAACTGGTCTGGCATCCTCAAAGGCCTTGATTTATAGAAGACAAGAACAAAAAGATGTCATCATTTCATAGAAGCAGTTGTTTGTTGTCATCTTTTTCAAATGGGACTTTCAGTGGTTTAAAAACCTAAATGAGTTATATTTAGCTTTTTTTTTATGTAGTTATGCATTTTGAAACATGTCCCTGTTGTCTGTATAAACTGTAAACGCTACATTTTGGTCTGAATTCTTCCTTAATTAAATTCAACAGGTCCATCTTAAAGTGTATTTCTGAGTAATAATACCAGAAAGGTTGTTTGTTTGGAGCACTGGCCCTTTAAATGCAAATGAGCCGCCCCCTCCAGATTGTTGTCTGTGCTGCTCTTTCGTGTTCAACAAACAACTGAACATTTTAGGAAATCAAAACTCAAACTTTGGACATGTTTTGCTGCTGACAAATAATTTTGTCACACTGAGAAATTTGTAAGTTTTGTCCATATGTCACGACGCAACCAGGAATTAACGAATTAAGAAGGAATTGAAATAGGTTGTAAAAATCCACTCAGATTTTGCCAAAATGAATATAAAGATAGCTATGTAGCATCCAGATAGTTCAAATTTAAACTTTAAGAAGTGTTAGGATCCAAATACACAAATAAATGAATGAATGAAAATGTGACCCCTTTAACTAATAAACCAATAAAGACCCCTTGCTAATTTTATGTCGGTTCCAAGATTATTTTTTTCTCTCTATTTAATATTTCTTAAGTGATTTACCACCAATTATTATATTATTATTTTTCACTCTAAATGATCTTTTTCCTGTATTCAATTTCCTTGTTTTTGAAGATTTTGTAGAATTCAAAGATTATTATATTAAAACAGAAAAATGAAGGAAAAGTTGCTTTTTCAGTAAAGCCTATCATTATACTGAGCATAAACACAGTGCAATCGTTTATTGTCACTGATGTATAATCAGCTGAAAAAAAGCAGACTATGAATCAGGTCTTTCTGATGGTCACATGACACACCCTTCTCCATTGTCGTGCAACACACTGGTCTGTTAGTTTCTCTCTTCACACCGAATGAGTTGTTATCAGTCTCCTGCAGAATTTAATGACAGGCTTATTTGAATCAGATGTGCTAGAGGAGGGATACATCTAAAACATGCAGCATAGTGGCTCTGGAGGTCCAGGGTTGGTGACCCCTGCTTTAAGCTTTGTAATAAAGGCAATGATTCAGTGCTGTAGTGTTTATGTGTGTTGTAGGTATAAACACTGACCGTAAAACATTTCATTGACATTTATTTCGCCACATAATAAATGTTCAGTACATTAATGAGACACAGTGGATGATGATTCTGGCAGTAATATATAAGCTCACCTGGGCTCTGACCAATGCCAGGAGAGCATAAGCTGTGGTCTCCAGTGTGTAAAAATGTTCCTCGCGATATACCCAGTGGTTTAACTCTGAGAAAGACACACATCCTTATGAGTTCGGATTCATCCCATTCTAAAAACACAGTAGAGTAATAATGCAGTATTATCAAAGAAAAGGCCACGTGACTTCACTCTGGAGAGTCTTGAGGACTCTTTTATTCTAGTATGAGCACAAGTGAAGACAACACAGAGAATGATTGAATGAATGAAAGTATTTTTCCATTGGGAAGTTTTACTTATGTCATATCTTTATTTACATATAAGCTCAAACTAAACTATAATATAGAATGTAGGCAGTGGTGTAGTGGTCCCTAGAGAAATGGGTATGCTTTCACTTTTTGCCTTTTTTTTTTTTTTAAGTAGTCCAGAAAAATGCTCTGCGATGCCAGTGACATGTTAGGGGCCATTTACACGAAGACGATTGTGGCTATATACGACAGCATATTTTATCAGAAGTGTCTTTCGTTTACATAGCGCCTGCGCTGATGGGGTGTGAATATGTACAAATCTGAAGACTCCTTCCAGAGTGGAGCATATTTGAAGACGTGTCTGGTCACGTCTCCGTCTAAACGGCAAGAAGCACACATGTTCAAGTTGCATGCGTCTTTACGTCACATATGTTCACGTCGCATCCACTTTCACGTTACATTCATACACTGAGCTAATGTGACTGTAGCCCTTCCGCAACTGATCCGTTTTCAAAGGTGGGGTCTTATCTAAAATCCTTGCATGTGATTAGAAGAAGAATCAGTCATCTTGACTGACTCAGGGATAACGAACACTAGCAGGCAACATCTGTTGCAGATGTGGTTGTCATCAATTCCTCCCAGTTCTATTGCTGTCCCAATTTGATACAACAATAACCATGGGCTTCTGCACTTGTCCTATTTTTTTAGCCACCAGTGGAGCCATCTGATAGATCCAACTCTTGCCAAACCCAGTCAGAAGAAGAGCAAAAACATCATTGCCATCAACAAATGCTTCCAAAGCCGTCCTCTGGTCATCTTTTAAGTAATGAACATGCAGTGGAACAGTGGAAATAGCCCAGTTGATATGGACTCTCTGATAGCTAACACATGCTGACATTGTTGTGTATCTGAAAAGACTACATTGCTGTCACTTCTGCTTTACATCACACCAGCCACAACACCGCCAGGTAGTCCCACCATGCGACACTGATTGCTTCCTTCGTTTTGAAGAAAACCTGAACCGCACGGTACTCAGATGGTTGCGTGAGCGTAGAGAAACAAAGCCAGGTGACGTGAGTCAGGTTAACACCGAGCAGGTAGAGAAACAAACATATTAGACAAACTTGATCCCACAGATCTTCAAGCTCCACTAGCATAGAGTGACCACATGTCTGGATTTCGTCTGCACAGACAGCTCTAAAGCCGGACTGTCTGGATGTCTGTCACGCATCTTCACTTTTTACATTTAAGGACAAAATGTAAACAGTGATTCTACTCTACTCTATCACTAGTATTACCTCATGATTTTATCAGGAGCTGTTTGTAGGTTTTATTGGTCACACTAGCAGCTGCATGAATGTCAAATGTATTCAACATGAGGCAACTATAGGACAACATTTGCCTTTCATAACGTTAGCCTACTCACACACATTGTTTGTGAAATCTATAGTTAACAATATATTTCTCAGTATGACCCACCGTACTCTGGCTCTGATTGCCTTGTCGCCTGTCTAAAGTTAACCAATCTAATTAGTAAAGGCAGTGAGTACTAGTTAGAGGCAGAGTGGAGCAGGTTCTAACTTCAGCATCCTGGGGGAAATGGGCAATTTTACTCACAAATACTACTGAATGGTATGTATCAGGAGGCTTTAGTGGATATGCTCAGTGCTGACTGAAAAAAAGTAGGCATACTCTATACCATATCCTCTATATCCTGGACTACACTTCTAACTGTAGGCATGTGTGTGTGTGTGTGTGTGTGTGTGTATATATATATATATATATATATATATATATATATATATATATATGTATATATATCAATATGTTTGATTCTTTAAACAATATAGATATGTAATGAAACCTGGGGAGACAAATCTGTAGAGGATCTCTTTGTTCAGTTTGTTTTCATTGGCCAGAGCGTATGATGTCATGGCAACAGCATACGGGTTGGTGAGAGTAGGCAGACGTGTCTCCAGGTAAGCTACTGCTTTGTCTATGCTATCAGGCAGACTCTGGACAGATGGAAGAAAAGACAGAGAGGTAAAAAAGGATTTTAGTCCAAAAATATAAGAATTTATCTTGTGTATATATATATATATATATATATATATATATATATATATATATATATATATATATATATATATATATATATATATATATATATATATATATATATATATATATACTGTATAACATACACACACACACTTTTTTTTTACATAAGATGATTGATCCAATTGTTTAAAACACTACACATTTTGCAACAATAAAAAATACAATATATGGTACTGCAAATAAACTTGTTTTCACCTAGATTTATAAGAAAATTAGATTATATTTTACTGTTGGGCAGCCATCTTGAAACAAGCTAGGTGTTGACGTCAATCTATTTGTTGTCTTTGCTGTTAATTTGTTTACCAGTAGGCGTTACAGAACCAAACATATGGTTAATGAGATAGCTGTAGGTCACAAGACTTATTTTATAATGGCATCTAATGGTGATACACTGCCCAACTAAAAAAATAAAATAAAGTTGCACAATGTTTGACTGCACTACCTTTGGTTTTGATCACAGAAGACATTCACTGACATTTGTTTTCTCACATAATGCTTATAAGTGTAATAATAAGGTTCATAATATTTTTCCACCCATACTTGCATTAATTCCAAAAGGGTAGAGGGATATTATTTTTGGTTTCTGTTTTTTTTTTTTTTTTTTTACTGTCGACAACTTTACGCAAAAACAACTGGACCAATTTCCATGAAGTTTTCAAGAAAGTTGTACTGTTGTCCAGAATAGATCCCATAAAATATTGGTGAATGTAGGTTAAAGATTAAGGCCAAGGTCATCATTAATGTGTTTTCACAATGATCAAAGATAGAGAAAATCCAGTATTTCCTTTTATATACTGAGTACACAGTATATACTATATACTGTATACTCAGTTTTGCACGTAGCTTATTTTTGCTCTCAGTGTTGATGTGCAATTGACATCAGAACCTTGAAGGACAAATTTGATGACTCTAGGTCAAAGGTCACAATAAAGATCCAAATACAATTTTGTATATTACTTTTGAACTATTCATCTTACAGAGTTCCAATGATGACCAACATGTTCATCTTTCAGGTTTGCATGTTGAGAGAACCCATGCAGACAGCATGCAAACTCCACACAGAAAGGTCCCACTGACTGGTGTTAGAATCAAACCCAGGACTGTTTTGCTGTGAGGGATGAATACTAGCCACTGCACCACCATGTCATCCTGATTCTGAAGTTCATGGAAGCTAAGCCATGTGTATAAATGATGTCTTATTCTCCCTGACTAATTCTATTACAAGTCTGACCAGATTTTTATTGTTTTGTGTTAGAAAAATGTACTCATTCGATGGAGCCATTTGCACTCATTCTTAATGGTTGAGAAATAAAAATAAGTTGTGTGTTTTCTATTATTCGTGAATGTGATGTGATAAATCAGAGGGAAAACATGCACAACAAGCGTGAAGGTGAAGTACTCACAGTAACACTGTCGGCACATAATCGTCGAGACTCCTGCATAGCTATGAGGCAGAAAGCCGTCAGGGAGTCTGAATCTACATGTTGGATATTAACCTATAAAGATAAGAAAATAGTCACAAACATGTCAGTAGCATAACCACTGTGACCATCATTAAATAATTTAATTCATTAAAGGTGACAGTAAATGATACGTACAGTTGTATGCAAATATTTATGCACATCTTGAAAAACAGCATCATTTGGTGATTATTTATTTGAAAAAAAGTGACCCATCTTTGTTATGTATTAATGTTGATACTGTGGAGTTCGAGTGCCCACCGGTGGGAAATTTGACACTTCTCCAAAAACACATCTGTAACTCTGTGAGTTTTTGTCATTCAAATATATAAGTGACAACATTAAAAAGCTTGAAAATTCTAGTTTTAAAAAGAAATAAATAATAAATAAATGCTCTTTTTACTTTTTGCAGCCAACAAGGTTCAAACTTCAAAAGTCTTATTGTGTGTTTTCGTGCACCTCTAAAACCAGTTTTTTTATACAGTTGTGTTTCCACTCAATTTAAATAATGTGTTTGTATAATATATTCAGTTTGTTTTCATATTCTTTTTTGCTAGGCTTTTCAGAATACAACCATATGTGACACTTTTTCATAGATATTTACAGTTAGTTGAAATACTTGAAAATGTCAAACAGCCTCAGAGTCTCTGAAAGGCCAAGTAGGACTCAAGGGGGTTAATGGATAGTTAATATGTATGTCACTAAATTAAACAGAAAGAAAGAAAGAAGTCATGTCTAGGAAAATATTTGTTTTTCTTCTGTCTGAGTGCTTTTATACTTTTGTAAATGGTTTTCTCCTATGACATCTTGTCTTTCCTGTCTGATCGTCTTCCCACACCCTGATTGCTTCCATATGCTCCCCACTACCTGTGTATATATGTATATACAGAGAGAGAGAGAGAGAGAGAGAGAGAGAGAGAGAGAGAGTTTCTCCCTTACTGGATCACTGAGTGATTTCAAGTCTTTGAAATCTCCTGTTTTGACCTCTTGCCTCAACTGACTAATTGCTCATTTTTGTATGTCATGTATTTGGGTTCAGTCCTCATGTGGTAATGACAAAAACGATATATCGTAATATGTGCAAAAGTATGAGCACATAAAGTGTTCCAAAGTTTCAGTTGTTACAAACAGCCCGTGCAGAGTGGTTACAGGAAAGATATAATAATATAGAGAAAGGTTACAGTTTTACAGATGATTAAATATAATTCATTCATTCATTCATTCATATAATTAATAGAAAACCTCCTTTTGACTAAAGAAAGCTTGCTTGGTGTACAGTTCCACTGTCCAGTAATACTTGCACAAAGAACAACTTTGTGGAAGATGTTCGTCTGAGAAAAAACCCACTTCATCATAAATCCAGCATCCACTTGGATGTCTGCAGAAGCATGACACGTTTCAAAGCAGAAAAAGGTTTGTGGAAGGCGGAGTGAAAATGGCAGCCGCAGTTACTGTAACCATGACAACCATTGGCTGCTGGGATGTGAGAACTAAGGCAGTCCTGATCACGCTCTTGGAATGGTGATCAGGGTGTTTAATGTTTAATTTTATTGTCTGTTAGTTTTTGAATATTTAAGGTTAGTTTTTTGTTTTGTTTTTTACAAATAAATCTATTCTCTGTTCTGTAAAGTGTCGAGTGTAGCACTGTGTAAAAAGCACTACATACATTTATAATTTGTTGTTAAGTGCTGAGCATATTTACACTTAATATGTTGACCTGACAATGTATGGACCATATGTAAAGACCCCTATAACCTTCACTTGTTGGTTTGTTTGACATGTTAGTGTCTTTAAAGAGTTTGGCGGGGACTTTTAGTGACCAGACAATTAGCCTGATTCATTCATTCTAATATTATCAGGTTGGTCAATCTGAACACCTTCGAAGGTGACAGCAGTGAAATCTCTTGGGAAATATTTCACGAAAGTTACGACACGTTCAAAGCGCAAATGTACTTTGCCGAAATTGTAGGAATATCGATATTGTTTTGCAAAAAACTGTAATGGAAACGTACCTAATGATGCTTTGGAGTTGTATTGCAAAAAAAACATTAAACGTCCAGAGGATAGAATGGAGTAACAGCTGAAGTGACACTAGATAAAGGTTTAGAAATGGCCCTGAGAGTCAACAGACTTAAACATCTCTAAAAATATGCGACTAGATATTCTAAAGAAATACACATAAAACAATGCAAAGTGTTGTAAAATTATTGTTTTGCTATGAAAAGTGTCAGAAAATCAATAATACAAGAACTTTTACCTGGTTTCAAAAAGTGTTTGTATGCAACCCAAAGTTTTGCAGCTGAACCGATTATATATGTATTTGGTTTTTACAGTAACCAAAAAGTACTGTTACTAATATTATATGACCATCAGTACAGCAACTGTGTAAAAATGCACATATTTAAGCTGTTTTTAAGGTGTGAGAAAATGTTTGCAGACAACTGTTTTCATACAGATGATTAATTTGTATTGATGTTAAAAGAAACTGTGATACATACAATCATCTCATGAGGAGCCATGTCACCAACTTCTCTGAACATGCCATTAGATTGCTGTGTCCAGAGAATTAAAAACTTTACAGCAATACAGATGTCATTGTTTTCCATTGGCACTAGATTCTTGGCCATAGCAAACACCTTTACAACATAAGCCGTCAGCCTTACAGAGGAAAGAAAAGAGAAAAACTGTTGTGGTTTATTATGAAAAACATCCACCTACAACCTGTTTAGAATAAACAAGTTCAACAAGATTAAGTATCTTTGAGTGCCCAAAAAACTGATATATAAATTTTAGGTTATTATTAATAATAACAATAATAACAACAATAACAACAACAACAACAACAATAATAATAATATTTGAGGAATATGTATTCATGTCTCACCAGGTACTACTTTTGCGATTGGCCAAAACTGCAAAAGATCCATCCCGCTTACGGTACTGAAGCTGGTTTCTGTAGCCTGGATACACACAATACACACAACCCTTTAACAGACCACATCTCAAATCAGTATCTGATGTTTATTGGCAGAATTAAGAAAATGTACGATGAAACAGGAATTGTTTATAGTTCCATAGTCAAGTCAGAATTTTGCCATTTTTAATGTGGCATTACAAATATATTTCTCAGATCTCACCTAAACAAATGCTACATGTATTTATCTTACCTGTTTCGATGTGTTGAAGAGCCTCATCACGTTTTTGGAAACCCACAACTTCCCATTGGTGTGTTTTGTCCAAATAAAAAGCTGCAATAACAGGCATGTTCATGTCGATCATATTGGCCTCTCCATTGCCAGAGGGTTCATATATCAGATCATCCATGGAATTCCCACTGATGATATTTTCCATTAGTGCAGTTTCTTGTTCTCGTCCTATGTACAAACACGTACAGTGGCTTCAATCCAATGTTGCTGAGGTCAGTGTTCAACCTGAATATTTCTCTTAATTTTACAGGTACTTTATCACATAGCATGCATGTTATTATGCAGTATTACAGTAATATTGTAAACATATCTGACCCGTAACATAGATGTGTGTGCTCACTGGTGAGTTTCGAACCACATCTGTTTCAGGAATTCTACAGTCAATAGTCACTTCTTTTCTACCACCTACAGAGAGAAACAGACAAGTAGAGAGGCTGGTCAGCAAAGAACGAGAAGATAAAATACAAAAACAAATACTGTCATGGAAATGTTTAATTTGTAGGTATTATAAACCCACCTTCAGGGTTAAGAATTATAGTCTGAGAAGATTTGGTCAAAATTCCTTCAGGCTAGAAAAATAAAACGAGTTTATTTGGAGGATTGAAATGAAACATTGTCAGTGTTATTTAGTAACAAAGTTACTTCACCACTATACTCAAGTATGTTTGTGAAAATGTGTACTTTTACTACAGTATTTTTTTATTCTATTTACTTTTACTTTTACTTTCAGTCCATACTTCTACTCCAATACATTTTTAATTCAAAGTACAAAAAAAATTAAAGGTAATTTGATGTTTTCAGTGTTGACATTACCAGTGACTGCAACAAATTGAGAACGTTTTTTTTATTGGACTTCATCGCAAAACAGAAATAATGTTTCACACTCAACCTGCCTGTTGATGTGAACAGAAGCGTTATATTGAAATTCTGACTGCCTTTGGTTGGTATTAACATTTACTTGTACTTTTATTTTCATTACAATTGTAATACCAGGTGACTTCATGTATAGAATATATTTGAACCACAAGCATGTCATTAATTCAAGTACATTTAAGTAAATTCAGTACATTTAATTGCAGATTACTTGATGCAACTAAGTACAATAAATCATTTGAGGAGCATTTCAGTTCTACCACAGCCATTTTTTGGTAGGGTAACTGTAAATTGTGACTTTCTAGTAATAGTGAACACTGTTTAGTTTACACATTATATTAAAGCAGTTTTTCTTACCACCACTCGTAACGTCTTCCAGGCTCCATCATTTAACCATGAGTCTTTAACAGCTGCTTTGACGACAATAGTGAATTCACCTTCCCTCATGGGTATAATGACAAAGGGCACAGTACGTGAAGTGCCGCTTTCAATTGTCACCTCTTGACGATATTTCCCACGTTTATAGGCTACACTGCATACATTCTCTTGTTCTAGAAGATCCAGTCGAACCTTGAGACAAAGGGATACGGAGCTGAACATAGATACAGATACATGTGCATCACGTACATTTTAACCTTGTGTATGAAAACAGAACTAATTCTGATGTTAATACTGAACTTATCCAATGGCTTTACTCTTCCTTTCTGTAGTGTGAGCTGTCATCAGGTCTGTTACACACAAAGGTTTGAATGGTTGTAAGGTTTGTAATGTATGTAATATATCTAAGGTTTTTGGTCTGTGGTTTTCCCAGTTTCAAAGTCGCGGTATTGTTCCTTCCCTTCTCCATCTCTCTTCTTAATAAGTTGGCTGGTGACCATTCGAGTTATTCATTATATTTCATCTCTATTCTTGATGGTGGTGTCTCATTTTTTATTTGTCATATTTTAAGCATTTTAGCTTTTAATTAATTGATTTTAATTCCATGATGCTGTTACATTTTAAATATAGATTACAGGGGTGCAATAGCTTTATTTTACTTACTATCTACAATATAAACTTCACTAGAGAGATGCTTTGCTTGATCCTTTGGAAAATAGAGTCCTGTGGTCACTTCAGATGTGGCTTTTTTGTTGTTGTGTTGTAGTGTTTGTATTTGCTATGATACTTCCCAGCCACTATAATCTACTGGTGCTATATCCTGTACTTTGTCAATGTATTTTTGTCATGTGTCTGCTGTGTTATTATTATTTGTGGTTACACTGTGATGTCTTTTGTTTGTATGATATCCTGTGTTTGCCGTTGTAGCCCCATGCACTATTGCCTACAACAAATTTCCCCCAGGGAGCAATAAAGTTTGTATTGTCTCGTTTGTGTTGTCCAGGTGTTTGTATGTTTTTTCCTCAAATTCTGTTTGTCAGACAGAGCTGTGCATTACAGGAGAAGAGTAGAAATAGGAGAGAGCCGCAGAACCACAGTCACTTTGTTTTTATGTTGTTGCACCCAGGTAAGCTGTGTGATGATTGACTGAAGGTACAGATGCATTTCCTGAAAATCAACAACCAATATTTTGACATAAAAAAAAAAAAAAATTGCTACACTGTAGATTTTGCAGTGTTAATTTGGAGACAATGGGACCAAATACACTCTAGAAGAAGTTAAATAAACTCTCTAAGTGTTGATTTAACACTGCAAAATTTACTGTGTAGAAAACACAGTTGGGCGGCATGGTGTTGCAGTGCTTAGCACTCGTTTCTCACAGCAAGAAAGACCCTGGTTCGATTCCCACACCAGACCTTTCTGTGTGGAGTTTGCATGTTCTCCCAGTGTCTATGTGGGTTTTCTCCGGGTACTCGGGTTTCCTCCCACCATCCAAACACATGCACTGATAGGTTAATTGGTTAATCTAAATTGCCCGTAGGTGTGAGTGTGAGAGTGATTGTTTGTCTATATATGTTCAGCCCTGAGATGAACTGACAACTCGTACAGGGTATAACCCGACTTCGCCCACAGACCCCTGCGACCCTCATGAGGATAAATCGGGTTCAGATGACGAGATGACAAAATGCAGTCAGAGGACAGATACTCTGGAGGCAAATACATCAGAGTTCCATGAATGATCATTTAGTTAACCCTTATTTTCACTATACATTCAAGTCTACCCTTATTGTTTTCTCTGGTTACATTTTGTCTGAATTAAGTGTAGTGACTCACAGTTAAAGTATCAGGACTATAGTTGTGAAGAATTGCTTTAACTTCCAGCTGTTCTCCACGAACAGCAGAGTAAGGAAGTTGAAGATCAATGAAGAAGGTCTTCTGGACCTTGATCTCTAATGGCTCACTAACACAGATTCCTAACAGATGAGAGACAAAAGCAAATAAATGTTGAGAAGAGGAGCGGTAACAGGTGGGTAGAGGGTCGGTGCATGTTAGTCAATGAATTCTCACCATGGGTTCTCGATAGACTAATGCCAATGAATTGCCAGGTTGTGATGGAATCTGGCAAAGGAACAGCTTTTACATATGATGTTTGATGACTAAAAAAAATGAATAATAATAATATGAGTTTGAAAATTAAAGGAGCAGTTTTAGAAGTGTTGTTTCTTTATCTCGACTCACCAGTGATGTCTGTCACGTGAACAATAAGGCAGAGTGACATCTGTCCACAAGAAGCTCTGAGGAAACCTAGTGCGGGAAATTATGTCATGGCTGTCCAGGTAATCATCATCCATATCATCACCTAAAATAAAGTTAAGATGTCAAGACATTTCATGGATTTTTTCACATTTACCAGCATGACCATTCATGCTCTTTTATACCCAAATCGTCAGTTTGGGTATAAAAGATTATTATTGAAATGTCATTTCTTTTTATGCATTTCATATCATTAGACTCATAGCAATATTAACCGAGTCATTATTTGACCAAATTGTGATATTTGCATGAAATAAATCAGTTATGGATATATAAGTTAATAATATATTAGAATTTGGCCAAAAACTACCTGTTGTGCAGTGAGGCTACGAGGCTAACAGGATGGTAGTTACCACATAGGTGAGTTGGGACACAGAGGCAGTGTAATATCACTCCATAACCAACTTATTGTGCAATTTTATTGTTGGCAATGTATTAAAGACACTCAATATAAAAAGATGAACACATACAGATGGTATATTACATTTTTACCTTTTTCCCCTTTCCATTAAAACGGCAACATGACTTGTTGTTCATCTGTAAGTTTAGTGAAGCTTGAGAGGGAGTGATACTTTTCCACACAGATAATACTGTGAGTTCTGTGAATACACCTTGCTCACGATCACTCTGCTTAATGGGGTTTTGAGCCCCCAACCGAGCCTCCAAGGCAGCGGTGCCTGGAACGCACTCCCTGCCCCCAGTGTATCTAGCCAATCATAGCACTCGAGGTAGATTTTTGTATTTTTCCCTGAGGAGGACTCAGCAATTGTACAGTTAAGCCAAGGTGAGTCATCTGTACCTTGATAAAGTTATTTAGCTGTAACCTGTGGAATGTTGGGGAATGTTATAAACTGTGGGCAACTTTCAATACTTGATGCCCAAATACAATTTTAGAGCACTCCAAATAACCACCAATATCTATCACACCAAAAAATGACAATCACAAAATGGTAAATTTATTCAGGGGTGGCTGTGGTTCAGTTGGTAGAGCGGGTCGTCCAATGACTGAAGGGTCAGTGGTTCGTATCCCAGCTCTGGCTGTCCACGTGTCCTTGGGCAAAGACACTGAACCCTGACTTAGTCTCCCAGTAGGACTGACAGAACCTTAGAATACTAAGTTAATAAGTAATGTTTTTATGCAAGTATACTTATATATTATATATTATATTATTATTCTTATATAAGCATCTATTTTTTTATTTCTAGAAATTTGTTTCATCAACTTAAAAATTGAGGCAATCGATTGTCTTACATTTTTTAAGTTTTGCTAATTTATTCGGGTTTACAGTGTACTGGTCTCATCCAGATGGTAAACATTTATTTTATTTGATATTATTTGTGGATATATAGATATTTGTGAAAAAAAAAATTCTTATTATGAAATGAATGGGGTAAAAAAAAAATTGCTTGTGCCAGATTCATGCTATGAATGCAGGTGACTGATTATTTATTGTGTACAAATAAAAAACAGCAAAAAGAAAAAAAATGTTACAACCCTTCCATCGACACATGTCAAATATAAATAGTGTTAAAGTAAGTGACACAACTTGTGTTAGATGTTGGAGCTGTTCTTACCGAAGATAGATGAGCCACCGTGTGAAGTGCTATCTCGTTTCATCCTCATCTGGTGTGGACATTTCAACTCTGAAAGTAAACACAGAATGACACATGAAGTCCTAACATCTGGATGTGATTATTTGTCTGAATGTATGTGTCCTCCGTTGCATATGTTATTGGTTGAACTATTAAAATGCTTTTAACAATTTTTATAATCACAAAAAAAAAATGTGGAAGGAATTCAAACAGATCACAGTCAGCTCATGTGGAAGTCATTAGCCATTGTATTAGGCAGATAATACAAAAAACCTACAGTATAAAGAATTCACATCTAATGTTCTTAATTTAACCCTTTATCGAGCAAATTACACTTTTTGGTAATTTCTACTACAATACAATGACAATGAGGAGAATGAGTCATCCATCTCAGGTCCAATGTAGTGTAAGAGTTCTGTAATTTCCACCACTGCATGAACAGTGAGTGTACCTGCTTTAATAGGTACTATGTAGCAATGGTAGTAATGTAAGGAATGATGTTTGTCAAAGACATTCAATACAATTTAAGAGTTAATAATTTCTCAAGGGTATGAAAAGACAGTGGGTAAACAAAAGCCATGTTAATGTAGTTTCCTTAACCTCACTTCAGGGTCTTTTATACTCAAAGCTTCACTTGTGAACACTTAGCCAACAAATTAAAAATGTTATAAAATTATAAAATAAAATATATTATGAAATAAAACATTATTTTAATATTTCTACTTGGTATAATTTTCCAACACATGTTCAAAGCAGAACATGCAGCTATGGGACAGGGATCTGCATCAGCAGTTATGTTGATGTAATGTTTTAAAAGTGATGTTCTTTTCACCATATATAGGTATCATTTGTCTAAATATACTTTTTCTTTGTCACTTGGGTAAGGAACCAAATATTGTAAATTCACTGACTTTGATTTTCTACATAATAATAAAAATTTGGTAACATTTCCCAAAAGTAATACATTCTTGTTAAGTGCTTCAATAAAGGTTGAATGTTTACATTTCAGAGTATTGGTAGGAGTGCCCTATAAAGAATGAATGTATATTTTCATGACACTATTAGACTGAAGTGGCAAAAAAGTCAGAGAAGCATTGTTCCTGCCTAGGCTGACTTCTTAGCTAAAAGAAAATAATAATGAAAGCTATGAGAAAATGACATAGGGTGTGTGTGTGTGTGTGTGTGGGGGGAGAATCACCAAGTCTATGGGAGGTCCCAGAGGCAGTGTTGGACTCAAACAGCAGCCCTGCATCAAAGAAAACTTCCAAGCCAATCCCTCCACCTGGTGTGCATCCTTTGTCGTAGCTCTCCACAGTGTCCCACACCTGATCCACATGGAAGTCAGACAAACAAGAAATGAATAAGGTTTACATTGGATGACACATCTCTAAACTTATGACGATGTGTATGAAACAGAATCTGGATTATTCACTTTTCAACTCATACTAACAATGCACAGACTTATTATTGTATAGAGAGACTATAATACACTCATACAAATAGTTTAGTTATTAGTTTTATGGACATCAACAGAAAAGGGTCCATTTTTGCATCTTTTTACAATAAAAACAAAAAAAAAAAAAATTGCCTTTTTCTGGGTGAGACGGTGCTTGTTGTTTAGGACATATGCCCCTTTATCAACTGCCACCAGACTAACTATGGCTCCTGGGTCTCCAGTGACCTTCAAGCGAAATAGGGTACGAGGCTCATACACCACCTGAGCAGATCTTGATGATTCAAGTTGTAACTGAAGGAGAAGGGAAGATCAGTGAAAGAGATCTGAGGATGGATATTTTCCTGAACAGTCACGTTAACCCATAAAGACCCTGGTCCTACTGTACTTGTATGGCAATTCCCAAATTAATATTTCTCAATATTTAACCTTTTGTTTTACATAATTTATCACCATTTATTGCAATACTATTTTCTTTATTTTGTGTAGGGTCAGATTACGGTTGAGGGTTATTATTTTAGAAATGGAGAAAACTGAAACAAAAAGTGACTTTTTCAGCACACATATAAATAACTGAAAATAAAAGAAGTGCTTCGTTTCACAGCCATTGATCCAACTTAATAGGTTTTACTGATGAATCACTAGCTGCATTTCCATTACCCTTGGAAATTTGCAAAATGTAAATAGCGCTACAAAAACTGATAATGGAAACACCTGAATAAAAAAACTAAACAAAAAAACCCTCAAATATCGTAAAGTTTCATGAGGTGGTTTTTCAGACGTTTTGATATTCTAATATATTGCAGTGGATACACTTTTTTTTATATTTAATTATACATCACAGGAGTGATGTATATGGTCACATGATCACTTCTCTTAGAGTGAAAATAGTGCAATACATGTGGACATAGGAGGAGACGGAGACTTTTCTCAACATAATTCACGAGAAAAACATAACTGCCATTTTAGACAGCAAACTGCAGAGAAATGCAGCGTGCTATCAAGACATTGAAAGGTCCATCTTCCAGCAGTGAAATCTCACAGGATGATATTTCACAAGAGTTACAACGCTCCTGCCTAGAACAACCGTCAATAGAAAGACGTTCAAAGCACAAATATACTTTGTCAAAATTTTAGGAATATCGCTATTGTTTTGCAAAAAACTGTAATGGAAATGCAGCTACTGTTGTAGAAGAGGACAATGCTTCCACATTCACTACGGAGCTTCTGAACATCCAAATGGGTCATATGCAACAACCATGAAATGATGAATAACTGTATTTTAGACCATATATTTATATATATTGATATAATCAATGCATCAACAAGCAACAGGCAAACAGTTTTGGTCAGTAGATGCTTTTGGTTTTTATGGGTCAAAACAGAACTTTTAACAGTCATATGTGTGAGCTCTTAATCCATTTATCTCTGTCACATCAGTGTTGTCTCACCGAGCCCATACAGGAGTCTTTGACGTCCATCCAAACAGAGTCTGACACAATTTCATTCCCGCTGGTATGGTAGTAGGCTATGATACGGAATGAGGGCAACATTTCTTTGGTAATGGGAACAATCAGAGATATCAGTACATGGCCTTCTAATCTGTATCGTCCATGTTTTACCAGTTGACCTCTGCTTAGGATCTGCAGGCAAAGATTAATACATTTACCAAACATATATACAGATGTGCATTCAGGTGTGCTGTTAATGCAACAGAAAAAGCATCTCTCACCAGGTATGTAATGTCAGTTTGTTCATTTGCCTGGTTAAGGATAAGGTTGATTTTAAGGAGGTCTCCTAATTCCACCTCGACTTCGTCCACACCTACAGTAAAGACACCACAATTAGTACTGAACATCAGATCTGAAGTAGCACTGCCATCCGCACTATCACCACCTCCCTTACCTATATGGATGTATTTGTTACTATTGCTTCTATTTGAGAAAACTACCAATGCGGCTGATGCTTGTCTTTCAGTTGAAATTCCAGGATCATTGGTCTTTGCCTACAATTAGACATAAGTAACAATCATACACATAACATGACACACCAACCATGAAACACAGTAAATACAGATACTGCAACTTGTTTGTTAAGTATAATCTACATTTTCATGACACTCTGGCACATTGACATTTAATGTTGTTCAATACAGATGTTCATTAATGTGAACTGTCTCCACCAACTGAACAAGGGTTGTAACCGTACACAAAAATCACAGGTCGGTACTCACCTCGGTTTTGAAGTCACGATTCAGTTCATTTTCGGTACAGTATGGAAACAAAATGCTAAACTATTTTCTTCCTCAGCACAGTATATATTAAACCAAAAAAATGTCAAGATACAAATGGAAACAGTAAATAAATTAAAAGTGCTTCAAATGATTCAAATTCAAATGATATATTCTTAAATGATTAACCAAATGGTTGAAATTAAAAATAATGAATTTCTTTTAAACAGTAAAAAAAAAACTTTTTCCAACATCTTAAAGGTGTCATTGAATTCCACTTTTTCAAGCTCCTTTTGGAATCTGATGGGTCAACACATGCTGCGTTTGCTGCATGGTGTGTCACATCCACTGGCTGTATTTAACAGTCATAGAAAAAAAAAAAGAGAAACGAGCCACTCAGAAAAAGCTTGTCTACCATATGCCACAGGGATATTGGCATCACCCATGTGGGGTTAAGCCCGTCCCCCATTGCAGCGAATCTGGAGTACCATTAGCATTAGCATCTACAAGAGAAGATGGCACCACAGTAGCTGCTGCACAAACCTGAATAAAATGCTTAAATGAAACTGGGTAATCTGTGGAAATAAGGCGCCAGGTTTTTTTTCCCCTGCACATTTTCAAAACAAGTGGCGGCACGAAACCTAGCTGGATGCTACTCTGAGATGGTAAACATACACAGGAAGAGGGGAGGCGGGAGTGTTCCTTCACGCATTCTGAGCCAATCAGAAACGCCTCATCACTGCGTCGTGGACATGTATGCAGAAGTACCAGTAAACACTGTTGTTCGACTTCATTTTTCATTTTTCCACCGTCACCTCAGCATGATATGCACATGGTCACAAGAGCCGGAATCATGAAGGAGTCTTAGGCCCTGTCCCATTTCTCCCCCTAACCCTAAAATTTCCCCTAACCCTAGATTTTGCGCGTTCATGTGTAGGGGTAGGGTGTCCCATTACCTAGGGGAGCAAGTGGGAGTGCGATTTTGCCCTTAAAATCAACCCTCAAAATGTAGTGAGGTTGGTTGCGGACTTCGTTTTGAGTGGAAGATGAAATTACCCATGATGCACTGCAAGCTCAGCGAGCCGACAGTGAGTTTACCACACAGAGGCTATGACCGGTAATGTTACCTTGTCAAGCTAGCGGTAATGCTAACGTTAATGTTATAAATCGGCAACTATTGAAGAAAAAATACATCAAAATATTTAAATATATCAACATACCTGAGACAAGACTGAAAGGCAAAGTAGACGGCGAATGCGTCTTCTGTTTGCCGCATTTCTTCTCTGCGCATCCCGAAGGTAAATAAACAGAACCAACACAACAGGCAACACAGCTGGGACCGCCATTTGTCCTCCGTGTAAATAGTAGTCAGCTGTCAGTCTCGCGGAGGGAGGGGTGGTTTCATATTTCGCGGGGTAGACTTGTCAGCGTGTGACGTGAGCACGTTTGTTACGTTCACTTCGCGAGCGGTGTCCCATTTTCAGGGGGAATTATTTCCCCTTGATGAGTGGAATTTACTTTTTAGGGCACTTAAAACCAAGTGGAAGTTTTAAGGGGGAGAAATGGGACGGGGCCTTATTAATACTAAAGTCTTCCCTTCACTACTTGTAGTGAATGGTATTTAATGGGTGTAGTGTTCTCATAATAAAAAAAGTCTATCGCGAGACTAGAGTAGTAACACGAGAATGGAGAAATATAGAAAGGAGATTAAGAGAGGCAGCCATGATGGATGTGTATGTGCATATTTGAAAAGTGTTCATTAAAACGAAACGAATCAAAAGGATATTACTCTCGTGTGTGTGATTTCTAACACACCACAACTGGCGACGAGGATGTGCCCGACAGCATAGCGGACAAAAAGGAAAAAAAAGCTCAGCTGTCGACGAACCCCCCCCCCCCCCTCGGCGAGTCACTGTGATGCTACGTTAGCAACAAACGTCGGAGTTAATTACGGATCTTCGCTGGGAAACTCGACGGCATTCTGTCAGGGAAGTGGAGTATGTTTTCTATGTGATGCCAAAGACGTTTGATAATCACAATTGAGTGTACACATACCAAAATTACTGCTCACGACAGCGGTTAGAAGCATCATCTGAGTACGAAAAAAAAATGGCTCAAGTGGTAGCTCTCGGTGGACTCACGCCACCGAAGCCGTTAGACACGGTCGGCGAACCTGAAACTTTACATCAAAGGTGGGAAATGTGGAAGAATGAGCTTGAAATATACATCATAGCATCTGGAGTCGCAAACGCGGCACAACAGCGAGCTGTGTTATTGTTGACAGGGGGAGAGGGACTGCGTGAAATATGGAAAAATTTCACTGAGGAGCAAAAAGCCCACCAACCCGGTAATGATGAGCAACCTGCACGAGATGTATATCAAGTGGCCATCAGGCTCTTCGACAACACCTTTGCATTAAAGGAAAATATACCAAAAGCCCGTACAAGATTCTGGGAAACAGAGCCCAATGCTGGTGAGACAGTAAATAATTTCATCATTCGCCTAAAAGTACTAGTGAAAACATGTCAGTTTGATGCTGAAGCTGATAATCATGTCAGAGATAAAGTACTACTGCACATTAAAAATTCAGATTTAAAAGCCAAATTATACAGAGAAGATAATCTAACACTGGAACGTCTTATCCAAGTAATTGGCTCATACCACCACAAGGAGGCACTAATTCTCCGTTCTCCAGCAAATATAAACCATGTCTCTGACAGTGCAAAATCCAAACCAAAGCTCAAGACACCATCACAGACTGGATGCTATAAGTGTGGTGCACCAGGACACATAGGTCGTGAATGCATACGGTCCAAAAACCACAAGTGCAGCCACTGTGGAAAAAAGGGACATTTTGATGATTTCTGTTTTCACAAAGACAAATCAAAGTCATACCAAAGTGACATGCAGAGCTCACAGAGTCGCAACAGAGCCTCTGGTCACAGCAGGAATGATCCAAAGCAAGGTAGAGGCAGAAGTAAAAAGGGCCAACATAGAGTAGAAGAAGGAGAAAACTACGTACAGAGTGATTCTGAAGATCTCTACCTATTTAAGATATCTACAGCAGAGGACACCTTAGACCTGCGGCTGAACGGATTCACCTTATCCATGGTGATAGACTCTGGTGCTCACCACAATACGCTTTCTGTACATGATTTCAAAAGGTTACAGAGGGCCAGGCCTGAAGTCAGTCTGCAACCTGCATCTACAAAGCTGTATCCTTATGCCAGTAAGCAAGCTCTCATGCTCTTAGGTAAATGTACACTTGAAGTTGAGGTCCCAAACACAACACGACATGCCACAGCACCATTCTTTGTTGTGCCACAAGCACAAGCATCACTCTTAAGTAACAAAACCAGCAAAGAGCTAGGACTGTTGAGAGTTGGCATCAATGCAAACATCCTAAGCTGTTCTGGAGCTGACATATGGTCAAATCTACGCACAAAGTACCCACAAGTTTTCACTGGGCTGGGAAAACTCAAAAACTACCAGCTCAGGCTGAAAATTGACCCAGAGGTCACTCCAGTCATTCAGCCTGTTCGGAGAATTCCATTCAATCGACGTCAGCGTGTCATTGAAAAATTACAAGAGCTAGTGGACCTAGACGTCATTGAGCGAGTGACAGAACCAGCTCATTGGGTGAATCCACTAGTCACTGTAGAGAGAAGGCAGGAAAATGGCCATATACCTGGAGATGTGCGAATTTGTATTGACATGCGAAGAGCCAATGTAGCCATTGTCCGTGAACGTCATCCAGTGCCTACCATCGATGAAACCATTCAGGAAATGGCCGGAGGGAAATACTTTTCCAAAATTGACCTCAACATGGCATATCACCAAGTAGAGCTCCACCCTGATTCCAGGGAAATTACAACATTTGCTGCACCAGGGGGACTCTACAGGTACAAAAGGCTTCTGTTTGGTGTGAACATGGCCTCAGAAAAATTCCAGCAGATAATCAGCCAAGTTATCAAAGACTGCCCAGGTGCATACAACATGTCGGACGACATAGTCATAGTTGGTAGCACCGAAACAGAACATGACACAAGGCTGGCTACTGTGGTGCAACGACTAGCTGAAAGAGGACTGACAGTCAATGAGAAGAAATGCCAGATTAAACTGACATCTATCAAATACATGGGTCATGTCCTCTCACAAGAAGGCCTGAAAGTGTCAGATGGAAAAGTCAAAGCCATTGCATGTGCCCCCCCACCTACTGATGCATCACAATTGCGTAGTTTCCTTGGATTGGCTCAGTTTTGTGCAAAGTTTGTCCCACAGTTCGCCACAATAACTGCACCTCTCTGGGAACTCACAAAGCAAGGTGCTGAATGGAAATGGGAAGATGAAGAACAGCGTTCATTTGACCAGCTTAAAGATGTTTTAATCAACGCTCCCGTCATGGCATACTATTCAGTTGGGAGACCGACCCGACTCACATGTGATGCTTCCCCCATCGGCTTAGGTGCCATCTTAGAACAACAACAGGCAGACAGAGTCTGGAAGCCAGTGTATTACGCCAGCAGGAAGCTCACACCCACTGAAACACGCTATTCTCAGTTTGAAAGAGAAGCTCTTGGAGTATTTTGGGCCTGTCGAAAATTCAGCTTGTATCTCATTGGATGTGAATTCCAGATCCTCACAGATCACAAGGCACTTGTAAAAGTGCTATCACCCAACTCACTGCCTCCATCAGCCAGAGTGGAACGGTGGTTGCTATACTTGCAACAGTTCACTTACCAAGTAGTCCACATCCCAGGAAAAACCAACAGGGCTGACCCACTGAGTCGTCAACCTGTTGGTCACTGCGACAAAGCTGAGGAGAGAGAAACAGGTGAATACATCTACAACATCATTAAAGACGCCACACCTCATGCTCTAACCCCCCGTGAGATTGAGCAGGTTTCAAAAGATGATCCGATCATATCCAAGCTACGCCTAGCCATACAGAAAAATGACTGGACCTATTTTAAAGGCACGGCATTCCAGGCGGTCAAGGATGAACTCTGGACAGCTGGACAAATGGTCATGCGAGGGAATAGAATCGTGATTCCTGAAGCCCTGCAGGAGCATGTGCTAGAGTTAGGTCATGAAGGTCATCAGGGCATTGTAAGGACAAAGAACCGATTACGAACTAAAGTCTGGTGGCCGGAAATTGACAAAATGGTCGAAAGAAAAATAAAGCAATGCTACCCATGTCAAGTGATTGGCAAGAATGCTCCACCAGAAGAGTTAGAGCACACGCCTTTGCCAGACCAGCCCTGGACCTACCTGGCAGTTGATCTACTGAGCATCTCTGAGGGTAACTACCTGCTTGTAGTAATTGACTATTATTCCAGGTGGCCTGAAGTTGCCTACATGAAAGTCACAAATGCCACCAATGTGATTAGTGCTCTACAAATGGTGTTCCAAACTCATGGCTACCCTAAGTTCCTAAGAAGTGACAACGGACAACCGTTTGCATCCAGAGAGTTCCATGATTACCTCACTGCGCATGGCATCATGCAGCTAAAAGGAGTACCATATTGGCCTCAGTCGAATGGAGAAGTGGAAAGATTTAACAGAACAATTCTGAAATCAGTGAAAATAGCCAAGATTGAAAAAAGAGACTGGAAAGTCGCACTGAAGAGTTTTCTGTTCCACTATCGGACCACTCCTCATACAGTCACAGGAGTGTCCCCAGCAAAGCTGTTGATGAATAGAGAGCTCCGTAACAAACTGCCCAGTTTCACCAGTATACCATCTGACAATGAGGAACCCAATATCGCAGCTTCAGAGGAAATTCATGACAAGGATGCTCTGCACAAGCTGAAACGGAACATTACTGCTAATCAGAGAAGAGGAGCCAAGGACCAGGTAATAAAACCAGGGGACACTGTTCTTTGCAAGAATCTGCATAAGTCCAACAAGTTAGACCCAAACTTCGAGCCACGACCCTATGAAGTAATCAGTAAGCAAGGAAATGCAGTCATAGTCCAGCAACCTGACAGCCCACCCAAAATGAGGAATGCCGCTCACATGAAGAAGTTCGACGGTGATATCAGTCTCAGCAGCCCCTCCATTCCAGGTCCAGTCTTGACACCTGCTGAGTCTGTCCCAGCCACCACTCCCATTCCTTCCCCCACACCCCCTTCCATAGATCCGGGACCCGTAGCAGTGGCTCCGTCACCTGATGTTCCTGTGAGGTTGACTCGTGTCAGGTTTCCGCCTGTATGGCAGAAGGACTATGTGGTATCTGCGTGAACTCTGATATGGTTTGAAAAATAGAAGGTCTTGTTTTGTTGTTTAAAACAGGGGGGAGTGTGAATTACTGTTTATTTTCAAAACCAAAGTTTTTTGTAATTCTCATTTAAGACAAAGAAAAAAAACAAGTAAACATGTGGAATTCAGCCAAGTTTCAGCATAGTACAGTTACATTGATGTAGATGTGATCTATTTTCTTTTAAGTCTACCTCCAGGAAGTTCATTGTTAAAAAGAGGGAAGATGTAGTGAATGGTATTTAATGGGTGTAGTGTTCTCATAATAAAAAAAGTCTATCGCGAGACTAGAGTAGTAACACGAGAATGGAGAAATATAGAAAGGAGATTAAGAGAGGCAGCCATGATGGATGTGTATGTGCATATTTGAAAAGTGTTCATTAAAACGAAACGAATCAAAAGGATATTACTCTCGTGTGTGTGATTTCTAACACACCACACTACTCCAATCACGTAGTGGTATCCTCATGAATATTAAATAGCCATAGTGGCATATGCAGTAGCATGTAAAAACAAATACAAACTGACTGTATTCATTCGGTATAAGGCTGTACCAAATGGAATGCCTATTTTCAACAGTTTGGTATGAATACATATAACTTCACGGCCTTAAAATAAACTAATAAAAAATATACCAGCACATGTGGCTCAATTCAAGGAATACATGAAAATATAACATGCAATATATTAATTTTTTAGCAGTTCCCTGAGATGCTGCTGCTTGCTTGTTTGACCGTTGATACAACTGTTAAAGGGAAAAATATGGAATGGTTTTCCATTCTCTGAAAACAGTATGATAGTGAATATACATGATATACTACAACAAAAATAAGAGATTAGAGTAGTTATAGCAGAAACATTCTACTACAGAATGTCATGGAAGACATCCCTGCATTGGTATAAATGGCTCATTCTAAAGTGACAAAACAGATTTTTTTTCTTTTACATGTTCATTCCTTTAAATGTTACAAAATGTACTAAAGCTGTGTTTTCTAGAGATGGGTCAGTTTTTGGTGTTGCTTGCCTGGCCTGGTGCTGGGGTCTCAGCTATGTCAAATTAAACCTGATAGCAATGACATCACAATGTGGCAACCTTGAAAGGTTGCGCCTATAGTCTCACATTTTGAGAAGGAGATGTCCATTAAGAGCTAAAATGTTTGCAAGGGACAGAATCTATTGTTCCTGGCAAGGTTATTATTGTTAACAGAAAAATTATAATAAAAAATGGTTAATTGAAATAAATAAAAACTATAATTAAATTTTTGAGGGAAAAAATCACAACTAATTGAAACTATTGTGTGCTTCTAGTGGACTTCTAAGTGGACTGTGCTTCTGTAAAACTACATAAAACATTAAAAAATCTGGGTGAAATTCCCATTGTTTTCATTTTTGTCAATGTGACTAAAGATAAGAAAGAGCAGCAGAGTCCTGCATGGGATTATTTTGAATATGACAGTGAGGAAGATAAAGGATATGGAAAATAAATAAATAATTTACGATATTTGATTTTTTTAAATGAAACAAAAAAAATTATAATTTTTTTTTAATTATACAAAAAACCACAAACAAAAATTTTAAAAAAAATATGAAAACACTTAAATTAATATGAAAACTAAACTAAATCTAAGTAGTTAGGAAAAATGGAAACCTAATAAAATCTACCAAATCTGGTCTAAAAACAAATTCAATCTAAATTAGTGGAAAAAACCCTCAAGACTAAATAAAACTAAACTAATGAAAAATCCCAAACTATTATATCCTTGGTGCCTGGTCCCACTTACTTCAAATTGATTTAAAGAATTGAACACTGTCTCAAACGGACTCTTTATGTCTACAAAGTCCAATGAAATGAATCAGAAAATTAAGTTCAGTAAATTTCAAAACTGCTCACATACAGTTATGGTTAGGTGACGATCCACATCCAATGTGTTGATGTGAAACTTGACCACACCATTGGTATGAGTGGAGAACTGCAAACTCCCTGGCATCACCGTCACTGGAACACCTTGTGCTGGACTTTGATCAGGATTGGTAACTTCAATCTACCATTTAAGAAACAAACAACAAACCTGGAACAAGGCAGTTTTCACCATTGGCAATATCATGTTCACCATGCGTATGTTCCTCTCAAATTATGAGTAACTTTTCATTATGTTTACAATAATCCACCTTTTTTAAAACTAGAGTTATACAAAATATACATAACTTGCATTACATATAGATATAATTCCTGTTTAAAAATTATATGATGAATTTTTGTTTTTCTATTCTGTACGTTTTCTAGGTGTAAATGTGTACATACTGTAACATCAAAAGGCATTCCTGGTTTGAAGTATCTGGGTGTTTTCCTGAAGCTGATGATGTAGGGTGATGTGACAATTTGGATACCTCTCAACTCTGTCGTCACCATTTCACTGCCTGTGAGAGGAAAACATGCACACATAAAAAGCCCCTCAAAATGTTACTAAATTAAATAATAATAATAATGAGATATATATATATATATAAAATAATATTTTCACATTTTGAGAATGTTTACATTCACATAAATCTATTTATTTATATGAATATTAATTTCATACAAGATTTCTTATTTTCCTCTATATTTAACTCTAGTGGTTTTCTTTCTGCCTGTATACTGGTATGTTGTATGTTGCTGCTGTATACCATAACATTTCCCCCATGGTGGGATCCAGGGTGCGATTTATACAAAAAAAAGAGGGGGAGATGGGTTTTTTTTTTTCCTGCAGATAAAAGCTTGCGTAGGATGTTTTGACCCTCATTCCTGATTGTAATCATAATAATAAGCATAGGAAAAGAAACTAACCAGAATTCCTTCAGTTGCAGTGAGCGAAGGCGGAAGAGGCTAGCGCCGGATTCCCATCCCATGGGCAGGCGTGAGAAATGTGTAACACTATTGACCCCACCTAGGTGCGATTTGCTGGGGGGGTGGGGGGATCATCCCCCTTCTGGTTTGGGACATCACTATTAGTGTCCTTAGGGTACACCAATTTTGCTGCCCATGTGCACCTAGGGGCCCCTGGCGACGGAATGCAGTTGGTGCGCCTGGGGAAAAGGGGTACCGTCTCTCCTGAGCCCTCTCCGATTGAGAGAAGTTGTAGCAAGTCCGGGAAGTGGCAAAGTGTGGGTGGAGGGTGCTGTAAAGCTCGCTGCCGGAGCCGCAAGCCACCTTTGCCCCCTAGCTAACCCAGAGCTGGGTCACAGCGCACTCTGCCATGGAGGAAATGCACCTGGCAAGGCACAAGCCAGACCCGGGGGGAGGTCCTGCGAGGGGATCCTCCCTGTACTGAGCGGCTGATCCAGAGTCACGGACGTTGAATCCCTCAAGCGGACCCCACCTGTTTACCTTTCAAAGGTGTCACATCCTCTTGAACTCTCTCTTCAAAGTTCTTTTCAACTTTCCCTTTCGGTACTTCTTGACTATTGGTTTGGTGTCAGTATTTAGCCTCAGATGGAGTTTACCACCTGCTTTGGGCTGCATTCATAAACAACCTGACTCTAGGAAGATCGGACCCCAGCGGTCTTCCGTAAACCACACCCACCTGTGGGACAGGGATCTAGTGCTGGGCTCTTCCTTCTTTGCTCACTGCTACTGAGAGAATTCTGGTTAATTTATTTTCCTCTGCTTAGTAATATGAAGGGTCAGAGGGTCAGAACATCCTACACAAGCATTTTTCTGCGGGAAAAAAATGCACCCCTTCCCTCTGGGATAGATAGATATCAAGGTATCTATCGAGCTAGCTCTTACTGACTAACTTTTGTGTCTTTTTTCTTGTTTATTCTTAATATGGTTTGTTCCGAGATTTTCATGGCAGCAATTAATTGTAAAAGTGGCTGATGAAAACCAGGCATTATAACACAGTTACAGATTATGGCATAAATACGGTATACTGATGTGATGCATGCATCTGTTCATTTTTCACTGAATGCAATTTAAAATAAAATATTGCATAGATAAATAAATACACAATAAGATATTGTCTTCTTCTTACCAGTGTCTGTCAGCACACTAACAGACACAAATATGGACATTCCCACCAGTGTTTCGATGTCTTGAAAGGTTTGTAGGATGTGTTGTCTCTGCAGTGTGGCCTGTCCATAGCCTTGATTAATCTGAGCGTCACAACAGAAAAATACATCTGTAGATACATCAAGCTGACAACTGGCTTATATCAAAGTAAAGTTTTGGAGGCAGGTTAAGTTCCATACCTTTCTGTTACGTTTGTGTTATACATTCGGTTATATCTTCTGCTTTATGTTTCTAACTTATACATACATATATGTTTCTAACTGTGTCCAAAATCATTCCCTAACCATTATATAGTGACCACGTCATTTTGTAGGGGTGTTCGAATCTTTAGTGTAGTTTTATTTTTTAGTATTATTAGTAGTATCATCTACATATTTAATTTTTTTTACTTTAAGTTTAATTCACTAAAGATTGGGACACCCCTACGAAATGGCATGGTCACTATTCAGCTTGTAAGTTGCTACATCATCATTCTATATCTGGGTCCAAGCTGCAGCTGGGCCGAATTTGGCCCTGTACGGCGCTGTTTAAACACATCAGAAACCAATACAAATGATGAGGAGAAACTGTCATTCTTTTGTTTACCAGTTCATGAGAAAGAGAAGAAGAGATGGCTGAAATTAATAAGGTACGTGGTTTTTAATTATTCTTTCTTTCTTTCTTTATTCTTTCTTTATTCTATTCTTTCATTTTTATCCCCCTATTTATTTCTGCATTGCTTTCCATTTGCATTTTCTTCAGCATTCCCTCTTTTGCATTTTTTCCTCTATTATGTGTCACCTATTTATTTTTGTCACCTATTTATTTGAACAGGAAATACAGAATTTCAGATTTTTTGACTACACCGCACCAAAAATTGCATTGAAATCACATATCAGTGGACAAATATTAATGCTTATTTTATTTTATTGTTTCTTTTCTTACTTCTCATGATGACTTTTGAGGCTGAGCCCCACCTACCTCCCCTTACCGTGTGTCCCTGCTATGGACAAAGTTTAGGGTATGTCCATATAAAGGCCTGTGTAAAGTAGGGGTAGGGTTAGTCTGTTCAGTCTATTCAATGTAGCCTGTGTTTACATTTCTTCTACTAGAACATTTCATTTTATTAATAATTCATAAATTCATATCAATTCATAAGATACACTACCTTCATCAGTCACCGGAGGTCACTGTCTGACATCATCAAAATCAAGTAAGATTATTAATTCTGTCATGTCATTGTCACCAGAATGTATTACTGTACACCAACTATTTATTGATGGCATAGCTGAGTTTAATGATAAACACTCGCCCAGCAATGGCGTCGCCACCAGATGGTGGCATACACAAATCGCTCCTTGGATCAGTGTATATTTCATGAAGATTGCAAAAGACAACTATGAAGTTTCAAAAATGACAAAACTCACTGGGACTCTCTGAAGGGAGTCAGGGAAGTTCATTTTGCGACCGCCTTGTACAGCCCCAAACACAACGTAGGCTGTGCCGTCCACATATTCACCCAACGTATATCTGAAAACCACATAACCACATGCTTTATAACTATAGCAAACAACAAAAGCATAATTCAAATGTGAATAGGGGAAAATTATACAAAAATAGCAATGTCAAAGGTACTGTATGTAGGAATTTTCTTCCCAGTTAATCATAAAATGGTCCTGACTATCACTAGACCTTAAGGAATCCTGTTCATTTCAAATACTCATATCACTGACAGTAGTAGAACAGACAGAATATTAGCATTTGAAAAGCTCAGTGTCAGCCCCAAATAATGTTTATGTTATTTTGTGTTTTGGTTGATGCTCCGCCCATCACCTATCCACAAATCACAGAGTCAATAGTGTTTGTTCATCCAGGTTAAGCTGCATCTGGAACATTTCTGATACAAATGTTTAACATTACGAAATCTAAAAAGCCTTTTATTATTCACAAATACGTCCTGACAAAGTGAGAAACAAAACAATCATATATTTAGGAGAGGAACATGGAGACGGCTGAAAGAAGCGAATAACCTGAAGACTGACACTGGCTCTTACAGAATGTTGAGACAGCAGGCACTGGGCATGGTGTTTTATCCCAGGCAGCTCTGCAGTGTGTTCTTCCTTCTCAACTCAGGGCAGAGCTGCCACGTGAGCTGGAACTGAGCCTTGGACTCAAGCCAGGTCTCGGCGGCAATAACAGACAGTCTAAGTCAGGGGTCTCAAACTTAGTTTCTTCAGGGGCCACATTCAGCAAGATTTGATCTCCAATGAGCCGGACCAGTAAAATAAAAACATAATAAGATTTAAAAGACAACTTCACATTTTTGTTTTAGTGAAAAAAAACCTAGGGCCTTATGAAAATAGTTTTGTTGTTTTTTTAAAAATAAACTATGCAACAAGAAGGGTGCGAATAACCTGAAAAAACTGAACTATCTCAAGAAAAATACATGTGACTCCAACAATATTATGCCTCAATTTATCATTTACGCCTAAGGATCAGATCTACTACAAAGACACTCAGTTGTTAAAATTATGCTTAATTTTCTTTAGACAGGTTGTTCATATTTGTTCAGCTTTTTCACAATTTATTGTAACAGGATAGTTTGTAAGTATACATATTTTCCTAATTTAATGTTATTTTTTTGCACTATAACAGAGACAGAAATTTGAAGTTGTCATTTATTTATTTATGGGCATAATGTAAATTATTTTCACATCAAACTGAGAAGAAAAGATGGAGTCATTATTTATTGTATGTTGTTCGGCTACAGTTGACTGTAAATATTATTGGTCTGTATGTGGAACCTGAACTAAAATGAGTTCCACGGCCTTGACTGCGGTTTTGCAAATTAATTCCACGGGCCGCATTAGAACCTTTGGCGGGCTGCATTTGGCCCCCAGGCCACATGTTTGACACCCCTGGTATAAATACTGGTGTACAACTCATTGCTTGCCATGTTAGGTCCTTGTGGTAGACATTCATACTGGATATACTGTAGCCTCGGGGGAGGTTGACAAGATACCACACTATAGTATTTTGAATGTAAGTGTAGTACCAGTTTTGGCCACAATCCTACATACAGCACCTTAACAAACACTTTAAACAATAATAGAATAGAATAGAAAGACTCAGCGCTACTTTTGTGGCATTTCACAAATTATTTTTTCTCTATAAGTAAATTTTAAGTGATGCATCACCATTTATTACAATATTATCTGCTGTATTTTGCTTTTTTGCCAGGAAAAATCAGGCATTATCCTCTATCTGCAATTACTGCTTACAAAGATATTCATTAAGGCTCACAGTAATGTTGAGGTTTATTATATCAAAAACAGAGAAAACTGAAGAAAAATATAGTTTTTTCAGTACAATATGATAGCAATTGAACTGAACCAGTGTTTCCATCCACTGTTATTGATCAAACTCTTACTGGTGAATCAATATTGTAGAAGATGACTATGTTTCCACATTCACTATGGAGTTTCTGAAAGTCCAAATGGGTCATACTGTATCTGATGACCATGAAAAGATGACAAACTATATATTAGACCGATTATTTCAACATCTTTATAGTCTTAGTGGTGCAGAAGTTGTTAAATGTTTCAAATCTGGACATGATTTTGGTTGCCAGTGGTTCTTTGTGTCTTTATGGGTTAATTCAGATTAACTAACTTGGTGCTGGAATAAAAATAATTCACATACGTAGATCTGATGTTGACAGTGAGTTCTTGGCTGTCCACTAAGAAGAAAGGGCTGTCAGGTGTCAACTTCACTTCAAAACTGGGTAGCACTGAAAATATAAACCATTTAATTATGTGTCTGTGTGAGGTAAGTCTTTACTGAATGTCGTCAAGATTATACTTCAGAAAATAATGGACTTACCATATTGTTTAACTTCAAATTCTGCAAAAAAGTTCTGATGTGGGAAGTTGGTCAACTTTGCTACCACTTTCCATGATCCAAGACTACACAAACACAAATCAGACAACATATTTAAAAGAATTAAAAAGCCAGAAATGGGATGAGTGAATTTCCCCTTTAGGATCAATAAAGTTTAAACAAAGAACCTTTTTTTACAAAACGCAAAGGCAATGAATAAAACAAAACTTTAAACTGTGTGAAGATATGTTACAGTAAGTTCAAAAATAGCAGAAATAAAGACTTAGTTTAAACAAAACAGCAATGCAAAGTGATGCAGCCTTTGCAGTCTTTCAAGTTAAAAGTTAAAATTAAACACCTAAATGTCTAAACAAAAAATACAATAATAAAATGCACTGACCTGACAGTTTCATCCAGGTTGTAATCTCCAGCATAGATACCTGATCTGAGAGACACTGTATTAAGTGGTAAAATTCGACCTTCAGGAGTCTAAAAGGGAACAACATGCATCTAAAATTAGCAGTGAACTTTCACTTTATTTGCACTGTTTTATTTCTTAATTCATCAGATTGATGACTTTAATTTATCTCATTAAATTTCTCTGTGAATATGCCACAAAACTCCCCTGAGGGACAGGAATGTATTTTTCAGTCATTAGGAAAATAGAATTTAACAACATATAGAATTGAAGAAATTAACATCATGACCCTGATAATATTTTGCAAGCCTTTTTACTTTATATATAATTCACTAAATGCGTTACCATAATTTCAATTGTAGCATGTTCTCTCTCCAATGGCATCATTTGAGATGTCACAGCGAACAACCTGAAGTGGACTGAAAGAGACTCAAGGGTTATTGAGGTATTTTTATGGCGGCCCATAAGCAAAAGGAATAACAGAATTTAGGATAATAATACGTGTGCATCAATGATGTCCTGAGCTTTGGAGCATAAAGGTCCGGGTCATATTTTTTTCAAAACCTGACAAATGATGCCAAATGAAGCATGAGTGTTAGGAAACTAAAGTTACACAGATATCATGAGTTGGCCAGAAATATGACTTGAGCAATCATACTATGAAGTTAAAGGTGTCATTCCGCTGAAAACCACTTTTCCGCGCTCTTTTTGGAATCTGATGGGTCACAACACATGCTGCCTTTGAAAGTCATTTGTCACCTCCACTGGCTGCATACCGCCAGTGTTGCCAACTCGCAAACAACGTAAGGAGCTAGGGGCACTTCCAAAATGCACTAGAATGCGCTAGGATATATATATATATATATATTTGTACACACACACATTCTTACTTGACCACACTTTGTCTGACCCCTCCCCCGAGTCCTCTTTGCCATGGGAGACCCTACCAGGAGTACTATAGGCTAGCCTGCTGGAATATAGGATTCCAGGCTAGCTTATAATACTCCAGACAACACAGCTCTTGGGTTCATTGGGGCACTCAGACCTCTCCACCACGTTAAGGTGATGGTCCTAGGAGTGTGTGTGTTTTAAGTGGCATTGACAATGAAGGGAGAATTTAACTGTTTGTCTCAACTAACTAACTAACTAAGAGAGAGCTAGAGAGCTTGATAGATCGATAAATAGATAGATGAGAAGTGCCCCTCACTTCACAATCACATTGGTGTGATTCTTTTTTTTTTTTTTTTTACCAGAGCTGCTGCTTGGCGAGTGCTTCCTGAGTCCTGAGTAGAATCGTTACGATATTGAGGGGACAGAAACGGCCTGGGTCACAGGCACGCGATTTGTTCCTATTGTCAATAGAAGTCTATGCAGAAGAACCGCCTTTGAATTGGCCCCATAATGTGAACGGGATCATTGTCGTAACTCCGTCTATACTCGAATGGTGTCCACACCGGTGCGTCGTGCCTCCCACGCACAGTCTTGTCAGCCAGGCAAGCAAATGGAGAAGAGGAAAAAGTATGAAAAACTAGGGTTTTTATCTCTAGTGCCTGTCAATAAATTTCGCCCCAACTCACCAGCAAAAAAGTACTAGATTTTGCGCCATGCGCTTTTCACAAATTTGGGCGCTAGGGGGGTCTGAAAAAGCGTTAAATATAGCGACAAATGCACCAAGTTGGCAAGAGTGCATACCGCATTCACAGAAAACAACAGACAACATCACTCTTACAATAGAGGGAATTAAGCGTCACCCACGTGGGGCTAAGCTCGTCCCCGGTAGCGAATCTGAAGTAGCATTAGCATTAGCATCTACAAGAGAAGATGGAGCCATAGTAGCTGCTGCACAAACTGAAAAAAACTGTTGGATCAAACTGGTTCATGTGCTCTCTGTGGAAATAAAGCCATGTTTTTTTTCCCCTGCACGCTTTCAGAACAAGTAACAGCATGAAACCTAGCTGGATGCTGCTTGGGTAAAGCTAAATACATACGCAGTGAGAGGGGAGGGGGGAGTGTTTCTTCACCCATTCTGAGCCAATCAGAGACGCCTCGTGATCACGTATGAGGAAGTACCAGTAAACTGTTGTTCGACCTCAAGTCATTTTTCTACTGTGAAAAAACAATTTGAAACAAAGCAATCTGGACGTTTTTTAAATAGAACCAACACACAATGTATTCAATAACAATGGAGAACACAGTAATATTAATGAAATAACCACAGAATTACAGCTTTAAGAATTGTATATTTTTGTAACTATAGTTGTGACAGCATTAAAAACTGCACATGGATTTTTGGGGCCATTTTACCCCTTACCCCCTACCCCTCTGTTTTGCATGTTCACATGAAGGGGTAGTGTTGTCCCAGTTCTCCATTAGATGGAGGGGAAGGGCTGTATAGGCCTTGAAACAGAGACAAACCAGGTTAACACTACAAAGAAGAAATGTTCTATAAATCTGTTCAAATCAACTATGAAAACGCAACCAAAAAGTGCAGCAGTGATGACAGAAGCACATAAATGTGCATATTTTCTTTGTAAAATAACTCAATCATTTCATTGATCATTAATGCTGTTTTAATGTAGATCACATTAGAGTTAATGTGTTTGTTTTTTTAAACAGATGCAAGACTGCTGATGACATGACAGGTCGCAAAGTGTTGTTCCATTTCTTTAGTGGGCATTTCAACCCCTACCCCTTGCAACTCATTTTCAAGAGGTACGGGAAAGGGTTGAATTGGGATTTGGTCTTGGACTTCATACTTTTGGGATCAGAAGACTATTTTAACTTTTGATTTGTCATGTGAATTTGATCAAATGGATTATACTTTGTAGTGTCATAGAAGTAATTCATTTTAGTTAAATTGTATGTCGTGTGTTTGCTTTGAGGAGATCCTGTATGTATGTGTTTTCAGACAGCTGAAATGGGTCGTGTTTTGGACCTGTTGAGAACGTTATTGCTCAGTGACCTGATGATGGTGATTACATGTGTATGTAATCAAAAGTTTGACTTGTGAATCTGTAACTTTTTATGTTTATTTTAATGTATTCTTTAACTGTTTTAGTATTTTAAATCAAGTCAAAATGTCATAGAACCAGTCTGTTGTAATGTTCTGGTCTTATCCTCCCTCATATTTAAATAATGTTTCTGTGCAAAAATTCTCAAATATGGCCATGAGGAGAATTGTCAAAAAACCTTGGTACTACAAACTATAGTCTGACTTGCCAGATTACAGTCTGGTATGCCAGGCTAGTGTTTTTCAAACTTGAGGTCAAGACTCTACATTGGGTTGGCTTGAATTCAAATGGGGTCATCTGAAAGTTCATGCAATTAATAAAAATAAAAAGATGGTGAGAAGACAGATAATCCCAATCCATGAACATCCTAACAAACTGAAGCTGAAACTGAAGCACTCTAGTACTGTTTGACTGTCAAATGTTCATTGTGGTCAGTTTTAGATGCAGCAGCTCTTTCATAATTCATAGTTTGAATTATTGTTTTTTTTATATTAATTGTCAGCCTTGTAAATACAAGCTGGACTGACTGACTGTACATATCCTGACTAATGTAAATAAAATTCCCTACACCTGGCTTTTTTACCTCCATCCATAACAATATACATTATATATCTTAAATGTCATGTAAAATTAACATTAATTTGCAACAATGTATAATTACATGATCAAAAACAAATAAATTTTAGCAAAAATAAATGTCTCTGGGGTTGCCAGAAGTTTGTGATGTTAAAAATGGGGTCACAAGCCAAAAAAAGTTGTGAACCACTCTTATAAAGCAACTGTATTTCCAGCATTACTAATATCTCCCAAAGTATTGATACTATCAACTTGCTATTTTGCCAGCCTGTTCCTTGACAAAAAATACATAAGTATGACAAACTGCAGCAGGCAGCTCTTTCTGAATTTTTAGTGAATCACAAGACACACATACAGTATATGCATGCATACAGAGGGCACTTTCCATATCGAAGATTAGCTACAAAGTTTACATGTTCATTTGCTGCCTAATATATCCCACCCATTGACAGGTCCCATTGGAATAAGATAATCAACATTAATACCTTTGACCTTTGTGGATTTCAAAAAGGAATCTACTTACCTCTGCTGTTGGGGGTGTAGATTGTCTGGTCTGTCTGGATAAATATGTATTCAGACTCAAAGGTAACTAAGACAACCTTCTCCAGCAAATGATCAGGAAACTGAGCTTGCAGGTATACATATTGTTTCATTCTGAGATCCATACTGAAGTCCTGAGCAAGGATCTGAAACCGGAGTTAATATAAACCATAATACAGACCATACTTTATATTTAAGTATAGCTGAAAATGACATCTACAGAGTAGGGGTTGCATGCAGGCATGTGCACAGCATTTGTTCAAATGTTTTTGGTTTTTAGGCCTAAGTTGAGTAATTTATTTATTTTTAGTAATTATTAACAATGAACAAGTAAAATTTACCGTAATTTCTCCCAGTGCTTGAAACTTATTTTCTCTGTTAAGTACCACATTCGTTGATGCCAGTATTGTCCTTCTGGTTGGGTGGTTCTTTACCATAATTTGGACATGCATTTCATTTGAATTTTCGCAGTCTTGACACTCCACAAATATTTTTTCTGCTCTTCCAAAGTTCAACAAATTTGGGGCGGTCATCAACAACCTGGAAAATATTGAAGTGTAAAATGTGTGGTTAGCTTCCTATTACAGATTAATGAGGTAGGTCCATAGACTGTGTAAAATGAATGAGTGGAGGAGCTGTGATTTCAGCCACTGAGTTCTGATCTGCTGTTTTAAAGCCAGTACTCTGTGAATTGCCTCTTGCCACATTGGTGTTTCTGAGTCAGTTGTGACAATATTTGGATAACAGAAGCAGAACTATAGGATTAGGCTGGTTTAGAGGTCAGCTAATGCTAATGGTGTGTTCTAAAATGCTGAGAACTAGACTATATTCCACCTGGAGTAAATACATCCTACCTCAAAGCTTTTCAGACAAGTCGTGTTGAATATAAACTACAAATATGGCTCCTATTTACTTTTTGATTCTCAACAGTCTGGTCTTTCTCACTTACACAAATAAAATGAAAGAGATGAATTGAAGGATAAACTACTTCTACATAAAATACTTCCATGTTGCCTTCCTTTTTGAATTATAGCCCCTTTACAGTTTCACTCTTGTTTTGTTGCTGCTTTGTAAATATATTTATTTGAATTTGTGATGTCTGTGTTTTAATAATGTTACCTTATTAAATGAAGCACTTTGTGTCTGCAAGGTCTCATTATAAATTAAGTGTTTCCCTATCTTTCATATCCAAAGTCTGTCTGAGGGGAGCTGTAAAATATGACAGTACTGTGAAGTTTTGTGAACTTTCAAGAACATCAGAATGGACTTAACACACATTGCCTTATTTATTGATTGTTGTGGTAGAGCTCCAACCCTGGACAATTACAATCTTTCATCATTCTGGGTTTTTGTTTTGTTTTTTTGTTGCTCTGTCTTGACTAATCCATCAATATGGTTCCTCAAATCTATACTTTTTCTGTGATCAACTTTTTTCTTTTATTGTTTGATTTGTCAAATCTCAAATCTATACTTATTGAAAAATACAAAAGTATGTTCAATGTGCATGCTAATCTACAAACTTACAAAGAGTTAAATCGTATATAACTTTACATTTCTGGTGAATCTGGAATGATAACCATAATGATAAATTAAAGATATAAGATAAATATATTTGTACAAGGTATAACATTCAACAGGTAAAATTTTAGCGGTCCAAACCAACAAAAAAACATATTTAGCTCTATTTGTCTCAGTTAACGATGCTCAAACATTCCACTTACAATGGAGCTCCATCAACCAGAGATGAGGGAAAAACAAAGGCCATAAAGGCCAGCAGCGACAGCAGTGTCCAACTCATCCTCCTGATTTCCGAGCAGCAGTTGAGAAACTGACCTTATGAACAAAAATGTTTTCTCTATCTGTAGCCTATTCCATAGTACAGTCTGTAAAAAAAAACAAAAAACAGAAGAGGCTTAAAGCAAAAACCTTGCCCTTTGTCAGATTTGAAACACTGCAATGTTTGCTTCCCCAGTGTCACTGACACACTAATACAAATACAGATTATACTGATTAACTTCATTAATACCCTGAAGGAAGTTCATATATCCTTCAAATCAGGACAATAAATCAGGACAATAAATGAAAGAAAAATGAAAAAAATCTAACTTAAAATTAAAACAAGTAATCAGTCAAAGAGATTTAGGCAGAAAAAAGCTGAAAAATATAGTGATATATGATGATTTTATAGATTTTTTTTGCATGTACATGTGTCAGTCAAGGCTCTAGAGCAGCTGTGGCTCAGTTGGTAGAGCGGGTCGTCCATTGATTGAATGGCTGGCTGTCCACATGTTGAAGTGTCCTTGGGAAAGACACTGAACCCTAAGTTACTCAGGCAGTGCCAGTGTATTGGCAGCAGCCGTCTACTGGTGTGTGTGTGTGAATGGGTGAATGTGAGGAAATGTAAAGTGCTTTGCACAGGTCTTGAAATGTGCTATGTAAGTACAGGCCATTACCATTTCTAGAGGTTGCAAAAAGTGTCAGTAGTGCAAAATAGGCCTGTAAGAGAAACATTTAGATTTTCTTTAAAGGTCAAAATAGAAACATTCTTGAATAGGTTCATGCCATATGCTGAAACACAACCATAGTGATCATCATACTTGTTTGGACAAATACAACTTTAAAAAAAACGCTCATGAGAGTTCAAGAGCTGATTTCCATCCATTTTCCGTTTCCTTCATAATAACTAAAATAATTTCAGTTTTGTAAATCAATATCTATAGCGTAATACAGACAAAAAAAATTAAGTCATTCCATGTTTTTTTTTGTCCATTTTAGTCACATGTACAAATGATTTTATACTTTATTACATAGTTTTTTCCTGACTTTTGATGGTCTAATACATTTGCCATGACTGTACATAGTCAGATTACAACTAGTTTACCACACACACAGTTTTATTTTTATAATTTTATTGTGAAACCGACCTTCTCTTTATAACAAAAGTGCATCACATTAAAAGTTAAATATCCTTCATAAGCGTATGTGGTGCAATATTTTTTTATGCATAAATACACAAAAACAAACACTATTGTAAATATAGAATCACCTGTACAAATACACTTAATCTTCATTAATGGGTAATTGTAGTCCATTTAATATCCGTCACAGTGAAAGAGTGCAACACAAGGAGGTTGTAGTTTGTAGGGATTACAGTGGAGTGTAGCCCTATGTGATGTCATGCAGATTGTTAAATGAGACGTTCTTCTTTAGGTAACGGTAGAGGAAGTCTTGGTTTTTCGGGTCCACCTGCTCTTGTTTGCTTCTTTTCCTCTGCACTGGGTCTGTACGTCCCCTCTAGCCGACGTTTCTTCCTGATGACGCAGAGCAGCAGCAACAGAGTCAGGCTCAGCAGAGACGACACAGCACAGACCACCGCAGACACTGCAGGAGGGAATGCTACCTGCATCGCCATGGTGACACCACTGCAGACAGAGCACACCCAAGTTAATTACTCTGGCCCCCAAAAGTAACTTGACACAAAAACTACTCGACCAATTTCCTTGAAGACGTGCAAAGTGGTCCAGAATAGATCCCAATCAATTTTGATGAACATAGGTCAAAGGTCACAGTCAGCAAAAATGTGTTTTTCCAAAGTTAAGATGGGGCAAAGCAAATCAAATGTGTGCGAGGGAGTGGGGTTTGTTGTGTCTGACACCACTTGGTAGAGTGACCAATCACCAAACCAGCATTTTAAAGCCCTTATAGTTTTAATATATCTAGTGTTAGGGTCAAGTTGAGGGAAGGATAACGACTGGACAAAAAAAAGTTACATTACAATAATCTGCACCAAACTTATTTTTGGAAGGCAACTACGTTCACTTTCAGGAAATTGTATCTTGGGAAAAAGTGACTGAATGCTTGGAAAATGTCAGTTCTTTTGTCATCATTCTGCATTCAAAACTTTCAAATAAACTACAGGGTGTCCCATAAGTCTCCATACATAGGAGGTGCAATACATTCCATATACAGTATATATTGTTTTAACATGGATTTCTTTATATGTCAGATAACCAAAAGAATACATTTGAATAAAGAGCAATGAATTGAAATGGCAGTCGTATAGAGCATGTTATATAAATCTAAATATTTTGTCCAACTTTTAATTTTCCTATGTACAGACACTTATGGGACACGTCCTGCACATGTTCTCCAAATATATTGATATCTGACTACTTATCATATTCTAAACAGTGTTAAAAATTAATAAATGCATACATCAATGTAAAATACATTTGAATATAATGTGAATATTTGTATGTAATTGTGTAATAAATATACAATATTGATAATTAAAAACAAAATAAATATTTACTTTTTTGATCCATCTGTGACACTTCCATTTGGCAAAACTCTTGCTATTCAGTTATAAGATTTTTTTTTTACCCATTTAATCATATTTGAAACAAAACTAAACTTTCCCTTGGAGTTTAGACCATTTAGACCTTTCAAATTATGTGAAATATGTGTCTTAAACTTGTCTGGTTCAAAACTTATGAATAAAAAAAAAACAGTGGGATGTCCATCTGCGATGCCTTTGACCTCTCCATTTAACAGTTTAATTGTCTTATAAAATATTAGTGCATCATAGATTGAGTTGGGGTTTTTTTTCTTTTTTTGCTCTGCTTACAGTAATGCACAGATATAACTAGGACAAAGATTTACAGACCATCAAAATAGATTTTTCTGGAATATTCTGAAACTAAAAAGAAGCATTAAGAACAATCTGTATTTTTCCTGCCACTTTCACACAACATACAGGAATATTAATGATCTGGTTTGTAAAGCACTCTGTGTACCTGTACTGTGAAGGGTGCTATATAAATAAAATTTTACTTACTGTGAATCATAAAATCAAGGCATTTACACTCAGAGTTCATAACCCATCAACTTTATATAATACTGTTCTACAGTTTGTTTGTTTTTTCAAATTATCTGCCTCAGAGATTAAATGTGCTAAATTGAATCAGATAATCTAAAAAAAAATGTTTGCCAGACAATACAAGAATGTAAGACAAAAAATATAGATTTTCATCAATTCACTTTTAAATCCATAAAGACCCAAAGATCTCCCACTGATCAAAAGCCTCTACTAATCTAAGCTGTTCCACTAATCTTATCATTGCATGCACATAATTGGTGTAAAATACAGTTTATATCATATTTACAGTCATCAGGTATGACCTTTTTGGAAGTTCAGAGGCTCCATAGTTACCATGGAAACAGTTATTGTCTACAACATTGTTTAACCAGTAAAATGCATGGAATTGGATCAGTGACAGCGGATGGAGGCACAGTTTATGTTCAGTTCATGAAAAATATTTACTGAAACCTTTTTCACCTTTTCTTCATTGTTTTCCTTTTTGATACAATAACCTTTGAATTTACTCTGAGCTTTTATGAATATATAGGTTTGGTCAATTAAACATAGGAAAATATTTTCACTGAAAAAGGCAAAATACAGAACACAATATGATATTACATGGTGATAAGTTAAATTGGAGAAGTTAAATAAAGGGGAAAAATAATGTGGAAACTGCCCTAAAAGTCACATTGGGTACTCATGAGTAACTGGGTAATTTACTGTTGAAATTTTCTTCTATTCTAGTTTCTTGAAAATGTTAAGACTCGTGATTAACAGTCTGACAAACAAACCACATTTTAACAGGCAAGTGATGAAGCTCCACATGACTTACCTTCTTAAAAAAGAAGGTGCAGAAGTGGTATCGGTGAGAGTTCTGTTCTTACATCTGGACCTGTCACATGAACACAAACACAGGGAACCTGAAAAAAGGAAATAATCCATTCATTAAACTTTTACACACGAGGAAAAACAACCACACTGATGACTATTTGACTGTAACCCCTGTAAAGCAGCACCCAATATATTCTTGCATATTTTTCAAAGAATTTAGTGTGTGTGTGTGTGTGTGGGGGGGGGGGGGGGGGTTGTATTTTAAAATACTTTTTTTTGTAAACATTTTGGGTTTTTCATCTCTTTTTTGTGATATTTTTTGGGGGTCTGAATTTTAATATCTGTTCAGTATTTTTTAATCACCCAATTTTTTTGGTTTCTTAGTACATTTTTGTATTAGGTTTTGGGAAATTTGATTATTAGTAATTTTGCTTATGTTTTGATATTGTAATTGCTTTTGTGCGTGTTTTTTTTTTTTTTTGTATTTTAGAATCCTTTTTGAATACATTTAGGACTCATCAAAAAAAATTTGTGATTGCTTGTAGTTTTGTTTTTAGGATGGATTTTAGCATATTTTGATTAGTATTCTACCCCCATTTGTTAATGTTTCTTAGTATATGTTGTGTGTTTTGTGGGAAATTTGAGTTGTTTTTGCATCTGTTTTGATATTTTAATAAATTTTTTGATGTTTTCTGTATTTTAAAATACTTTATTTTAAAATACTTTCATCGCATTTGATAGATTTTTTGGGGGGGGTGAATGTTAGTGGATTTTAGCATGTTTCGTATAATTTTCTACCTCCAGTTTTTTGTGTTATATCTTTGTGTGTTTTGTGGGAAATGCAAGTAGTTTTGCATCTGTTTTGAAATTTTAATCCAACTCTTTGGTGTTTTTTTTTTTCTATATTTTAAAGTAATTTTTGAATATGCTTTGGAATTATCGCTTTTTTAAAATATTTTTTAGTGGATTTTAGCATTTGTTGAACATTTTTCTCCCCCTGTTTTCTGTGTTTCTTAGTACATTTTATGGGAAATGTATTTTTGCAAGTTTTGATATCAACCGACATAAAGTGTTTGGATCATGATGAATGGAAATGATTCGGACTAATCAGATACAACATTATACCCATTTGCCAGTCATAATTGTTGGTTTGTTGCTGTCCACTCACCTGGGTTAGTTTCGTGTTGTCACAGGCGGATGCATAAGTGCACAGTGGAATGCAGCCAGTCCTGCTGCACCTGTCTAACCGGTGCTTCTTCTCAGGTGAACCTGCTGCCAAATGCCACATGAAACCCGATGATAGGCTGACACGAGCCAACGAGCCCCACGGACACGCAACACAAACGGTCTGTCGTCGTGGGTCAAACCGGGGCCCGGGGGTCACTATATTCAGGCTGGACTCACCTGAGACAGTCCGGGTGATAAACGGACTTCAAAACACGAAGTTCCGGGAAGGTAACACTAGTCCTGTTCCGACCTGTGGTCGACGCCAGCGCGACATACCTGAAAGTGTCGGTTCCCACGCTCACCTGTCCGTCGGTACGCAAATGATCATGATCACGTGCACCAGCGGAGCCAATCAGAAACTATTGTTTTATCTCCTGCGCTCTCTCTCTCTCTCTCTCTCTACCCTTCTCTCTCCTTTCTCTCTCTCTCTCTCTCTCTCTCTCTCTCTCTCTCTCTCTCCCCTCCCCCTCTCTCTCTTTACCCCCCCCTCTCTCCCCCTCTCTCTCTCTCCCTCTCTCCTCTCTCTCTCTCTCTATACCCCCCTCTCTCTCTCTCTCTCTCTATACCCCCCCTCTCTCTCTCTCTCTCTCTATACCCCCCTCTCTCTCCTCTCTCTCCTCTCTCTCTCTCTTCTCTCTCTCTCTCTCTCTACCCCCCCTCTCATACTCATACTTCTTTCATATTTTTCCTTTTGTATATGAAATTAGGTTAAGTTAATAGTTTTGATTAGAGTCCTTGAATTTAGACTTTATCTGAGTTGAAATGTATGATGTGCCTAAATAAATACAAAGATACCTAATAATTAATTCCTCTCTGTCATCCTGAAGGGTTGGGTTTAATAATTACAGAGAAAAGGCCTTGTGCACTTTTAAAAGGCCACCACTATCACCTGGGGTAAACTCTGGTGTGGCCTACTTTCATTATACCCACTAATCAAACAAAGTTTGTACATATCCAAACAAGAGCCCTGACATGCAGAACAAAGACACACAAATCAGGTATGGGGTGTAAAAATTAAACTAACAGTGACTCAGCAGTGAGTGTTTAAAACAAAGACATGATGTACACTTTCATTAGTTAAGTTAAACACAGATGTGTCCACATAAAGATGAGATAAACATGGTTCTTTAGATAGAAATACAAGGAAGTACTTTCTTTGCAGACCGAAGTTATGAAGACAACAGTTTTGCCACTGATGCTTACTGTGGTTATAAATGTGGTAAAATTACAACTTCATTTCTTTTGGTCACAATTTCTCTAATACTGCAAGTAAGTCATTAAATTATACCAGCCGTGTCAAAGGGTCAGTCCTATGAAATGCTCAATCTCAAATGTTTTAGTATGAAATGTTAAATAACATAGAAATGTTTACATCTACCAACTATTATTTTTGGTATTCAGCTAGTTAGTATACTATGTAATTTAACGTCATCATATTCATTATGACAAAGTAATTTTCTTGAAATTCTTCATTTACAGTATAAATCTCCCAAAAGCATGCAAATAATTCCACTTTACAATTTAAAGTAAATACTGCTAAACATATAGTATATCTTTTTCTGTTTATTTTAGTGTAAATGCTCAAAGATTCAAAAACATTCAGAAAATTATCTCACTATCACTTCATCTTTCTTGATATAATTTAACCATGTACTTTGTAATGACTCAAATGTGAATTTATGCAAAACAACAACAAAAACAAAACAATTCTAGGGTTTACTGCAGTGGTTCTCAACAAGGGGGTGCAGATACACTCCCATGGGTGTGTGTGAGTGACATCATTAAGGGGCATTTAGAATGAAAAACCTGAGAGGCAGAAGCTCAGGTACAAATGGGTGGCATTAGCAACAACTGTTGTACAACACTGTGCAACACATACACACACACACACACACACACACACACACACCAATGGCAAATTTACTTCTGGATGATGGCAGGTGTGCAATGACAGCTACAACTGTAAACCACAACATACAGGTCAATTTTTGAATAGCATAAACGCCCCCCAATTTTTTAATTAAAAAAATAATAATAATTGGGGGGAGTCAGAAGGTTCATGATGCCAGTGCTGGACCTTCGTTAAAAAAAAAAAAAAAAAAAAAAAGCTGACAAACTGTGGTTTACTGGAACTACCATGTTTGAAGTAGTCATTGGAGAAAATTCACAAATTATGCAACACAAAAATGTGTGTGTGTGTGTGTGTGTGTGTGGTTTGTGTGTGTGTACTGATGTAGCTGCCTTGTGAACATCTGAAATCCTCCATAAAAGACACAAAAATCTTAGTATACCTTCAAGAAAAGAGAATTGTTTTTTTGTCTATGAATCTGCAATGAGCGTCACAAATTAACATTTTTTTAGCATTATCTTTGAAAATTTGTTAAACTGTCATTGATTTTCTAATGTTTATCTTTTCCTCACAACTGCGTTTTTTTTTTTTTTTTAGGGCAGTTTCCCAACTGATGCTGGGAAATCATGTGCACCTATGTTTGTGTTTACACATGTACAGACGAATGAGACAGAAGCAAGGAAAGACGGAGATGAATAAAAGGAGCAACCTGCAGAAGAAGAGTCTAGTTTGACAGTGGATCAGGATCAGGAGGATGACAGGGAGTCTTCTGTCACTGCTGGCCTCTGTGGCCTTTGTCTCTCTGACTTCACTGGCTGATGGAACACCACTGTAAGTATATATTTTAAATTCATATTTACCAGGTTTTAATAGACATTTTTCTCAACAGACATTTGAATTGATGCAGCATGAACCAACACAGGTGATCATCTTGTGTAGGATCACGTCCATTCAAGTCTCTCAGAATGTCACACTAACAAATTAAAACCCTGGAATTAATAGACCTTCAATGAGTACAGCCATTATGAATTACATTAGTGCATTTGGAGACAAAACATATGAAAATATTTAGTCTTAAAATGGTCTTTTAATGCAATCAGACCTAAAAATAAATAAATAAATACAATTATTATCAGTTCACCCATTTAAAATTCAACCTACTGAATATATTAAGGTAGAAATTGCATCCCATTTTGGTTTTCTGCAGATATTTTTTCATTTAATGTTAGCACCTTACAAACAACAAAATATCTACCTCATTGTTACTGACACTACACAATGAATTCAATTTTAATTTATAAGTAAAGATGAGTACATTTTACTTGGTGTTATATAATAATGGTCCGGTATGTCCTGCTGGCAGGTTATGTCACATAGGTCAATGTAATGTGAGTTTTTGCCTGAATTTGGATTTTGGACACTGACACTTTAGTTAAGACATTACAAACAGTCCAGACCAATGATGAAAGGGTTTATTGATCCAGAGCAGAAGTTCTATCAAAGCTATCAATAAATCACTTATTGTGTGCAAAGTCCATTCAGATGTGACTGTTCATAAATACAAACTGTCACAGATCTTGTAAAATAATATATTAAACACATGAAGCATCCAGGTCACATCTGACAGAATATGATCAGTGGTCAGTATCCATAACTGTCTGTTTTGTGTTTAATCACCCACCTGTGTGAAAATGCATGCGATCAGGAGGTGTGGTTGGTGATAAGCAAGACCTGAGTGTCACAAGAGAAATTAACATATTTCTGCAAAGATTCTGTGAAGGTTTTAGTGAGCTGATCATCCTCAAAGCTCTAATTATCTCTGATTAATTTCCATTGGAGCTCGACATCACCATGTAGTCAAGTTATCCTTTTGTTCAGACAATATGAAATGTTTCGTATTCACTCCAGGTTTGATTGAACACATGCAAGATGTTTCTAAGAGTTTTTGTTCCTTTTTGTCATGGGGTCAGGGGTCACACTAAATACTGAGTTGAACCTTTAGAACCCATTCAGTTCTGTTTTTTGTGTGTCTTTAAAGACTGTGCACATGTCCCCTGTATGTTCTTGTTGTATCTGAAGAAAAAAGACTGAGAAATAAATATGCATGTTTGTTTCAATGCTGCAAAAACAAATAATCTAAAGGTCACTCAAAACGTTTACACAGTAGGATTTTTTTACTGGTCAACTTTTGCTAAAATGTGTGAATGAATCTCATGTAATTTTGAGTGGTGAAGTACTACTGCTTAGATTTTCTACAGTGTACTATCCTGAGGAAAGCTATGACCATGTGCTCTTTAATCTTCTCTCCATGCTTCCCAGGAGTCTGATGTCCGCCCCCAACTTGTTGCGAATTGGAACAACAGAAAACATCTTTGTGGAGTGTCAAGACTGTGGAAATACAAATGAGAAGTCTGTCCAAATCCTTGTATGGAATCACCCAACCAAAAGTAAAACACTGGCGTCAACATCAGTGACACTTAACAGTGCGAATAACTTCCAGGGAATGGGACAAATAACGGTAAAAATTTACTTGTTCCTTATTATCCTACTGCCAAAATTAAATGGTACAGGATTAAAGTTATGTTACCATTGTTCAAATATAAACAATGGTAACATACTTTGAATGATTCATGATTTACCTCTTAACTCCGGTTTCAGATCCCAGCTGGAGATTTCAGTAGGGATCCCACTGCCAAACAATATGTATACCTGCAAGCTCAGTTCCCTGATCGACTCCTGGAGAAGGTCGTTTTAGTTTCCTTTCAGTCTGGATACATCTTCATTCAGACAGATAAGACTCTCTACACCCCCAACAGCAAAGGTAAATACCTGTTATATGTATCTGCAATGAAAATTCACTGGTTTGACATTTTGTTTTCATTTGATCCATTTTACTACAGATGTAAAATCAAAAGAATAGTATGTATTGTAATGCTGCTTCAGTGGAAAAAAAGAAGTGGAACTAAAGATTGCACTTTATTTAAATTTTCTGAAGCAAAAATAACCCCCAACTCTTTCAGTCTATTACAGGATATTTGCTCTGAGCCCTCGCATGGAGCCAGTGGAGAGAGACGATGGGACTGATACTTCTATTGCCATCGAGATTGTGGTATTGTATATTGTATTATCATTCTATCTATGATACGCGCAGAATTAAAACTAATACTATTGACCCTAGAAATACAGATCTTACTTTTTTTTATTATCTTTTTATTAGCATTTTCTATGGTTCACATGTTTAGTCACATAACAATTCATCATTTTCATCTATTTATCTGAAAATTACAACTTAATCACACAGCAATACATCTGTGAATCCACAAACAATATATGATTGGTCCTCCCTCAGCAATACAAAGGATGTAATTATACAATGCAAAATTAACAACTGAACTCCATAGAGCAGGAATATTGGAGTGCACACTTGTGATTTAAAAAACAAGACAAAAAACATCAGTACAAAAGGGTTCAAAAGGAAAAAGTGCGAAATGAATATAATGGCCTTAGATAAATGAGGGTCAAACTGGTGTGATATAAGCTGTGTGGCCTAAGGGTGCAACAGCCCAAAAATTGTCCTCTGTAAGAAAAAAGAGAACAGCCTAAACGTTATCCACTATAAATTATTCTGGCCAAACAACATATACATAATTGTTGTTTTATGAAAATGAGATTGTTATTTTGTGTTTATATGAATGAACTAAAAAAACTTCCAAAAAATCACTTAGGTATATTAAAACCAAACAAGCATTGAATGTAATAAAGTTTATAAATACATAAACTCAATATTAGACCGTCCTCTAATTTTTATTTTATTTATTTATTTTGTTATGTTTATGTATTTTAATGTAATTTTGTGAATGTATTTTTTCCTCTTCTACCATGTGTTATCTGTTCACTATATGAAATGTTCTTTTTAGTCTGAAATGTTGGAAATGTATTTTTTCATGAATGTAACTGCTAGATTTTCATTCTGTATAAAAGCTATTAAAGAACCTTCAGCTAATGTCTATAATGCAAAAAGGAAGTAACGCACCGGGAGTGGAGGTTATGGCACTAAAATAGTTATTTTAGAAATATTTACATTAGTATTGTTTGCAAAGCAGTCAGTTAGGGAGACACTGTTTAACCGGTAGGTCACTTGCTTTCAAATTAAAACCGCCACAACAAATAAGACCATAGGCCGAAAAAGTTAAGGTCTTCAGCTAATGTGGCTAATGCTAAGGAAGTAACACACCGGAAGTAGAGGTATGTGCGCTAAAAATAAAATTTTAAAAATGTAAATATATTTCCAATTAATATTGTTTGCAAACGATTATTTAATGTTTCCGTGTTTCCTTAAAGTTAGGACTGTGTGTTAAATGTTTAAGGTTGGGTTTAGAGTTTCCAGAGCTTTCATTTTTAACACGAATCTTCTGTTAAAGTGCATTATTGATACATAGATACATCTGCAATCTGTTATTAAAACGATTGATGCTGTTCCCTTTTTAGACTCCTGATGGTATAATTTTACCACTTGATCCAGTCTCTCTTAGATCAGGTATATATTCTGGAGATTACCAACTTGGTGAAATTGTCAGGTTAGTACTTTATTTTATTGTATTTTATCTGCACATTTAGTTATTCAGTGAGTAGCTTCTTTAAACACTGTAATACACCACATTATTTACCACATTGAGTATGTTTAAGCCAACCCTAATAACTTGGGTAAAGTTGGAAGTTCAGTGGTTACAGTCAATAACACACAGTTATGGTTAGTTCATGGACACCCCCCTACACACACACACATCCACCCACCCACTCACCCACCCATACAATGATGACTTACTCTAATCACTTTTTATGTCTTCACCATTATTCATAATCTACAAAAAGTGTTATATATCATGTTAAAGTGTGGGTATGGATATATATTTGTTGTTCATGTTTGTCTTTATAGCTCTGGATTATGGAAAGTGGTGGCAAAGTTTCACAGTAACCCACAAGAGAGCTTCTCTGCAGATTTTGAAGTTAAAGAATATGGTAAGTCCTTAAAGTAAAATCTGGACAATGTTCAGAAAATATTTACCTCACACAGACATATGATTAAAAGTTTTATATTTTCAGTGCTGCCCAGTTTTGAAGTGAAGTTGACATCTGAGAGCGCCTTCTTCTACTTGGACAGTCAAGAGCTCACTGTCAACATCAGAGCTACGTATGGGATTGCATTTTTTATGGATGTATTCAGTTCAGAGCAAATTCATTACATTACATTACAAGGGCATGGAGGTGTTTGAGGACAGTAAAGACATTGCTTCCTGGCAATATTTTGGAAAGTACAGTATTCTATAACAATGTTCATTTGGATGTCTTATAGTGCACTGTCTTATAAAGTTACACATATAACTGGAGTTACATACGTATAGCAGCCTATTAATATGTTTCTCGATGGAGTGTGCAGCCCTGTTAAAAAAATTGATGTTTCCGTTGGAGCTTATGATTGAAGTCTTGGTATTTTATCCCATTTGTTCTTTACAGTAATAGTAATAAAACATGTTGTGGTTTTTAGGTATCTCTTTGGTGTAGAGGTGACTGGGATGGCCTATGTTGTGTTTGGGGTTGAGGAAGACGGTCGAAAAAGAGGTTTTTCTGCCTCCCTACAGAGAGTTCCAGTGAGTACAAACTTTTACTTTTACTCAATCTGTTCATTTTAACGGGTCTTCTTACCTTGAATAATGCATTGTCTGTTATTTCTTCATTCAAAATCAATATCAGAATAGAATTTATTGTCATTACATAATTGTGTACAATGGAATTAGGGTTATCTCAGATCAATATGGTGTGTAATAATATAAAAGACAAGAATAAGAAATTCATAAGAAAGTAACATAAATAAATACACAGAAGAAAAACAAAATAGAGGAAAATCTACAAAATCAACAAAGGGCAGAAAGGAGCATTTTCCTCAAGTTTGTTGTGCTGTAAATGTCACAGTATTCTACAAATGTAACAAGTCACAGTTTGAAATGCAGTATTACACTGTAGATCAGCATCATCATCATCGGAAATCAATTCCATCTGAATAATTACTTCATTTAATGAGATTAAACATAAATACATAAATACATAAAGACAAGTAGAAGTCTCAAGTTTGTGCTGTAACTTCACTTTTGACAGTGCTTCAGAATCTTCCAGATGTTTACAGTTTTGAGTTATGTAATATTATCTAAAGACAGTGCAGGTATTAAACCATCTGCCCACTTGTAATAGACTTACAGAAGTGTTTTTCTCCTATGTCATGTTAGGTTACTGATGGTACTGGACGGGCCACATTAAAGAGACAGCACATCACACAGGCTATCCAAAATATGAACAGTTTGGTGGGAGCCTCCATATTTGTATCTGTCAGTGTGCTGACACAAAGTGGTAAGAAAGAAAATATTCTATCTATTGTTTTATGACATTTGAATATGTAAATATTTTGACGGCGTATTAGGGCCACATATGAAAATAAACAACACATCACTACAAAAATAGAGTTGTAATATTTCAAGAAATAAAATCATAATATAATGACAATAACATAGTATTAAAAAACATTATTTCGTGAAAATAATGCCGTATCTTTATGAGATTAAAGGTTACAAGCAGCAGCTTTCATTTCTGTTGGACTGGACAAACCCCAAATGAAAGTATAATCTCACAAAATGTTCCAAGTTCTCCATTATCCAATGAGTTGGTATGACTTTATTCTCATAAATTCTGATATTTTTCATACCTCATATTAATATAGCTTTATTCTTGAAATATTACTACTTTAATTGTATAAAAGTAAAACATTTTTTTTATTATTATTAAATAATGCCTTTCTTACAATAGGACTTTATTCTCATCATATTATGACTTTATTCTTATAGTGACAAGTGTTTTTATTTTCTTACGTGAGCCTAATACACTGTTGTAATATATAACGAACAAGATACTGTAGAGTCAGTCAAAAAAAGTGAAGAAAAGGAAACTACTCCATTCATTTGTTTTTCCACAAACAGGCAGTGAAATGGTGGAGGCAGAGTTGAGAGGCATCCAAATTGTCACGTCACCCTACACCATCAACCTCAAGAAAACACCCAAATACTTCAAACCAGGAATGTCATTTGATGTTACGGTGCGTACACATTTACACACAGAAATCAAACAGAAGCAGTAAGTTTTCATAGTATATCAATATGAATAACAAACACATATTATCTTAGTATATAATTCAAAATATGTTTACACTGACAAACCCAATAGTTCAGTCTTTATTTTCTATATGTGAAAGACTCCAGACACTTATGATTAAGAAAGGAATTACAGACAATGGGTGAATGTGACTGTTCTGTTCTGTGCCTTAATTCTAACATGAATAAACATCACCTTTGCATGTTTCCCATTGTGTTGTTATTTGTTTGGTAGATTGAAGTTTCCAATCCTGATCAAAGTCCGGCACAAGGTGTTCCAGTGGTGGTGACACCAGGGATGGTGCAGGGCGTCACTGCAGCCAATGGCTTGGCCAAGCTTACCATCAACACAATCGCTGGGGTTCAAAATCTACAAATAACCGTATGTAAACAGTTCTTAAATGTTCGTCTGTTACAGCCAGGGTTTACCAGCACATTGGTATTTGCTGTGTTTGTATCCTGAGTTGTCGACATGAAAACAGGGTTTAAATATTCTGTGTGTAAAAGGGGTGGGGTCTGACTGCAGAAATGTAACTCTGATACAGCACTCATAGAAACACTGGACAAACCAGTCACATCAAAGACACACAGGGTGTTCATTCACACAGTAAGTCAAATTGATCAAATCCTGATAGAATACAGGGACATACCGTTCTTATCTTTCTTGTCAGTTAAGACTTTATGTGCAGTTGTTTAGAACAATTGCTTTCTTTTCTGCCAGTTGGAAAATCCACTTGGATACATTTCAGTACTGACTGTGACCACATTCCACCCTGCATAATTATAATGAATTAAATGTAAAAACCATAACTCTGACAATGTAATTCAGACACAGTATCACTGTAACAGACTAATAAAAAACACAAATGAACTTTCATAAAATCTGTTTCAATGTGAGATGAGCATGTGTCATCTTGAATAAGTAGACAGAAAAAGAAAGTGGGCATAGTGAGAATATTAGCCCTTAAGATACACATTGGGAACTTATCGACAGGGACAGTAGAGTCTTGTACAAAGTGGTTCATGTTGGCTTCCAGGATAACCCACCACTTATCAATTAATGGTTTAGGATGTCTGCAATTTAGTTTCAATGGGAGCAGATGCATCTGGTTCTGAGAAATAAAACCTGTATTTACTGTGTTTAGTGGTCTGTTACATTTTGTGTATGATTGTTACTTATGTCTAATTGTAGGCAAAGACCAATGATCCTGGAATTTCAACTGAAAGACAAGCATCAACCAGCATGACAGCTGCCTCATATAGAAGCGATAGTAACAAATACATCCATATAGGTAAGGGAGGTGATGATAGTAATAATGGCAGTGCTATTTAAGATCTGATGTTCAGTACTAATTGTGGTGTCTTTACTGTAGGTGTGGACACAGCCGAACTGGAATTAGGAGACAACCTTAAAATCAACCTTATCCTTAACCAGGCAAATCAACAAAATGACATTACATACCTGGTGAGAGATGCATTTTCTGTTGCATTAACAGCACATCTGAATGTACATCTGTATATATGTTTGGTAAATGTATTAATCTGTGCCTGCAGATCCTAAGCAGAGGTCAACTGGTAAAACATGGACGATACCGATCAGAAGGCCAAGTACTGATATCTCTGATTGTTACCATTACTAAAGAAATGTTGCCCTCATTCCGTATCATAGCCTACTACCATACCAGCGGGAATGAAATAGTGTCAGATTCTGTTTGGGTGGACGTCAAAGACTCCTGTATGGGCTCGGTGAGACAACACTGATGTGACAAAGATAAATGGATTAAGAGCTCACACATTTTAGTGTGAATGTGACTGTTGGGGAAATATTTGTCTTCATATCTCCTTCACTGATCTTCCTTTGTCATTCAGTTGAAGCTTGAACCATCGAGACCTGCTGCAGCGTACGAGCCTCGGAAAATGTTTGGCCTGAAGGTCACTGGAGACCCAGGGGCCACAGTTGGACTGGTGGCAGTTGACAAAGGGGTTTACGTCCTAAACAACAAGCACCGTCTCACCCAGAAAAAGGCAATTTCTTTAATCTAGCTTTGTCTTCACAACATCTGTTGAAAAGATGTAAATGTTAAAAAATTATACAAATCATAATTTTTCTTGAAAGAAAAATAATACCCAATTTCTCTGAGCATGTTATTGCCAGGCACATAATAGTATGAATGTGTCATGAAGTTGATACATTTATGAATTATCCAGATTCTGTTTCGTACACATTGTCATAAGTTTACAAATGTGTCATCCAACATAAACTTTATTCAATTCTTGTCTATCTGACTTCCACCTGGAACAGGTGTGGGACACTGTAGAGAAGTACGACACAGGCTGCACGCCAGGTGGAGGGAGGGACGGCTTGAATGTTTTCTATGATGCAGGGCTGCTGTTTGAGTCCAACACTGCCTCTGGGACCCCCTATAGACAAGGTGACACTCCCAATGTCATATTCTCATAGCTTTCATTATTATTTTCTTTCAACACAGCACAATAAAAGCTGCATCAAGTTAATGCTGCAAAATCACTTGCCTTTAGTAGTAGCCTCTGAAAGTATTTTTTTATGTTGGGAAAATGATCTTTTTTCTATATTTTCAGAGTTGAGATGTCCAGTTCCCACCAACAGGCGGAGACGAACCAGCACTTTACTTGAAATCACAGCTACTTTAAGTAAGAAAAATGCCTCAAAACTGTTTACACTGGTCAACAGTCATTTTACCAAAAAAATATCTCATTGTATCTAAATGTGATTGTACGTGATTTATGAAAATCTGGTAAAAACAGGTTACACCTAAAGCAAGTATGCTGAATTCAGTTCTCACTTCAGAATTCCTCCAGCACATCAGCATGTAGCATTATAATCATGTCAGTATATCATCAGACCATTAGCATCATATCACATCAGCATTAGTCTGTGAATTGTAAGTGATGTAAATGCATGTGGCTTGCACTATCAGACAGGAAAAAAATGATGTTGTCCAAAGTGATGCAAAGCTGAAAGCTTGAATTTTCTTGGGACCCCAGACTTGAACTCAAATAGTGCTCAAGAATAATTAACAAAGGTCATGGTAGAAGAGCAAACTTTTAGGGCAATCCTGGAGCCATTTTAACACATATTGTCATCAGATTGTGAACACATTTTCATAACTCTAAATATTTACATGCTGGATCAGCAGTTTTTCCACCAGTCACACATAAAAAGTTTATTTTTATGTCCAGTGCTGTCAACTACTTCACCTTGTATCCCTGACTTTTTTTCAGTGGACTCATACACAGAAGAAGTGCCACGTGAGTGTTGTAAGGCTGGCATGAGTGACACCCCTTTGTCATACTCCTGTGAGAAGCGTAGCCAGTACATCTCTGATGGTCCAGCCTGCGTTGAAGCCTTCCTGCGCTGCTGCAATGAGCTGCAAAACCAACGAGCTGAGCTGAGGGAGAACAGCCTCATTTTCGCTCGTAAGACATGTACAGTCTCACCAGCTGATCAGTTACCCAGTCAGATAAACACTCAGTTTAATAAATCCAGTATAAGCCAGGACTTGTTTTTGGAAGTTGTTTATTGAGTATGGATATTGATGATGGTGAAGTAAGTGGTGATTTAACATCTAATGGCCACCAGGGGGCACCAAACAATTAGCAAAACACGTCACTATCTATTGAGTCCAGAACACACGGAAAGATGATAGAATTATCATACTACCAATATGAAAAGATCCATAATCTCAACAGGTTACATTTATTTCAGGTGTGGACGATGACAACAGTTACATGGACAGCAATGAAATAGTTTCCCGCACGAAGTTTCCTGAGAGCTGGTTGTGGACTGATATCACTCTGCCTAACTGTCCAAGTAACAGTCATAACTGGTGAGTACAGTATAGACAAAGAAACAACACTTCTATAATTGCCGTCTTTGAATGTTCAAACTCATATTATTACATTTTTCTTACAGTGACTCCACATTTAATGTAAAAAATGTTCCATTGCAAGATTCCATCACAACCTGGCAGTTCACTGGCATTAGTCTATCAAGAACCCATGGTGAGAATTCATTGACTAACATGCACCGACCCTTTACCCACCTGTTACTGCTCTTCTTTTCATCATTTATTTGCTTTTGTCTCTCATCTGTTAGGTATCTGTGTTGGTGAACCATTAGAGGTCATCGTACGGAAGGAATTCTTCATTGATCTCCGACTTCCTTACTCTGCTGTTCGTGGAGAACAGCTGGAAGTTAAAGCAATTCTTCACAACTATAGTGATGATCCTGCTATGGTGAGTCAATGATACAATAGAAATTCGCAAAGCAGTTCCTGCATTCATACTACATGAAGTATATTTGCAAGTTGTGACTGTAGAATTACTGTCAGAAAAATATTTCCTGGCGGGACCGAACAGCACCCCAACGCGAAGGCGGAGGGGTGTTGTTCCGCCCCAAAGGCGGAACAACAACGTGTTGGGCAATACATTATCCCGCTTATTCTACGGTTATTACAACTTATTACTGTTACTACTCCAACAGGTTGGATAAAATAGCCGTTACAACGTAGCGAATATTTTCTTTCAAAGTGACCGAACTACCTGCGGAGTGATACAGAGCAGTGAATCTGAAGTGACAAAACCCGTTGTCATTGACAGAGGGCGTTAATGGCGCAGCGGGCAGTTATCGAAAAAAAACCCGCCAACTGACAGCTTGGAACATCAATTCAAACTGAACGGAAACTGCAGCAACTGTCCAGAGGGCCGTAGAATAAGTGTCAGTTGTGTACCACGCTTACATTATCTTTGTCTTCTTTTTAAGGTTCGAGTGGATTTTATTGAACAGGAAACTGTGTGCAGTGTGGCTTCAAAACGGGGGAGATATCGTCAGGAGGTGAGAGTAGGACCCCACACTACACGAGCTGTGCCCTTTGTCATTATACCCATGAGGGAAGGTGAAGTCAGTATTGAGGTCAAAGCAGCAGTTAAAGACTCATGGCTCAATGATGGAGTGATGAAGATGTTGCGAGTGGTGGTAAGAGAATGTGCCACAGTGAAATGTTTAAACTTAATATATTTCATTTCATATCTGTGACTAAACTTGAGTGGAACTTTGCCATTTTTCAGCCTGAAGGTGTGCTGATGAAATCTCCTCAGACTGTAATTCTTGACCCTAAAGGTGAGTTTAAGATAAGATATACTTTATTAATCCCCATGGGGAATTTCAAAGTAGTCACCGCCCCACATAACAAAAATACAATCATATTACATCAGCACTTAAATAAACAAATAAATAAATACTGGATGTAAATAGCTCGAAGATAAAAACAATTCAAAATAAATTAAAATTTAAAAAGTTATTATTAAAATTAGAATTTAAAGAAGCTAATTTAAATATGATAAAAAGTCAATAACCTAAAAAGTGATATATAAAAGATTCAATATTCTAAAAACACACCTCCCGTCTCCCCCACCTCCCCTTCTATTTAAAGTATTACACAGCCTGATTGCTTGAGGGACAAATACGTTTAAAAATCTTGTGGTAGAGCATCTCAGTGAGTGCATCCTGTTGGTAACAGTGCTTCTCTGCTGCTCAAATACCCAGTTCAGGGGATTGTTGGTGTTGTTCAGGATGGACCTGAGTCTGGACAGTGTTCTCTGGCCTGTCACCTCCTCCACAGAGTCTAGCCTCAGACCCACCACAGATCCCGCCTTCTTAATGCTCTTATTCAGCCACTGGATGTTCTGTTTACTGCAGCTGACCCCCCAGCAGATCATGGCGTAGAAGACCGTGATCATTTGTAAATGCACAGAAATGCAGCTGTTCATTATTTACTAACTGTCCCTATACGTAACTGTTTCTGTCTGTAGGTGGTAAACAGGTAGAGACTATCAACAGCAGAATTCCCAAATCAGATATGATTCGAAACTCACCTACAAGCACACAAGTCTCTATTACAGGTAAGACACATTTGACCTGCTAGGTTTAATTGCTAGTTGGTGTAAAATTAATGCAGGAGAAATTTATAATTTAAGAGAGGTAAATAACACCATTATAGTTAGCATGGATCATGTTTTAACCACCTGTATGTGTGAATGTGTGTGTTTTCAGGAAGAGAGCAAGTAAGTGCACTGGTGGAGAATGCCATCAGTGGGAATTCGATGGGTAGTTTGATATATCAACCCTCAGGCTGTGGCGAGCAGAATATGATCCACATGACACTGCCTGTAATTGCAACCACATATTTGGACAAAACAAACCAGTGGGAAACTGTGGGTTTTGAGAAACGTAATGAAGGTCTTCAACACATCAGAACTGGTGAGAAAAACACACATGCAGCATTTTTAAGATAAGACACCAGAAACTTCTTTGTAGCCCTCGCATGATAGACTGCAAAATTAGCCATCAAATATAATCCAAGCACTCAGTGAACATTAGGAACAACAGTCTATTAAAGGGTTGTGTGTATTGTGTGTATCCAGGCTACACAAATCAGCTCAAGTACCGCAAGACGGATGGATCTTTTGCAGTTTGGCAGGGTCGTCAGAGCAGCACCTGGTGAGACATTTTAGCATGAATTCACATCACTCAACTTGTTTATTCTAACCAGGTGTAGGTTGATGTTTTTGAGAATAAAATTCAACATTTTTGCTCTTTTCTTTCCTCTGTCAGGCTGACGGCTTATGTTGCAAAAGTGTTTGCCATATCAAACAGCCTTGTGGCAGTGCAAAACAACGTGATCTGTGATGCTATAAAGTTTATCATTCTCAATGCACAGCAGCCTGATGGCATGTTTAGGGAAGTTGGGCAAGTGTCCCATGGAGAAATGATTGTATGTATCCTGATTTAACGTCACTTCTTTATTTTTATATATATATGTTTCCTGCTGCTGACGTATTTGTGTTCGTGTGCGTACAGGGTGATATACGAGGCACAGATTCAGATGCCTCCATGACGGCCTTCTGCCTCATTGCTATGCAGGAGTCTCGTCAATTATGTGCTGGCAGTGTTAATGTGAGAATTTCACCTGTACACTTCTTTTCCCTCTGATTGATTCAAACATTATCTACACAAATACTGTAGAACCCAAAATTTGTTTTGTAGCTTGACCCTATATTCAGTATTTATTATAGTGAAAATCTGTTCAACTGATGGACACAGTCGTATAAAAGAATTTAACAATGCAATACTGTCAGTAAATTCTGACGATCACTTGTTTCTTTGTTTGTTTAAATAACTGTAGACATCAGAATCCTCCAAAATAATATTATTGTCAACATTCACTAACCCAGTTACACATAATTTCAATATCAAGTAATAATAGAATAGACTTTGCTATCCCTCATGTGAAAGTTGTCTTAGACAACAGTTCTATATGTTGTTATATCCCCATAGAATCAAAATCCTCTCATACATTATTACATCCAGTTGGATGCATCATGGGTAAAGAAAGAAAAACCTCTTCATTTTTGGTTTTAAATGCTTTTTGTATTTCTGTCTTTTCTTCCATCTGCTCAGAGTTTACCTGGCAGCATAGACAAAGCAGTAGCTTACCTGGAGACACGTCTGCCTACTCTCACCAACCCGTATGCTGTTGCCATGACATCATACGCTCTGGCCAATGAAAACAAATTGAACAAAGAGATCCTCTACAATTTTGCCTCCCCAGGTTTCATCACATATCTGTATTCCTATAAAAGAATGAGAATACGATCAGTTAAAAGCAATATCCCTGATACATGTCCCTTTATCTGTCATTCTAATATTAACAGTCATGTTTTCAGAAGAGGGTGAAGTAGTTGCAGTAAAAGTGTGTCTTCCTTCTTTCAGAGATGACCCACTGGCCAGCACCCAAGGGACGTATCTACACATTGGAGGCCACAGCTTATGCACTTCTGGCACTGACCAAAGCCAAGGTGAGCATACGTTTTAATTCTATGGAGTCATAATCAGTTGTCTCACTTTTGCATTAGTGTTGACCAAGTTCCAGACTACATTGGTTTAAGGCAGGGGTATCGAACTCATTTTAGCTGAGGCGGATATACACCCTAATCTAAAGTGGGCTGAACCAGTAAAATAATGACAGTGGAAAGTCACATTACATTATGAAAACCTATACATGTACAATGTATCCTATACATGTAAATGAGAATAACATGATCAACCATGAACAATCTGAAATGTCTTAAGGAAAATAAGTGCAATTTTAATTATATTTTTAATGAAATTATGACTACATTACATCTAAAAATTCTGAAAACATTTAGTAAAAGGCAGAATATTGTTAGCATTTCATTCGTCTTAGCATATTACAGGTTGTTCGTATTTTTTATGATATTCACATTTTTGTGAACGGCTAAATTGTAAATAAATAACGATACAAATTTTCATCTAATTTCACTTTTTTACACTCAAATAAAAAAGGAAACATTTTAATTGTCATCGTTTTGAGGTTATTATGATATTATTTTACTAGTCTAACCCACTTGAGACCAATTTAGGGGTTAATAAGGCCTCTAAACTGAAATGATTGTAATTTTTGTGTTTCACAAATTTAGCCCACAGTCCAGACTGGACCCTGAAGCATATGTTTGACACATGTGCTTTACGGATCATAATGGATGAAAGCTTGAGAAATGAAATAGATCACAGACCTATAATCCTTTTTCCTTCATATCATCACAAAGGCCTTTGAGGAAGCCAGACCAGTTGTCAGATGGTTCAACAAACAGCAGAAGGTCGGCGGAGGCTATGGATCAACACAAGTAAGACAGAACCGTTTATCAAAATTGAAGCCTACTTCACCTTTTGTGATGAGGTGTACTAATAGTTGTCTTTCCTTTCCAGGCCACCATAATCGTGTATCAGGCTGTAGCTGAGTACTGGTCCACTGCGAAGGAACCAGAGTATGACCTCGACGTTGACATCTTGTTGCCAGGCCGCTCATCTCCAGACAAGTTCAACTTTAACAGAGGCAATCAATTTGCAACAAGAACATCCAAGGTAACTCTCAAAGATGTCATAATTTCTATTGTCCATTAGTTTCCTTTCCTCTGCTCATATGTGTGCCTTTGTGCCTCTTTTCCACTAAACAGATCAATGATATAAACCAGGATGTCCAAGTGACTGCCACGGGGACAGGAGAAGCAACATTAACTGTAAATCAAATACTGTTTTTCTTTGTTATCACTTGTACATTTTTACAACTGGTTGTGTGTCAGTAGTCCCCTTTTTAACCCCACGTTATTACCATAATACCAGTGTTTCAATGCAAGTACACGTATAAACTCCAGTACTGAAAATAATGTACTTTTACAAACTTGAGATTTATGCCTTTTATTTTATAATTGCACTCCACACTTAAGAGGCAATGTCTGTATTTTTTGCTTTTAACTAAGTTTGTCTGAGAGCTTTACTAGTTACATATGAGATGATTTCATGTCCTGGTAATATAAAAAGCTAATAACTAATTGTTATTATGATTCAAACCTGTGTTAAGCAAGTGTGTAAATTTTTCCCTCTGAACTTCTCAAATGTTTTGGTGATTTTTTTGTTGTTTGTTTAGGTTTTTTTTAAGTAAATGCTCACATTTTAAGAAATCTCAGAAAAAACTACAGATCACAGGGAGGTGAAAAATGGAAAACTTAATTTTTTTCTTCTTTCCTCCACCATTTATCATGTTACATGGCCTAAGATTTATCTAATATCCTTGAATATAAAACTGCAGTAACATTCTACTTCAACACTACTGCAAAATTAATAATCGGCAAACAATGTATTCAATATGAAGATGCTGTGTTTTCATTTTAACAGATGGTGTCACTGTATTATGCTCGGCCTGTAGTAAAGGAGAGTGACTGTCAAAAGTTTAATGTAACTGTGGAGCTCACTCCAGGTAATTTAATTTGGTTGGTTTCTTATGTTTTTATATATTTTTTTGCTTGTATTTCTATTTTGTATTTGTATTTTCATCTATTCTAGTGCTAAACAACTAAAATATATCTAATGCTTTGTTCTTTCAGTGAAAATTAGTGAGGAAGAGAGAACGTACAAGTTGAAAATTTTGGTTTTGTAAGTACAATGAAAATAATTTCTGTGCTGTCACCATCAATTGACTATTATAAATAATAGTATATTATACAATTACATAGCCTGGCTAAAAAAAAATCCCTCACTTAATATTTAGTTGCATCACCTTTTGCTTTTCCATGGTATTGTTTGTTTTAAATTGCAGAGTTGCATTGATTTTTGCCAACATTTTGTGTTGGTGATACATGAAACATCTACATAAAGTTGTCTTTGGGGTTTTGGACTTAATGCATTGCAGCACCCAGGCCTGACCAACTCAACCAATCCCAGATCATAATACTGCCCCCATAGGCTTGTACTGTTGACACTAGGCATAATATGTATTCATTTCATCCACCCATCACCTTGGAACAGGTTCAATCTAGACTCATCAGACCACTTTTATTTTCAATTTAAAGAACAGTTCATTCTTTCTCTTCTTCATTCTTTTCCATCTGTTATTAGGCCTTACACCACGTCCGGTGCAAGTCTGCTGACGTCTGCCCTTTGAGCTCTAATTTGACCCCCTGAACATGCACGAAAACTCACCAAATTTTGCGCACACTTCAGAAGTATGACAAATTGCAAGTATATATAGGTTTCGTAAAAGTCGGTGAAGAAATGTCTCTATAGCGCCTCCTAGAAAAATAAAAATATATTGTATTAGGCCAGATCACACCTTAGTGAAGTTAGAGCTATGAAAATCGGTACACATGTTTATCATATGATGACGAACAAAAACCTTATGATAGCCCCACCCATAAACCGACAGGAATCCGCCGTCTTTGATTGAACTTTCAAAAATTCTGAGTCATGTTTTTCGCTGTCTTCATATTTTAAGGTCATTGGCCGTTGGGCACAATGACCTCAAAATCGGTGAATATGATCTAGATAAGTGGGACATCAAAAGTTATCCAAATCTTTTGGAAAAGTTGCATCATTTTTGTGCTATGATGTTGCAAATTTTGTGACGTTTTTTGGGAAAATTACCTATATATATATATATATATATATATATATATATATATATATATATATATATATATATATATATATATATATATATATATATATATATATATATATATTGCTTAAGATATATATATATATATATATTGCTTAAGATCAGACATACGAACACTGATTTGGCTGAAATTTGACACAGACGTCTAGCTCCTGGGTCGACATCTATTTAGCTAAAGACATTCTGATTTTGTACTATAGCGCCCCCTAGATATGTACTTTTACTAAAATGGTTGTAGTTTGGACATGTGAAATTTGACTCAGTTGTCAGTCTTGCAGTTCTACACCCATTCAACTCACAGCTTTTCAAATAAGTCACTCTATATAGCCCCCCTACATATTTATACAAAAGTGTGCATTTCTGGCACGATATCGCATCCTGCACACGGTATAACGTCAGGGGAGGCGAAGGCCTTTGAGACTGTCTCTACTGTTAAATGAATAAAGTCTTATCTTATCTTATCTTCACATTGTGTGTGAAGAAATATATACAGTATATCTATATAACACAGCTGTTAGCAATTTAATGTCACACATCTACCTAATCTATAATTGCATGTCTTCTTCAATGATTATGAATCATGATTGTTTGTTCAGATTTTGATAACATGTTGGACAGTTTTTAACTCAATTTGACTAATTTCAGTATCTCTTTACTTGTTTTCTTTGCTTGACATAGACCAATAATTTGAACACCTTGAAGCAACATCTTTTCCACAAGCAGAGTATTTGTCACCTCACATGGTTGTTTAAGAAATGAGATGCTTCTCACTAGTGATGCGCGGGCTACCCGCTGGCCCGCGGATATCCGCGGGTGACCCGCGAGTCGGGCGGGTTGGGTGGCAGTATTTAATATATATTGCGGATGCGGGTGGGGCGGGACAGGGACGATCAATACCCGCATTTTTCCATATGTCATTCCCAAAAATGGCACAATATGGATAGACTGAAGGTATACAATATTTCAACTTAAAATAACCTCAGTAAGAATAATCAACGACATATAAAAAATATGATGATGAAAGACAACTCAATTGACATCGGCAGTTTCATTCCACGAGAGGCGGCACGCTCCAGTCAGAATGAATTGGTAACAGCCACGTTATTTTCACATCCTTTGCATTGCCATCTACAGGAAAGGGTTGCCTTCATATCTTTACAGACCATGTTAAGACCGATGAGGGAGGATAGAGAGGAAGATGAGAGAGACTGTGTGTGCGTGCATGGAGCAGTCTCCACAGCCGTGTAATGAAACGGAAAGGAGCCCCGCTAGTCTACTTTGAATGTGTTCTATGTGTTGGCTTTATAGAGTGATGATGTGGGTGGAGTCTATTTTATGTGCTGGAGTGCATATTGAGACGTTAGAAAGGAGGCAAAAATTATGCTTCATGACTTTTAACATTAGAAGCACAAGGTAAAGATGCCGCGAATGTACTATGTGAGTTTAGAGACAAATTTAAGCTTGCGGGATGATAGCGGGCGGGTTGGGTTTATCAATACGTGACATCATGCGGGTTGGGCGGGGCAGGCCGAGCCACGTCTTGGGTTTGGGCGGGGCGGGTTTCTGTAAAACCCCCTAACCGCGCATCACTACTTCTCACTGCATCAGTTAAAGTTAAATAACTATTTGCTGCTAAAACATATGAAACATTGAAACCTATTTGATATGTTCAATCTATTTGGGGACTTTTTTTGGCCAGGCTGTGTATAAATATAAAGACCTTGCCTCTTTCTCTCTGCCATTTACTTTGATTTTCTATCCATTTTCTGTGCAGGTATAAGAACCGAGATCATGATGCAACCATGTCCATCTTGGACATTGGCCTGCTGACCGGCTTCACCGCTGATACAAACGATTTGAACTTGGTAAGAGCTTTCACCGCATCCTGTGACTGCACACATTTACCATCACATTCTCCATTTATAGGCAAAATTAAATTATTTTTGATGATTCTCAATGATGTCTGTCTTTGTTTCTTTATATGCAGTTGTCTAAAGGACCTGCTCGCACCATAGCAAAATATGAGATGAATGAAGCCCTATCAGAACGAGGCTCACTCATCATCTACCTGGACAAGGTAACACACAAATGTAAAGCCTTCTATCTGAAACTATACTTTATTGAGAAAACTACAAAGAACCATAGTTTACGTTAAGAGCATCCAAGAAATTATACACTGTTTTTGGACTATATTAAAATATTTTGAATAGGGCTGCACAATATATTGAAAAAATGTTGTTATTGAGATAACACAGTGTGCAATGTTCATATCACAAAGATGTGGGAGAAAAAAATTCACCCTAAACTTTGTGTTTCATACATCATGGGATACTAGAGTGGTTTTCTCTATCACTCTAATATACAAGTGTTTTCTGGCAGAAATACTGAAGTAATGTTCCTGCTGCTGCTAAATGTAAGTTTAGTTATTAATGTTGAAAGGGGGGGAATATTTTCAGAACACAACTTTGGGCAAGGGTTGAGCATTTATATTTAAAGATTTCATTTTTATATGCAGTAGTTACTAAACCAATAATAAAATGACAAAATATTTGATGATGTTTGTGTGTGAAGGTCTACAGTTAAAGGTTTACAGTTGCAGCATCACCATGTTCTTGGACAGAATTGTGTCATTGATTAGAGTGGAACACTATTTTGTCTTAAATTAGGAATAATTGACTTGGCATACAAACACTTGGCTCATTTTAACATTGTTGAGGAACATTGTTCTTGGTAGATGAAATTGGTTTAGGTGAACAGTAACAATATTATTTTTATCGCAATGCTGTACACCTATATTGCATATTGCAAATTTTGCCAATATTGTGCAGCCCTAATTCTTAATAGGAGCATCCTTCTCTGTTCTCATCATCCAAAGTTACATCCACCAATCATAAAATGTAGTTATAGGAGGATTTGCATTTCGGCCATCGATGAGCCTTTTCTTATTTTGTCTGTTGTCACTGCTTCATTCGCTCACCTTTATATTGCATCTTTCTACAGGTTTCTCATACAGAACCAGAGGAGATTGCTTTTAAGGTCCACCAGCCATTTAAAGGGGCCCTCTTACAACCAGCTGTTGTGTCTGTTTATGAATACTACGACCGTGAGTGACACTCGACACACACGCCATGGAGACATTATTCCCTCAATTAGTATAAAATATTTAGATATTTAGTGAATTAATTATATTTCTCATTGCAGAGACACGTTGTCTGAAGTTCTACCACCCAGAGAGGGAGGCTGGAAAACTGATGAGACTCTGTAGAAATGAAGAATGCACATGTGCTGAAGGTAAAGAGGAAGAAGAAAAAGTCTAAATAGGGGATGTATTTATGTATTTTCCCAAACAAGAGGAGTTAACTTTCTACACAGAGGTATAGGTGGGGAGGATGTTTAATCCCAGAGAAACCACCTTTAGTCCACTTTTACTCCTACATTGCCAGTATAAGAACTACAGTAACATTACTTCTTAGGATAACAATAATTAAATCCAAGAACTGGATGTGTTTAAGATCATTCTATCCCATGACCATTCTACAGAGAATGAATAGCTCAACACGAAATTGTGTAGGTTAGATCAATTGGAGGGTCTCTTAAAAACATTTACTTAAAAAGTCCCCAAAAAATTCTTATAAAATGATAGATGTATAAAAGACAAGTAGTGCCAGGCACAACAAATCCCACCAACACACACATTTTACGGGATTTGTCCTATCTCTTATCATTGCGAAAACACATTTTTGGTGACAGTGACCTTTGGCGTAGATTTACCAGAATTTAATGGGCTCTATTCTGGACCACCTCACACCTTTTCTGAAAATGTCATGAAAATTGGCCTAGTAGTTTTTGAATAAAACAGCTTACAAACAAATGAACAGACAGACTATGGAGGACTATGGTTGCACTAAATTATAGGATTTGACTGTATTTAATAGGGATCATGTGGATAATGTCATTCAAATGTACTTAAAGCTAATGTACTGAACAGCATTTGTATCCATTGTTCATTTTCAAACCTTGTCTCCATATACACATGTAAGCAAAGTATAATATTTGTTTTGTTTTTTTTTAGAGTTGAAACGATCTTTTTAGACCAAGGAAATGATTCTTATCTACACACGCTGTCATTTAGTTGGATCTGTTGTTGATTTACTTTGTGTCTCATGCATTTTCAGAGAACTGCAGTATGCAAAGGAAGGGTCAAATCAACAATGATCAACGCACAGAGAAGATATGCGAAACGACATTAACCAGCAGAATAGATTTTGGTAAGAAAAAAACCTTGTGAAAGTTAGTGACAGCTTTATAGCAATAGTGAATAAAGGCAGAACAACAATGACAATTTGCTAATTTTCTGTCCCTAGCATACAAATTGAGAATGGAAAACTTGGTAGATGACATGTCCACTGATATTTACAACATGCGGGTAGAAGATGTTATCAAGGAAGGTTGGTAGTCCTTTTCTTTGTACCTTCAAACTTATTCACAACCACCGACTGCCTGCATTCACTGCTTTGTTGAGTGAAGTTTCTGTAATTGATTATCCTCTATTCTTTGTCTGTGATTTTACTTTCAGGAAGTTATGATGTAGGTCCCCAAGGTAGACTGCGTCCTTTCCTTGGTTATCAACACTGCAGAGAGGCTCTAGATCTGAAGTTAAACAAAACCTACCTTGTCATGGGCACCGCCAAAGACGTTCACAGAGATGAACAGCATCAAACGTAAGATTCTCATTTTATATGTATGCGCTTGTGTATGTTTTATATCTTTATTTGGTTTCTTTTTTCAAAAATGTATATAGCACCTTTAAAAACTGAGTTTACAAAGTTCTTTGATAGACTAAGTAGAAGGGCACAACAGCAAGATACAATTGAAAAAAAAAAACCCTAACAAGACACAAGCAAAGACACTAAAACATAGAAAACAGCACAGAACATTAAAAGCGATATATCCAGTAGACACACTAAAGTGGAATGTATTGAAGTAGAAAGGCCCAAGATCACATACCATGATGCTGTTAAATCAATGTAAGAATAAAAGAATGGAATAAAACAACATAATGTCTGTCGATATGAATAGATGACCAAAACGAGGTCAAATTAAATATTCAAAAGAATTCAAAAGAGACAACATCGCATCAAGGCAATAATAAAAATGTGTTTTAATTGTCTTAATTTGCATCGTAAAAGCAAAGACAAGAAAAAAACAACACAATTTACAAACAATTAACATCATTGTGCAGGAGAAGATAGGAGCCAAAATGGGCTTATGTGCATACCTCCCCAGAAATAAACAATACACGGGTCGGCTACTATATTGCTAAAGTTAAAACAATAAAAATACAAGTCCAATTTCAAATGATCAAATACAAGCCATATGTTATACAGCCTTATGTTTTTCTATTAATTAGAGTCCTTTTCAGATTGTTATTAAATGCTGATGAAGACTATGTTGGTTGAAGTTCAGGACAAACTATTCCAAAGATGCAGTCCACGATAATTTAGAGAATACTGACTGACAGAAGTTCAACAGTAAGCAAGATAAAACTGACTTGAATATCATGTAGGATAATTGTGAATAACAGAAGGCAACATAGAGAATCTCTGGAAAACTTTAGGAAGGACGTGAGTTAAGTGAATAAATGTGTACATGAAGAAACAGTCCTGGTAAATATTTGCATCAAGAACTGAGAGAAGGTTGAATTTTATGAAAAATAGAGCAGATGAGTAGTAGCAGTCTCTTAGAAAAACTGATCATTCTTAAAAATTTCTTTTGAACTGGGACAATCTTCTTGAGATAAGTGGGACAAGTTGCTGCCCAAACAGTATTGCAATACTTACTTTTAAGCAGTGATTCAAAAGATGTCACTGTTCCTGTAAGCTGTATCTCCTCAGGCAGGGTGTTCCAAAGTTGAGAGGTCCTGATGGAGAAGGAGTGGTCACCTTAGTTTTAAGCCTTGACCTTTGAACAGACAGGAGCCTGAGGATCTAATAATGCATACCTGCTCATAAGTGACAAGCAAGTCAGCAATGTAGCAACGGACCAGGTCCATTCAGGCTTTAATAGTGGTCATACACTGTAAAAAAAAATTAATTAAATGCAAAATTGCACTAAAACAAACCTGCAAAACTGCGAATGGTGAACCACATTGTAGTGAGGAAACACTGTAGACTCAACTACGTTAATACTGTATTGATAAATATATTAAATATACAGTATATTGATGTGATAGATCCATATATTTGCTTTTTAATATTAATCCATGTTATCTTCTAATGTGCAACAGATTGCATACCACCTGAAGACTGACTATATTTTTTACTGTGCTCCCTCTCAGATTCCAGTATGTACTCGGGGACGGAACATGGATTGAGTACTGGCCCACAGACACTGAGTGTCAGACTGATGAATACGACCTCACTTGCCGTGGACTGGATGAGATGGTCCAGGTGTATAAAATATTTGGCTGTCAGCAGTAGAGAAAAGGAAATGTAATGTGTTAAAAAAATTTGTTTTTTCTTTTTTTACAAATTATGAAAATGTGCAGCTTTACACTGTGATGAATAAATACAATGGCGCCTGTCTTACTGTCTTTGTTTTATTTACAAACAGTGTTGAGAATAAAGGTTACATGTATTAGTCATCAGTTAAGCCACAAAAAGTATAGGTGAATTACACATACTAATGATAATGTTTATCATTAGAAAGAGGTTATATTTGAATATAACTTTTTATATTTGGTAAAAGCGAAATGTGTGGAATATAACACTACAGTAGAAGAACCATGGTTATGCAGCAGAATGCAGGTCAGTGCTGGAAATTCAACAATATCAGGACTGAAATTACTGAACAGCATTGAGTTAACTGTTTGAGGACATTTCAATGTAACTGCTTTCTTCTGATTATATGAAGATGACTGTGTGCGTGTGTGTGTAAAATTACAATGAAAAATAGGACATGATAAAACTGAATGCTAAATGGTCTTAAATGTTCTTCCCCTACCTCTCTTTATATGTGAAGTGGATGGATTATCTTGGTAAAGGAGTGCTCACTAACACAAATTTAGAAAAGAATTGTGAGCAATATTTGAGAGAAATTGGCCTTTTGAGCTGAACATTGAAAAAGTTTAGCTCATGAAGATGAAGATGTTGAGATTTTCTAATATCAATTCAAGACTATTCCTGATTTTGGCTGCATAAGAACTACTACTAGTATTACATAAGTGATTGAATACAATGATTGAGTGCAAAGACAGTTGGATAAATCAGATAGGCTACAGGGACCCCTAAATTATAATAATGTTCAATTTGGTGTTGTCTTGGATGATAAAAAAAACTGAATTTCTTGTAAACAATATCATTATACTTGTAAAATACTTTATTCATAAATGTAAATTCATGTCTGTCACACCTCATGTACAAGTTTTGTTGAAGGAACTTGTTATCTTTTTGGACTCTTTGGAAAAAGTTAAATCTAAGAATTCAGTTCACCTTTATATTATGTTATCTGCTTTGTCTTTTAATCTGACCCCAGGAAGTAATCATTTAATTTAATGTAATTTAATTTAATTTTTTAATTTGGTAATTTTATTTCGTTTTATTTTATTTATTTATTTATTTATTACCATTAATTGTACAGATTCTCTTTGTCTGGTTTTCTAGATGTTTGTTTATGTTACATAAAGAAAAAAGCTATAAAAAAAATTAAAAAAGAAAGAAAGAATATGGGCTACAGGGTCAGTAGACATGGCAGTACTGAAGTCTCGTCATCTGAACCCGCTTTATCCTCACTGGGGGGTCTGTGGGGGCCTAATCCAGCTACAAAGGGCATCGGCGGGGGTGCACCCTGTATGAGTCGCCACTTCTTCTTCTTCATTCCCTCTTTCCTGCAGTATGAAAATGTGTATAGATGAACATGCCATCATGTCCACACGGTGGCAGCAGCAGGTTGAAGGCACACACGAACAGCCATGAAATGAAGGCGGTGAAGAAAAGTACCGCGCTCATCAGTGACGTGTTTCCTTTTTCCAAAACCGCCTCTGGGTCATGTCAGAATTGCTGCAGAATAGAAGACTGACATATAACGTACGTTTTTGAGACAGGAAAGATATAGTTTGAGAGGCACCCCGGAGACGTGGCTTTAATTTAGTGTTGCTTGGACCTAAACTCTCAATTTGAGGCGCTTCAAGATACTGCTAACATTATGGCCAAGGTACAAGTGTTGAATGTGGCTGTCCTGGACAACCCGAGCCCATTTGGAAACCCGTTCCAGTTCGAAATAACGTTTGAATGCATGGAGGATTTGCCCGAAGGTGAGTGTTTTCATCTAACACATTAGCCTGCAACGCTTTTCAAGTCACTGTCTGTTAAATTCTAGCTATTTCAGACTGTCACTACACCCGTTCATTTAAATTGTTACTGTTTTACTGCTGTGTGTGTGTGGTGAATTAAAGCAGGCTATAAAAACAGAATATATATATAATCAACATTCAAATCTAGATACTGATATTTATTTTTGTTAAATTGTTGAAAATTGGCGCTGGCGCGTTTGTGCTCATATCCCCGCCTCTTGTCTGCAGTGATTGGTCAAGAGGCGTTCTCGGGAGTAATTTTCAAGAGGCTGATTGGTTGTCGTCTAACCAGTCTGTGTTCAGTGACAGGATCGAAAAGAGTTGCCGCGAAAGCCCAAAATCTTTGAAAGTAACTGTAAGACCGTTACCGTCACAAATGCCAATCTGCATATTTGAATTATGAAATCAATCAGAATCGGAGTCGTCTGTTGTCTCTCCTGTAAATAAATACAATACATGTTTTTACAAATGTAAGGAAAGAAAAAAAATATATATATATGTATGTGTATATATATATATATATATATATATATATAAAATGTGTGTTCTAAACGATGCAAACATATTTTTCAAATTTTTTTCTAAATACACAACTTGTGCACACCTACCATGTGTCTGAAACTGGCCAGTTTTAAACATGAAAATGATTTTATCCGTTCAAAATGTAACAAAGTTGACAATAAAACCCTGTTGTGCTTTGCTTTTGTGCTTTGTTCTTTGAAGGCATATCTGAAAGGAAATGTGCACATTTTAATGCTGCTGTAAATACATTGTATCGTTCAATATGGGTTTTTTTTGTTGTTGTTGTTGTTTGGATATAAATAACATGCTGATTTAACTACTGTTTGTGTATCTGTTGCCAGTGTCCAACTGTTTAGTGTATGTCCTTTTTATCTGGACAAAATTGATGTTGAAGTATCATTCTTGTATTATTGTAGATTTGGAATGGAAGATCATATATGTGGGTTCAGCAGAAAGTGAAGAATATGATCAAGTTCTGGACTCTGTTCTGGTTGGTCCAGTACCTGCTGGCAGACACATGTTTGTTTTTCAGGTGAGTTCATATTCAGTCTCTTACATACTAATCATCCAGTGAATACTTGGACTAAACTGTAAAGTATTTCTCTATCCTTGGGTTATGTTTGCATTAGGTCTCGTTTATGTGTTTTCTCAGGCTGATGCTCCAAACACTGGGCTGATTCCAGAGAGTGATGCTGTGGGAGTAACTGTTGTTCTTATAACCTGCACCTATCGTGGACAGGAATTTATCCGCATCGGTTATTATGTCAACAATGAATACACAGACCCTGAATTACGAGAAAACCCACCTCTTAAACCAAACTACACACAGGTAACACACATGCAGAAAACATAGCATCTTTGTTGTATATTTACTGGTATTGGCCATTATCTGTCAGTGTGTCGACCATTTTGATATTTATGAACTGTAATGAAGTTTTTAGTGAGAGAAGCATATTACTGTAACTTTATCCAGTCTCACCATTAGCTCAGTTTTTGTCATGATGGAATGCTGTCGGGTTGATTGTGAATATAAAATGGGTATTAAGAGTTATCAGATCATGGTTAAAGTACACTCGATATAGTGTCCTACTAGAGCTGCACGATTTTGGTCAACAATCCTTTTTTTTTTCCTGCTCAAAACTTAATTTTAGATTTTTGAGTAAAACTACAAAAGACAGCAGAAGCCAACAAGTTTTTTATATGCACCCCACAATGCAAGGCACTGCTCCTTACCTCAAGTCTATAATGGTATCATGGAATCTCCAAAAATTCAGTGATGGGCTTTCCAGCACTCTAACTACGTCATCCTAAAGATTACGCTGATTGGTTGTAGTACCATCCTATTGCATACAGAGAGATTTGAAAGACAACCTTTTAGCCCCGCCTCCCCTGCCTATGAAGCATGGGTAAAACTATACATGAAATGAATGGTGATAGTGTGTGCTAGGCTATATGTAATGCTCATACAGTTAGATTTGAATTGGGTGGGGTGTGTACATGGACCACAGCTCATATTGGTATCACTACTGTGGGTCCATCACAGATTTAAAGTCCATGGTCTTTACATGGTGTTCTGTGACAGACTGCTCTCACAGTTAGGAGGAGGATCATATAGTTTCTTGGAGACATGAGATGAAATTGTTAACAATAGTCATAATTTTCAAAATCTGATTTAGATTTTAGAATTGATTCATCGTGCAGCCTCATGTCCTACTGCTAAGTTAGCATGATCCAGTGCTTTATAAGAAAAACGTTATAGTGAAAGTAATATTGGTATCTTCAAACAAATAATTTTATAGGTAATAGGCCTTTACTGTGTATTGTATTAGTGCATATATCCAAGCTGTATGATCCACTCAGACTCAGTGAAGAAATTTACACAATTTTATGGATATTTGCATTCACAGAGATTGTGAAAGGACCAAATCAACAATAACTTTTATTTCTACACAGTTATGTGGTTTCTATGAACATAAACATTGGCTAAATGCATTTGTAAAGAGGGGATGCTTTTAATGAACAGCGGCACCATTCTGTGTCATATGGATCAAATAATAACCTGAGTTTCCTGATTAATCACTGTATTAATGAATCGGAGTATAGAGTGACTGGATGCAGACGCTTTAGTGTGTGCTGGGTAATAACAGACTCATCGGTTAGTGTTTTCTGCCCCATGTACTGTAATGACTCAACACATTTCCATGTGGGTCCTTTCTGTCTGATTAGAGGCTTAATGTCCATTGTTAGTTTCAAAGGACATCTTAAATTCTACATAACACATTTTTATTCTTTATTTTGTGTGTCTTACCTTTAGCTTTCACTTGTTTCAATAAATGCTGTGTTACCAGTCTGTGCAGACAGCTGCAAGTCACAAGAGTTCAATACATAAATGAGATCATATTCACTGAAGGCAGTGGTCGACATTTACGTTTTGCGCTGCATTAAAAGTTGCTCCAATTTGTATGGTTGAATTTGTGCTCATCAAAAATTCCATCTAATTAATAAAAACAAGTACTTATTAATTTGCTGATTAATAATCCCATTCTCATACAAAAATGTGAAATATTTTCTACTTGTAGTGTCTAAAATGTGAGGATTATCGTATTTGTTTGGTTGCAACACAATATTTTGTTGGATTTTTGACTAAACTACAACGTTGTTGGCTCTTAAAAACTATGATGACCAATTTCCTTATCCTTTTTAAAAAACACTATTTAGACAATGTACACACAGCAATAGGCAGCATGGGCAGTTACCACTGGTATAAAACCTCTACTGCCCTCTAGTGCAATTGAAGAGATTCTACAGGTAATATTTGGATACAAGTTTTAAATCATATATTGGAGAAGATTAGGGCTGTGGAATTGATCAAATTGCAATATCTAACTGGGCATTTAAATAATTGTAAATACAATTTAAAAGTCCAAATTTTAGATTGGACTATTGGATAGGGCTGGGTACTGAAAGGGTTTCATTCGATACCGGTACCTTCAAAACGGTATCGGTTCCTAAATGGTATTTAAATTGGTACTTTAAAATGTATTTATTTTTTTTATTTTTTATTACAACCAGAGAGTTACAGAATTGAACCATACCATTAAAATTTAACCAGTCTGTCTGACAAATGCATAAACTGTGAGATGCATCTCTGCTACAACTTATTAACCCATTACTATTATTGTTATTATTTTGTTATCAAGCTAGCACCACATCCCATGTCACTAGTTGAGGAATTCACAGACACCAGTTACTTATTTGTATTTGCCATTAAAAGTACTCATGCTGTCACTGTCATGGTCCAGTATTTCCATAGTAGATGATCTGAGGCTTTATCACTTTGGTCTCTCATTCCCACACTGGGTATTTCCTTTCCTGATACTTTTAGTTCAGTGTTAGGCTTCTTATCTCTTCACAGAGGCTTTAGACGGTGTAGCTTCTGCTTTAAGGTAAACAATGTGTGTCACCAAGTGTTTCATTAAATGAGATGTATTCCAGCCTTTGCATGTAAATGTCTTTAGACATATGTTGCACATAGAAGAATCTGGATCTTCTTGTGAAGTTGAACTGAACGTTCAATGTTTTCTTTTTTGACGTGTTGATGTTGTCTGCAGTGCAGTGTGCACCCACTGCTGTTAACAGTGGAGGGATGGCTTAATTAAAAAATAGCTGCAAATATACCGCAGTAACGTACAGAAATTCACATGTGATTTGGGTCTGGTTACTACCGTTAATGTCTGCTCTGGTTCCATACTTATACCAACTTTCGGCTAGTGAAAAAAATGGAAAATAGAAATTCAGATTTCATTTTATTGGTACCTGTAAGGAAATTCGTCTTGCATTACATTGTGGGGGGAAAATAACACAACCTGTTAAGTGATATTTTGGTTTCAGTGACACTGAGCAGAACATGTACATATGTTTTATTTATATTATTTGTATAAGTTTGCAAGGTTGTGTTGACATTTCTAAATGACTAAGACTTTACTGATTCCACCATGGGGGCATTTTACAGTTAATAGCAATAACATACAAGTGCAAAGAAAAAGACAGTTGGGGGGTCACAATTGACAAATGAAGTACATAGGAAAGATATAATCTTTGTAAATAGAATAAAACTGAACTCACATCATGTCCATAATTATCTACTGTATGACTGCAGCTCAAAACAGATGTTTTTGCCTCACAGGAAATGTGGAGCATACGGTCTCCATTAAACTTGGATTTTAATTCCTTTTGCAACATTGTTCACACTTGTAATTTCTACATTACATCATTGGTGTCTTCATTTCCACAGCTCCAGAGAAATATTTTGGCCTCTAACCCTCGTGTGACCCGGTTCCATATCAACTGGGAGGGCTTGGCAGACAAGATGGAAGACAGTGAGAATGTTGACCCCTCACCCAATATCACCGGGATGCTTCCCCCATCTTGTCTACCAGGAAAGATGCCTCCACTTGGACTGATTGCAGACAACTCCATGGACTGCATGTAAGAATCTGTAGTTTCACAAAATGGACCAAAAGCCCAAATGCACATTTGGACAAGGAGCCATGGATGTACCCATGTAAGGTTTGGACTTAAAAAAAGAGAGCATGGCTTCGGCAAAACGGACAATATTTTTCTACAACATACTGAAATGCAAGGGGTCTGGAATTATTACAAATTGTGTTTTCTCTTTTGTACGCTTTCAACACAACAAATCTGCACAGTCACCATTGCCTTATTTTACTCTGCCATACATGATGTTGAGGCTTACTGGATCCTCACAGCCTTGAGCCTTACAAGTTTGGTGCCAATAACACGCCATTCATTTTGATCTCTTCAGCCAAACCAAATTTGTGCTGTGAAGAGATTGGCCTGATCTGCAGAGTGATCATGTCAGACTAGACGGGGCTGCTAACATGAATGCATCTGTCTCATCTGAAACCTAAAACTAATACCACTGATACTGTAGATACATTTGGTTTAAATTATGAGCTACTTTCAGGAATATGCTCTAAGAAGCAGGTTTATCCTATTAACCTGGTGGCTTTTGTACTATAGTACTATAGTTATGTTGTACATCTCTATCTGGTTGTGCAACAGCTGTGTATAAGACAACCAGTAAGATGGATGTTTTCATTATATTCTTTTCTTGATTTAGGGTTAATGTAAATAATGTTTCTTTTGTTTTGTCTTCAGAATAAGATTTTTTCCTTTTTGTATTTGCAATATATTCTCTGTCTCAGTATTTATGACAGCTGTGGTTGGTCAATAAAGTTTGTACTGCAGTCTTAGTACTGCTTTTTGTTGAGTATTGCATCTGATCTTGCACAGCTGCTTTCCATGTTGACTAAAGGAGGCAGTGTAGCAGCAACAGCATGACTGGTACATTGCACATGTGTGTGCGTGCCTCGATCCAGTCTTTCCCTTCCCTGCACTGGCTTCTTTTTTTTTTTTTCCGTTTCATTCATAAAATGCAGCAGCATCACTCCTCCATTTTCACTCTAGCCTCATGTTGCTAAGCAACTACAGTACAAAAGGGAGGGGGATTGTCTGCTCTCACCCATTTTATCTCTTAGTAGAAGTGGCTAACTCCTCCGTCCATCCATCTGTTACCACTGTCTGTTTTTCACATGTCTACAGTGTAGCCATACTCATAGAATAGTAATTACACCTCACATAAAACTGTTTACATATGTGGCATTAAAACAATACATGCTTGATGTAAGAGTAGATGTAGGTATTTATTGCTCTGCAATAGCTAGAATCATATTTGTGCAAAAAAAAAAAAAACCTGGGAGAAGACCAAAGTGAGGATTTGACTTCATTCTTTCTTTTTTTTCAAGGTTTTTGTTATTATTTATATATGTTATTGATTTCTTAGAGGAAATTACAAAAATACATTTTAGATTTAGTAAGAAAAATAGTTGCACTCTGAATGTATAGATACATCTAAAGCATAGAACTACAACAAGGGCTGCAGTGTCCTGTCAATAATGCTCATCCCAGGTATGACGACAGATATAGTTCGTAAATACAGCTATCTGTTGCTTTCTTGGTGTAATTTTATATTTTCCATAAGCATTTCATACATATGACTGAAGGATCCTGATTTCAAGCATCCCTCGGCCATCTGCCACAGTCGTCCCAGTTGTAAATAATACAGGTGTATGGAGAGGTGCTACTGGCAGTAAATGGGACAGGATGCGGTATTGTGCTTTCATCCTACACCTATTGTAAAATGCTTTTATTTCAAGTGATTCAATTCCAACCAGATAAATTCTTCCACGACTGTCTGCGATGATCTTTTTAGAAGTCCTGCCAGCCAGATCGCGCCGCGCGTGCGTTAAATTCTGACCAACATTTCTAAAAATAGCTCGCGGTTGACGTCACTCAGCCAAACGTGTATCAGTCGCTTGGCGGCGAAGGGGGGAGGGTGGGTGAATGGGTGGGAAAAAAGAGGGTTTTATTTATTTATTTATTTTTCAGAATTGGGGGGGGGTTCTGCAAACTGCTCCTGATAGCCAATAAACGACTCCACATTCTCCGAGATTCCCACGATTCAACTGCATCAAGCCAATGGAGGAGAGAGACGGACTGAAGAGAACATGTACGTCGTCGGGAGATAAATAATCACTGACGCTCCCCTCGCTTGGTTTTTGTAGGGAGGCGGGACACAGCGGTTGTTGATGGAGCACGGAAGGCCAATCGGAGTACCGTTCTTGTCAGTGCCTGAGAGAGACAGCCAATTCGCAGTCGGACTTGAACTGTCAATCATATGTTGTTCTTGAGAGTGGGCGGGATGTTCGCGCGACTGTAGTTCCGTCATCTCGCTCGTGTCCGAGGCTACGGGGGGCTAATGTTGATTTGGGCGAATTCTCATCGTTGTCGGACCCCGCCGAGGTTTAATTTGTCAAAGCTGGGTTTCGGTAACAAAAAGTGGCAGGACCTCGATTGAGAATATTGCCCGCCAGCGGTGGTAGCTGTTTTTTGGGCTGGGGGAGAGGTGGGGATCCGGGGGGCCTGGCTCGGCGGGGGCTGCAAGGAGGGACAGGAGAAGACTGGATCCTCCGTGCTCAGGCTAACTGCGCCGAGCTAGCTAGGTCTAGCGAAGCCCCAGAGACGGAGACAGTAAAAAGATAGCTCCCTGTGGATTTCACCTCAATTTCGACCGCCGGCTGTTGATGACCGTGCGTTGAGTGTGCCCGCTACAATCCCGTCTCGCTGTGGCACGGCATCAGCAGCCGTCAGGCTATTACAGATCAAGACCTCCGAGTTAACGCTCTGTACAGCTGGATTTAGGAAATACCGGTCAGACTTAATCGAGCTAAGACCGGCTTGACGGGGCTGCAGGGCGGCCAGAGAACCACGGATCGCCCGTTGACAACTTGTCATCATGGGCAACGCGCCCACGGCCAGAAAAGGCAGCGAGATGGAAAGCGGTGGGTACCTTTACCAGCAACGTTACACATAATTTCTGAGCAGCAGACACAAAGATCGAACATTTGCAATCATATGTAATGCAGTAGTTAATAAAAGCGTCACACATTGAACTGAGACTGATACACATTGGTGTATTTATTTATTGCTCCTACTCCATTTTACCTAGCAGTATGGTATGGCTATGCTTGTCATTTGGTAAACGAATTAGCTTGTGGTGTTCACAGAACCTTGGTGTCAGCAGTCCAAATCCAGCAGCACATCCAGCACCCTGTGTGTTGAACACTAATTAAAAATATTCGTCCTGAACATTTTTGATTCATGTCATTGGATCTTGAGGTGGGATAAAGCAGGACGACATGTTTTCTATGGCTTCTTCCATGGTTTCTATCAGTCAAAATCAGTCCTCTTAAAGCAGACAACACAACTTGTAAGCTGCTAGCATATTGGCATCATGGGTGTACTGAGGTATTGATAACGTCACACAAATTTGTGTCAGTTTTCCCAAACATTCGAGGCCTGTTGGCTCACTCCATTTGGGAAGATGAGCTTCAGAAACTGTGTAGATGAGTTGAATGGATGTAAGTGGGGTCTGGTGGACCCACAGTAATCTGCAGGTTGAGATGACTCCAGTGTAAAATACTGTCTAATTGCCATGCATAAAGATGACAGACCACCAGGGTGTTTTCATGGGGGATATTTAAAACAGCATTTGCTTTTACCTACATGTTTGTTGAATAACCTTTTTCTTGGCAGCACCAGGCAAAGGTTTTTGACCTTCTCATGCTGAAACAACTGTAGAGCAATGCACTAGACGGCTACAATACATGTTTAGAAATGAATGGAATCAGACAGTGTAAAGTTATTAAAATCTCCCCCATTCAACAAAAGAGTGACAGAGGTGGCATGAAGAGTGTATGACAAATCTAACACATACTGATTACTTGTGAAGAGTAGATTCTTTTCACAGCAAGATTCTTACCATTTCAGAAGATCTGCAACATTGTAACACGTTACGATGATCAAACTCTTCTATTTCTAACCTCACATATTTTTCCACACCACCATTTGCCTCCAGTGTCCCCAAAAATAAATTAAGCATTCTTCTTCATATTTGATTCTGAAAACATATCCACGTGTTACTATGTATTTAACTATAGCATTTTATGACAAATTTTTACAAACCTCAAGTTTTGTAAGGCTGTGGTATTTATTATTTCATATTTATGTACTTCAATTATTTTGCTGTCTAATTGTAGAACTCATTAATCCAGTTGTCTACCAAAACATTGCTTGTGAGCTCCCAGCCTTTTAGTGGCTCACCAAGGGGTCAATAATATAACGACAGTAAGCTGATTTGTCACTAGGGAACACTAAATTGTCACCCAATCAGAATTACATTTGTTCTGGCTGAACCTGACCAGGTGCCTCTGGTTTTCATTTCAATGTGATGATTCTGTAGAAGTGATAGGGTGATACTGGATGCATGGGCACAGAGTTGTTCAGTTTTAATTGATATGTTTTGACAGCATGTATGGGTTTAGAAAAGGTCAAATCCTTCAGAAATGCAACAGGTGCATGCTGGTGAATTGTATTTGAGTGTTCCATAGTGAAATATTTATACTATTGAAAATGTAAAAAAATGTGCAGAAATGCAACATCCATATGCAGGTGAAGTTTTTTTGAGTGAGTGAGAATGTTAATTTTCCCAATTCTGAAGTAATGAAAATGCACATACAGGTGTGTATTTCAAATACTATTCAAGTATTTAGGAATACAGCATCCAACTATTTGTAGACCTATTTGTTTTCTTAATAAAAAACGCTTCATATTAGTACTTTTTTATTGAATGTAAAAATAAATACTTAAAAAGATGATGTAAGCATTCCTTTGGTAAACACTGGTACACTATTCTTTTTTATCTGCAGTCAAGGAGTTCCTTGCTAAAGCCAAAGAGGACTTCCTCAAGAAGTGGGAAAACCCAGCACAGGTTAGTGTATCCGACACTTCATGAATGTGACATACAAAATATAAAATCTCTCTCACAGATATTGCCTGTGATTTTAAACCTGTGACAGGAGTTTTGAATGCAATAGTTTTTAATCATATCCTATTGTTTTTTTTTTTCAGCTAATCAAATCTTTACTTAAAAAGTGAGATAAAAATGTATATATTGCATACATAAACAGTCACTTTGTGAATTTTATGGAAAATATTGTGTTTTGAGCGCATTTGCTCAGTTATAATTTAGAAATGTGTATTTTATAACTCATACATACAAACTTGAACAAATTGACAAAACAACATTTTCAGAGTAACAAAATGAGTAAAAACAGTGCCTTTCTCTAAATACCACCATAATCATACTGAACTCTTACAACACACTGACTTTTACAATTCTGTAATTACATGACACAGATTGATGTTGTTGTTAGGTGATCAATTCAGTTTAGTTTTCCTTTATGTATACATTATCTCATATTTGCAAAAATAAACATACACATTATGAGTTGAAAACATGACCATAGAGCATATGAGAGGTTAAACATTGGGTAGCCGTGCTGCAGTCGTCCTAACCCATTTTCACTCTTTTTTGCTTTGTCCGTTCAGAACACTGCTTGCCTGGAGCAGTTTGAGAGGTTGAAAACCTTGGGCACGGGCTCATTTGGCCGTGTTATGCTGGTGAGGCACAGAGAAACGGGACAGCATTATGCCATGAAGATCCTCAACAAGCAGAAGGTCAGCTGGGGTCAGGGGTCAGGGGAGTGACAGTGGCATGTAGACTGTTTGTCATGTAAGGACATTGTGTGCTACATTGTCATACAAGTTATTCCTGTTAGACTGTGAGATGACATGGAAATGTCACAGGTGTGAAAACAGTACATACTGGGCCTGTGATATTTGTTGATATTCTTCAAAGATGATGCTGGGGCTTTCAGATGCAGACAAACAGAGATGCAAATGCAGGTGCAAGCTCTTTATGTTAAGCCAAGGTCCACCTTTCTTCTTCTTTGTTGCCCTTGAACTTCTATGAACCTGTTTGTGCTTACGTACATATCAAGTAGAATATTTTAAGTGTAACTGTCCCTAGTTTTATGTTTAGTCTAAGCCCCTCTTAACAATGATCACAGACAACTAAATGTTTTGGTTAAATATCCGAAAATTAAATGTCTTCAGTAGATCATTTGTTAACTGCTAAAACTCATGACATTGGTAAAAAACAACAAAAAAAAATCCTCGGTTGCAACTTAGTTTAAACACATGCATGTTAGTGAGCTGGACTGGTTTTAACTGTACGTGCTAACAACCCAGCCAACTGCTTAGACTTTATTCCTCCTACTCGTTATACATCTAGCTCTTTTTTAGCCTGTACCACTCTGCACCATAATTATGCTTGTGTGTCTGATTTACCAAAACTGGGAAAATTTGTTTGTGACTCCCACATTCACATATTTTCTGAGTGTGCACTATGGTTTGCACCTTCTTTTCCAGTTACACAAAAAAAAAGAGCACTTCAATCTTTTGAAAATACAGCCATGAATCTAAAATAATAATAACAATATTATACAAGATTTGCTATAGATTAATGCAGCATCCCTACATGATGTCATGCTACGATACTACTGTGATATTTGTCATTGTATTTGCATTTTGTTCACACAATTCCTATCCAATTGAATTAAATAAAATAACATATTCTAAATATTTGGGCATAATTTAATATAGCACCATTTTATGTTTTTCAGAAATTTTCAATATTTTTTAAGGTCGTAAACATCTGAATAGGAGATATAATACAGTGGGTTTTTTTCTATTTTAGCCAAAATTACTACATGCCTTTATTTCTCAGTCTACAGTCTCTGATGTTTTCAATACTTGGCAAAAATGACTTAACAGATGAGTCAAGCTGTGTCCAAAATAAGTGCCTTATTCCCTCAATCACTTCTCCTGATATAATAAACCATCAATAGTTCACTCACTAACAATTACTAAACACACATTTCAGATTGACGACTGTGGAATCACCCAATGGTCATTTTCGTACCTGCAAAATGTAATGCATTGCACTGTGGGATTGTTGTCACAAAGTAGTATATACGTATATGTATGTCTTGTTCTTACATTTAATCGAGGGATCCATTGAGCCAACTATAGGTGCTTTCCCACAGAGTAGTTCTAGGAACTATATAGTTGCTAGGGAACCTTTGGGTTTGTGTTCCGACAGGGCAGTTGGACACATGGGAGGGGCCAATGTGATGCTAATGTCTGTGGCAGTGACATATTCTTTAAACACTAAATTCAACAATCACACAAGGAAGTAGCAGACAGCGCTACTATAAACTAGAATAAAGAATGAGGAGGACACAGCGTTTATGTTCTCTCTCGCAAGCTTGTTAATTGTGGTCAAATACAGCGTCTAATGTCAAGAATGGAGAAGTTTACAGAGACTTAGGAGATGAAGAATCCAGCAACAGGTGATACTATGCCGTATGCTAATTTCATAGGTCTAATTAACCCAAAAACAGAACCACATCGTTGGTCCGTTTATCACATTCTCCATATTTTTTCCAACACACAGCTAACGCAGTTTTAAAGATCGCAGTACTGCAAGATGAGGAAATAGGCGTGATCACGGCTCTACCAATCACCTACGTCATATAGTACCTAGAGAAGTAAAAAATACCTGCCTGCAAGTAGGGGCGAAAAACATTCTAGGAACAATGTAGTTCCTATGCCATGGGAAAAAAAGGTTCCCGGAACTAAAAAGGTTATAAGAACTATAAAAAGTTCCTACCATGGGAAAGTGCCTATAATTAAATCTCTGGAAAAAAATAAGAGACCACTGCAGTTTTCTCTGAAATCAGCATGTTTGCATGTATGACAGCCATTCCATTCCTGTATCTGTTGAATTCCAACACAAACACACCTTATTCTACTTAATAAACATCTGATCCATATTTTATTTAAGATGGAGAAGAATAAACACTACCATTGTGGCCAACACGATCTTCGTACAATAGGCCAAAACAGTGCTACTAGTACTTAAAAAGTCATTGGAATCCAAAAATACTTATTAAAAACTACTGGACTTCTGCTCTGACAATGTTCCCAAACTCTGAGGACTGTTTTTTCTATCAGGACAATGTTCCTGGCTCAGCTAGCTCATTAAAGGTGTGGATGATAGACCACCAGATGAAGATCCTGTCATAGCCGGCCTAATCTGCAGACCTGAACCTTTTTTAAACTTCTGGAGGAAGATGGATGATCACAAACCACTGAACATTACTGAGTTTTTTGAATTTCTGTTCCAACAGTTGCATAAAGTCATCCAACACCAATGGAGGAGTGAGAAGACGCATAAAAGCTGCCATTGAAAATCAGGGTTATTCCACCAAATACTGATTTCTGAAATTTTCCCAAGTTACAATGTTAATATTGCTTTGTTTAGAAATAGGTTTGAAATGGATTTCTTTGCATCATTTGAGTCTGAAAACACCTAAATTTTTTGTTGTTGTTATTTTGACCATGTTTCGTGTTCTGCAAATACAAATAAGGTTTTCATTTGAAATTTGGGAGAAATGTTGTTGGTAGTTTAGGGTATAAAACAAAATGTACATTTTATTCCATTACATACATATAAAATTAGAGAAAGTGATGATTTTGCAGTGGTCTTATTTTTTTCCAGACCTGTGTTTTGGCTAAACTTTCAAAAGCACCCAAGTATTACAGTGTCTGTTTCCTTACCTGCTGCTTCTGCTTTTAATTTCAGGTGGTAAAGCTCAAGCAGATCGAACATACGCTGAATGAGAAGAGGATCCTCCAGGCAGTCAGCTTCCCTTTTCTGGTGCGGTTAGAGTACTCATTCAAGGTACGGAGAATTTATTATGAATGACCACAGTGATTCCTCCATATCTGACCTTTAACTTTCCTTACATCCCTCAGAGTAGTTTTAAATGAACTGTTTGTCTTCTTGGCATGTTTATGAAAGTGAACAGGACAATAAATGAGTGTTTTGCCATGACACACACAGTCATCACACATCAAGAGCGGGAGTTATGTACTATCAAGGCTACAGACCTGGGTTCCTTTGCCATCAAACAGTAAAACTAGTACTGTGATATTACCTATACCTGTTTAGCTCAGTTATGGTTTCTACTAAGCCCTGGGGTATATATATATATATACACACACACACACACACGCACACTGACTGGCATTACTTGAGTCTTAAAAGCCATTTAAACAGTAAGGATATCATAAGATATTCCTTTATTAGTCTCACTAGGGGAAATTGACACACAACAGGAAAATAGGTTATTAACCACCCTACATCTGAGTGAAGAAAAGAATCATGAATCACTAACAATTTTTTTTTATTTTGTCTCATTAAATACCCGTGTTTTAGTTTTGTAGAGTAATACCTGTAAGGGGACGCTTCACAGTATGCTATGATTTTTGATATGCCCAAAAATACCTACATCATTTAATTTCACGGTTCCCATAGGGTCATAAAAAGTCTTGGTAGGTCTTAAATTATATTGGAAATGGGAAATTTCTAAGCTCCAAAGAAAGTAGCATTAACATACCACCACTATTCCAACCCGACAATTTCTATTGAAACTATAGGAACCAATTGTCACTAACTTTGCCCCCCCCCCCCCCCCCCTCTGAAAAATGATATGGAATGGTGGAAATCAAGGCATTGGAGCAAACCAATACATTTTCCTACATTGTAGGAGTCACAGACATTTGCCAGTATGGCAGTGAAATGACCATTCACTTGTAAGTAATCTTAATAAGTCTTAATTTTAACTTGTAGAAACCTGTAGGAACTCTCTTGATGGTACAACACAATTCTCCAGATAATGTATACGCCTGTGCATATAACGTGTTTAAAAAATCTGTACATTTTAGAGTTAGAGAGACCTGGACAATATGTCCCATTAGAGCAGTGTATGACTTTTATCACAAAATTTTCTTCAGATTTGTAAAACCACAGTAATAGCCTAATTATGACTAATCTGTTAGTCCATCTCTGCTTATACACCTAAATCACTTTCTTCATAATGAACAAATTAAATGATGACTACATCATAAGTCGTCCGTCACTTCACTCGGGGCATTTTTGTAAACTTTGTTGTGAAGTGCATTGTCAGAATTCCATGTTGCCTCAGTTGCGACAACAAGCAATGAAACCGTGTCCCCTACTGAAGAAACTTCAGAAGAAACGGAAGCAATAACTGAAGTTGATTATTATTGTATAATACAGGGTGTGTGTGATCATGTACTTAGACATCAGTTTCATGACATTTTTGGAATATGTCATTTGTACAGGATATGAGTGGCCCCTCACTGCTCACTCGCTCCTTATAGTATGTATCTGATAAGCCTACCCAATGACATATTCTGAAAATGCCATTAAACAGATATCTAAGTATTGATTGATTGATAAGATAACAATTGCTGTACTTGTGATTCCTTCCATGTCTTCTGACTCGATCGCGGACACGGTTTCATTGCTCATTGTCTCCATGTTTGTTGCTACTGCAACTTTGCAACAGTCTCTGAAAAGGCCTGAATAACATTTTGGTTTGATATGAAAGCAGACTACTTGTGATGGAGTCATCTTCAAAGCTGTTGACCGTGAGGGAAGTGGTTTAGGTGTGTAAGTCATACGCTGCTTTAAGTTTGTACCATCAGTAACTATGGAAAGCAATGCGTTCTGTCACATGTAGAGACTACAAGCATCGAAATACCTGTCCTCTTAAACTTTTCCACCCCCACCTTCATGGTTGTTTGCACCTGCTCTGACTGACCCAGTGGACAGCAGTTGCTCCAATTGAGGCCTTACGCAGCTTAAGCTGTTTATATGTACCTAAGATGCCCTGGGATTGAATATCCTGGCTGCTTCAAATAAACCTATTAACAGAATATTCCTGTCCACCTGTGTTGTCCAGCGCTGAAAACTTCACAACAAACACAGACGTAGTTTGTCCCACTTAGATTGATTCTGTTATATTTAACAGTGAACTCTGTCGGAGTTAATTGCAACTTCCTAGTCTTTAAACAACAGCAAGTGGCTCCTCAAAAAGCTCAAAGGTACTTGAGATTTAAAAGTATATAATAATATAACATGATAATTTTATTTGGAGCTAAAATCTGGCTAACAAAGGAACAACAGATGGTTTACAAATGCAATATACTTTAAGAGCAAATATGATTCATGCTTCAAAAACTAATTTTATTGTACATAACAAACAGACATAATTCTAATATGTTGTGTTTCAGAGGCATGTATGTGTTTTACATGTACAAAAAAATTATACATCTCAGAAAGACATACAAAATGTGAGTTTTGGCAAAGTGTTTCCACAGTTTTTATCATCGGTGCAGAGTATTCACTCATCAGTTTGTTGTCTGTCCATCCATCCATACAGAGGGGTACCTCTGTGAAGTGCTTTTTCTGAAGTGTAATATATTAGAGATATGGGGTTGGGGGGGGGGTTCCAACCATGAATCACAGCATAGTTGTAAAACATACATTTTCCAAGTAAATTATCTCCATATTTATTGGGTAAAAAAAAATAAAAAGTAAATTATGTTGTATTGTTTGGTAATTATCTCAATATGTATGGAAATATGTAGAAACTGCAGCTGAAATTGTAGAGAAAAGTAATCTAATTAAAGTGCAGCTGTGACCATTTTAGGATGGTAGTAAATAATATATAATTCTGTTATTCTACTAAAATGGGTGACTGATATTAGAAACACCACTTCTGTTACACATCAATTCAAGTTTCTCAAGTTAAAGTTGTAATTATCTGAGATTGAGTGAATGGATTTTTTTGGTTCTCTGTCCTTATCTACTTACTTCTATAGTTTAACTAACTATCCGACATCATAGTGGGTTGTACCATATATTCTCTGGTAAAATGTTTCATCATTGGAGGACTGAAAAAGGAAGGGTTTCCGTTAATTGATCTGATCTGCACAATACCAACACGTTCAAAAAGACAGGTTTATTTTTAATGGCCTAGTTATGTTTACCTTTGTCAGCCTGCTTCCTGTGTGTGTTTACCCTCTTTTGTGTATATGTGTGCCTTCACTAACCAGTCCTCTGCCTTCTGCAGGACAACACTAACCTCTACATGGTGATGGAATATGTACCAGGTGGAGAGATGTTCTCCCATCTACGGAGAATTGGCAGATTTAGGTTAGTCTGTCTGTGTACTGGAGCACAGAAGGATTTGATTTGGAATGCATTGAACCCTTGTATATTCTTCTCAATAGAAAGCTACTGTGTACTGTTATGAATGACTTTGACCTGTTCAGCTTCAAGCCTACTGCCACGCTTTTCTGTTGTTTACCGTGTGCTCCAATGATCAGCTCTTTTTCTGTCCATTTCATCATGTTTGTACAGCGAGCCTCATGCTCGATTCTACGCTGCTCAGATCGTTCTGACATTTGAATACCTGCACGCTTTGGACCTGATCTACAGAGACCTGAAACCTGAAAACCTGCTCATAGATCAACAGGGCTACATACAGGTAAATGACACCATTATCCCATTTGATAATGTTTGCTGTTGATGCAATGTCGTATTTCAAACTTGTTCAAGATAATAAGCTTAATAGTTTTGTCATCAGCCTACCTGAATGAGGTTTGAATGAATACACATGATACAAGATTTATATTATTTCTTAGGTAATAGACTATGACCCTGCTAACAGCTACAAGTGTATTAGTGACCAGTAGAAATTTCAGTGCTCAAAATGACCTTTCTGGTAGCCATGCTAGACACCCCTAGTGGCAGCAAATCTAATGTGCTCCCGTAGTAGTCTTGTTACGCTCAATGTAACTTTTGGCTAGATTTCCCTGAAACTGGCCGACGAATCACAGTGGAGTATAGAGTCAAAGGGCGAGCATAACAAAGTGACGCTGCAACAATTCGGAGAGAAACGACCGGAAACAACCATAGAAGAAGAACAACAGTGATGCTAGATGGCTGCCAACTGGGTAGCGGTTTCATTTTATCAAAAATGAAGGAAGAATGTGAGACAATGCCAACAATCTTTAAATTCTTTTGACAGAAGAACAACAGTCGTTAAGATCCATAATCCCCAATTTTGTTTAGTCATTCGTAACTTTCTCCGGACTCCTCGGTGAACTCTCTCTAACTACATTATCCTAAGGATTACGCTGATTAGTTGTAGTACCGTCCTATTGCATACAGTGGGATTTGGAAGACAACTTTTTACCCCCGCCTCCCTGACTATGAAGCACCACAAAACCCATGCATGAAATGAATGGGGCTAGCGTGGCTAGGCTACCTTTCTGGTATCATTGGTCAGAAATAGGATTGAAAATAAATGTTTGAACTAGAATAAATGAAGAATTCAGAGCCAAATATTCAGTTACAGTTTATGTAGATCACAGGGATTTATTTTAAAGCAAAATATCACTGCACTGCATACTTAGTACTAAAAGTCTTGTGTGTAATATTTATTTATTGTTTTTAGGAAGATGGGATTATATATATGTTTATAGTCATGTAAAAAAAAAAAAACAACAACAACAAAAATTGGGTTTTCATTACCTTAGCGTCTGTTGTTCATGTCTATAGAGGGAGTGAGTTTTCTTGAGCCCACCATGTTTTTATTGTGACCCAGTTTTTTTCCCTGACCCAGAATCATTCCAAAAAAGTTCCATCATGTGTCCACGTGTTCTGTGTCTACAATGTATGTTGTCTGAGTAAGTTTTATTTTATGTGCTTGCATTCTGTCTCTGTATTCCATGAAATTGCTGTTTGTCGCCTGTGGTGGGCAGACTGTTACTGCAGCTCTTTTCTGCTGTAGTAATCAAGTAATTTCCTGTAAGGGATCAATAAAGTATCTATCAATCAATCAGAATTAGGGCTGCACAATATTGGCAAAACTTGTGATACGGGTGCACAGCATTGCAATAATTATAATATTGCAATTTTTCCTCATTCAAAGATATAACAATTCCATCTACTACTTAACGATGTTAAAATGAACCAATTGTTTGTATGCTAACTCAATTATTTATAATGTATGGGAAAAAAATACAACTACAGTCAATTGCGCAATTCTGTCCAAGGACCTGGTGATGCTGCTCCCATAGACCTTCAGATACAAACAATCAAATAATATTTTGTCATTTTCTTCCTATGTAACAATGTGCACATGACATGGATGTATTTCTTAATAACTAAAGTGGCAGAGTACTGCTATGTAATAGTTTTAATAAAACACAATTCTATTGCTTGCTCGGTTTATTAAATACCGACATTAAAACTACAATTTTTAGACATACTTGTTCAGGCCTTACCCAAAATCAAGCTCCGAAATAATCATAATAACATGTAAACGTGCATTTATTCAGCAGCAGCAGGGGTTTTTTTGCTAGTAAAACTAGCATGTAAGAGTGTAAGAGAAAATCACTCTGGTACTCCATGGCATGTAAAACAGAAAGTTAATGAAAAAAAAGAAAGAAAATAAATTATTGAACACCTTTGCGATATGAATATTGCACACTCTATTATCACAATAATCCTATTTTTCAATATCTTCTGCAGCTCTACCCAAAACTTATTGCCATTTCTATCACCTAGTATGACTATTAAAAATCCCCTTATTTTAAAAGTTATTAACAGAGTCCTAACACTGACTCTAAGGAGGCCTTTCACATTTTTTGTGGCCACTATGGGTGAAGAAGAGGTGATTTAGATGTCCTCAGTTTTCCAGACTGTGCTAAATATTACATGTTGAACTTGCAAGTTGGCAACCACACCGGTGCTATTATGAAGTACAGGGCACTGACAATGAAAATAACTAAATATATATATTTAAAAAAATATATGGCTAGCATTAATTCAAAATTTATATTATATTATTTATGAGTACATTTAGACTGATGAACATCTGAGATTTGTGTGTCCAAATAAACCATTATCATATAAACTATGGGCTTGATGGGCCACAAATGCAGCTGTTGGGAGCATGCTCCTTTTGTAATGCAAAGCTCTGCTGCCCCCCAGTGGTAGACGGTCAAATGGTGAAAGTGTTTTATTGCTACCTGGGAAGCTTTCCTGTCTTTGTCTCTGCAGGTTCACCAAGTTATAGTCCTGCCATGTATTGGTTCCAACCTGTTCACTGAACACAGGTGATACCACTAATTATCCCATTCACCTGAATGAGCCGTTGTGTTCATGAAAATGGGCTGGTTCAGTGAACAGGTTGGAACCAATACATGGCAGGACTTTGACTTGATGAACCTGTCTGTAAGTAGATGTTTCATAGATAAAGAACATAGACTGAAAAAGGTGTTTGGAGCTCTCTGTTGCTCTTTATTTATCACTGCCATTTTTTATTCCTATTGCAGGTGACAGATTTTGGCTTTGCCAAACGTGTAAAGGGCCGGACCTGGACACTGTGTGGCACTCCAGAATATCTGGCCCCAGAGATTATTCTCAGCAAGGTGAGCTGCCATTGTTCTTGGTCATGTGTGTGTGGATGGTCAGAATGACGAATTCTAATGGAGTAACTTTAGCTACATATCCTACCCCGTGTAGATAGAATCGTTACTCATTTAAATTTTAATGACCTTTTCTTTTCACTGTTTTCTTCTTTCACTCCACCAGGGATATAACAAGGCAGTCGACTGGTGGGCGCTTGGTGTACTCGTCTATGAGATGGCAGCTGGGTACCCTCCCTTCTTTGCTGACCAGCCTATTCAGATCTATGAAAAGATCGTGTCAGGGAAGGTGAGTCTGACTCTCATATTAACATTTGATGAAATATTAAAATGTTTATTTTAAATTATTTTTTGCATTCTTTGTTGAGCCTTCAATAATTGTTTTGGCAGACAAGTGCTCACCCCCATCCCAAAAGTCATGACTTTTTTAAACTTTGGTCTAATTCAATTCTTCTAGAAAGTGATCTTTTTTTTTTAAACAGAATTTTTTTTTTTTTTTAAGTATCATCATATATCAGGAAATATCGTATCATGATCCTAGTATTGTCATTTGTATTGTATCACCAGATTCTTGCTAATATAAACCCTTAATGGCATAATCTTACAAGAACACACATCCTACACGACTACCCTCAGCTTTGAGTACAGGACACATTTACTGTGGCATAAATAATGCAACACAATATCTATGCAGTAGGATTGGGAAGATTATCAAATACAAATACACCAACGCACATGCACAATCTGAGTGTAATGGTAGAGAAGCTGTGAGTCAATGAAAGTTTTGGAATGATATTGAGATTTCATTGGTTATTGAATGTTTGTATAAATAAATCTCAATCCATCCAATAGATTATATTTTTACTGGCATTTAAAAAATGTTACTATTTATTTGGGAAAATTTTTACTTTTCTGAAGACCCATGTTAACATGTGCCGATGGTTTGCAGATGTTTACACTGCACACTATAGTATGAGCTCCACAGACACACTGTGGCACGTACACCACAGATGAATACAGCCAGGAAGCCAAAAGTTGGGACCCCCCCCCCCCCTTTTTTTCTTCACCATATTTAAATGTATGTTTTTTTTAATCTTTATTTAAACTCTAATAAAGTCTGGAGAAAACCCACCCAAAAAATGACAGTAAAGAAGTGCTTTTTAAAATGTCTTTGTAAATGGTGGAACACTGAGCACTTCTTATCTTGACACTTGATCAAGTACCTGCCGAACAGGTTAAATGTGTGTTTGGTTGTAATGTCAAATGCAATTACTCTGTGAAACAAATCTAGATATAAATAAAATATCCTTGAACCTTTAAATTCTAATTAATGTATTTATGAGGAAAAGGTTAAGGCACCCTTGTCTTCATTAATTAAAAGAAATAATCCTGAAAATGTCTCTATAACAATCTTCAACTGGTTTGCATTTTTGACCAAATGCATTCAATCTTCATTTTAGGCACTGGAAATAATAATGAACATAAGAGTACCTCAACTTTCCCTCCCAAATTCTTTGTATTTAACAAGATATTTTAAAAAGCATATATTTAGTTGAATCTCTTTTGGTATATCTACACTGTAGATTTTGCAGTGTTAATTTGGAGACAATGGGACCAAATACACTCTAGAAGAAGTTAAATAAACTCTCTAAGTGTTGATTTAACACTGCAAAATTTACTGTGTACTCCACATCTTAGTGTTGTTATAAAAAATATCTGAATCCCAGATGTTTATAGCATAAAGAAAAATGTAGAGTCGCTTCATACAATACTATTAATTCTAAATCAACACATTATAAGGTGGTGTGTTCACTGATGGAGACCCTTCCCTCTACCCTCTATTTTTTTTCTTCGTCTTCTTGCTTTGCTGTGTTTAGAAGATTTCTGTGAGGTTCCATCTCCTCAGTATTGCATAGTGGCAATTCCCCAAAAGAAAGTACTAGGGCACAACATCACCTGTTTCACATGAAGAAGAAAATGATAGGAATCACCTAAAATAATTGTTTGGTTTTTTTGCACCAAATCTGTACCCGAGGCTGACCATTTACCATGATACACTGTTATAACAGGCACATGTCCAGTAGACCACTGTCCAATCTAAGACAAAGAAAAACCTTCCTCAGGAATTGAATCAGTGAATAGGTGTGTAAGTAATTCTACTGAGCCATGATTAAGCGGCTGGATAGCTCAATGGTTGACACTACTGACTCCGATGTGATTTGTTTTAGCCCTCACGTTGATTTTTACTTCGCCCACTGAAGGGGAGACCAGGGGTATTCTTTTTGGTTTGGTTGTTTGTTTCTTTGACTGTCAGCAGCTTTACGCTAAAACTATTGGGCCAATTTCCAGAAAATTTTCAGGAAAGGTGTAAGGTGAGCCAGAATAGATCCCATTACATTTTGAAGAATGTAGGTCAAAGGTCACAGTCACCAAGAATGTGTTTTCACAATGATAAGAGATAGGACAAGTCAGGTAAAATGTGTGCAGGAGGCAGGCTGCTTGTTTTTCTATCAACAACTTTGTGCAAAAACTACTGGAACAAGTTCCATGAAACTTTCAGTAAAGGTGCAAGGTGATCCAGAATAGATCCCATTAAATTTTGGTGAATGTGGATCAAAGGTCAAGGTCACAAAAATGTTTGTTTTTTTCACAGTGATAAGATCAGGGATTTCCATTTCATTCTTTTTATACTCAATTTTACATATAGCTTCTATTTGCGTTCACTGTTTATGTGCATTGATATCAGAACCTGGAAGAACTAATTCTCTAGATCAAGGTCACAATAATGGTCAAAATCTAATTTTGGATATCACATTTGAACCATTCATTTAACAGACTTCTAATGAGCAGCACAGTGCTCATCTTTCAATTCTGCATCTTGTGTGTATATATTTTGACCTACTGTTGACCCCAGAGGTTGGGGGTCACAGTCAATACCTAAAAAACTAAAGTGGACTATAATGGAAAAACAAGTGGAGATAGAGACTTAGTTACTATTATTGACAGACAGAAAACCTGCCATGAGCTTCAAAATGACACCATGACCTTTCACCTTGAGTGACCTTAAAAGGTCAAAATCAATGTTACATGATTTTAAGTACTCACTTAATATTGTTGATAGGAAACTACATGTAGGTTCCAAAATGGCATCTTGACCTTGAGCAGCCTTGACAGATCAAACCTATAGTTTCACATTTTGAGGGGGACATTTGAAGGGGGGGGGGGTATTGTGGCTGACACCACTTATCTACATTTTAATGGCATGCCATTTACCTGCTGCTCTAAGTGAATGGGCCATCCTATCAGTGAAAAAGACACTTGTCAGAGACATGTCTGACTTTAACAATAGTCACAGAAAAATGTGCATGTTTGAAAGATAGATGTGTGAATTTTACATATTGAAAAATACATAACTGAAAGCACATGCTGTGTATCTTTATTTTAATTCAAATTGATGTTTTAAAATAATGGTGCATGTACTTTGGTGTGTCCGAGTAGTGATATGTGGTTATTCTGCAGCTGAAAACTCACTTGGATGCTGCGTCCCCCCCAAAAAATAATTTCAACAGCCGCCACTGGTTTTATAGTGTATACAGGTGAAACAATATAAAAACAAGTGATGCCCAGCACAACAAACCCTGACCCGGTTGCACTCATTTTACCTGATTTGTCCTATCTCTTACCATTGTGAAAACACATTTTTGGTGACTGTAAACTTGACCTACATTCACCAAAATTTAATGGGATCTATTCTGGATCAGCTTGCACCTCTTGAAAATTTCATGGAAATTGGTCCAGTAGTTTTTGCATAAAGCTTCTTATAAAAAAACCCGACTCAAAACAATACCCATCTCCCATTTGGGGGGTGGGGTGACAAAACTGCACTGGTTCCCTCTGCCCTTCCCGCTTGTGCAGTTCTGTCTGAGAGACAGAATTCTGGACAAAGCACAAAGGCAGACAGTTTCTAAGTCTGCCTATATTGTTTGCTTGTTTACCAGACCTACCAATTTCTAATATGCAGTTTTTAAATAAATTGCTATGAAACAATAAGAACTCTTTTTGCTTATTATTAGATTAAATAGAACTTTATCCTTGGGCAGAGCTTTTTTCTTTGGTCTGCTCTCATGTCAGTCTCTTGCGTTGCGCTTTCTGCCTCTTTCATTTAGTGAACAGGAGGGTAAAGTTTGACCATTTTAATAAACATAAGCAACAAATGATTCACATACTTAACTTTTTAGGAAACACATTTTACTTTTTATCTAAGGGTTATGGGTACATGAACTACATAAGATCCCTATCCAGGAATACTGGCACTGATGTTATTTATCTTATTGACACCTGTTGAAAATAAAAATAAAATATTGAGGCCTGCTGCAGCCTTGTAATCAAAGATTAAATCTGAATATTTGGAACTTAGGGAAGCTATGGCAGATGATAAGAGAAAAATATACATCTGGAGGGAAAAAAACCCACCCAGTCATCCAACACTGTCCAATATTTATGTTGTGTTAAAACCTCATTGTTGCCTGACAGATATATTGAATGCAGTAGAAGATTTTCACTCGCTGTAACTTTACTTATTAGGAGTCTATCATCTGCCAATATGGGATAATAGTCAACACTAACAGAGTAAGAAACATTAAGCTGCAGTTAACACTTTTTTTTTTTTTACCCACTACTGCATTTTATCTTGCATTATTCATCTTGGTTCTTCCATGTTTTCACTTTACTTTTCAATACACAGTATCATATCTATTTTATCTGACTTTGTAATTGATTACATTTCTGTTTTTAATGATCGTCTATTACTAAATGCTCTTGAATTAGTCAAGATCAAACTGATATTGGTCCCCACGTGAAAACAATTTTTGAAGTGTTTTTTTCATGAAATTATTGATGTGAGATATCGGTGTGCAGTGAATTACAAAGACTGTTTACGTATCACCTGTCAGCTGCTGCTGTTTCATCACTTTTGTTGGTTCTTGTCTGTCCCAGGTGCGTTTCCCATCTCACTTTAGTTCTGACCTGAAGGACCTATTGAGGAACTTGCTACAGGTGAGGATGAATTTGTCAGCCACTTTTAACTGGGCATATACACTGATCAGCCATAATATGCTGAGCACTGACAGGCAAAGTGGTATTAATGTTGATTATGTCATTCCAATGGGAGCTGTCAGTGAGTGGAACATATTAGATAGTAAGTGAACATGTAACCCTGGATGCTGATGTTGGGAAGAGTAGAGAGCTGAGCAATTTTGACAAGGGATCATTTGTGATAGTCAAATTACTGGGTCAGAGCGTCTCCAGATCTTGTTGTTCATTCCCCGTATAAAGTGGTTTGTACTTATCAAAAGTATCTAAAGAGTAACTGGATCTCAACTGGTCAAGCATCTATCTGAGCAGAACATTATTGCTATCTGATCAATATGGTTTAAGGTCCCTTTTTCCTACAAAAACACCACTAACATGGGATTGAGACTCCACCAGACTTTTGAAAGTGTGCTGTATCTGGACTAAGACCTTAACACTAGATCCATGAAGTCCTGGAAGTATATGGATCAGATGTATTTGTCCAAGACCTCCCACAGATGATCAATTGTCCCTGAGATTAGGATGTTGTTCCTTTGTCCATTTTTGATTGGTACTAACCACTGCAGACCAGGGACACCCAAGAAGAGCTGCAGTTGTGTAGATGTTCTGACCCAGTCATCACTGTTACAATATGGACCTGGTCAAAGTTACTCAGTACATTAAATTGAACATTGTTCTGATTCCAACACAAAAACTTCAAGGACTAAATGTTCATTTGTTGTCTAATTCATGTATATCCAACCCAGTGAAAGGTACCATTGGAGTGAAATAGTCAATATTATTACCACTTCTCCTGTCAGTGGCAATAATGTTATTGTAGTAGTAGTTTATTTAGTTGCTAATTTCTGTAAACAAACAAACAAAAAAAACATAGTCATTGTTCCATATATAATCCAACTAAAAGGTTGTAGGCTGAAGTAAAATGTATAATTTCCATTTAATATATCTCCACAAGAAACAAGTCAACAAAACAAACCAAAATGTCGACATAATCATTGCTAAATATACAGTAGAAGGGAATACGTATTTAATTTTAATCCTAGTACATGTTATCCTTATGTCAAATACCAATATCGATCATAGTCTTTTCAACAAATTATTTCTTGAGTCAATCCTGAGTTTTATATTTTTGAACAATAGTTAATTTGTTCATCTTATTAAAAGTTGTAATTGTTTTAGACTGTTTTAATATATCTTCCGGGCCATTCCACAGATTAAACCCTCTAAAAGAATTACATTTACTTTTTGTTGAACAGTGTTTATGGTTTACTCTGTCTGTATTTTGAAAGAATTATAATCCAAAAGTAAAATAAATGCCTTTTGTTCATGTGAAAAGGTGGATCTGACGAAACGTTACGGGAACCTGAAAAATGGTGTCAATGACATAAAAGGACACAAGTGGTTTGCAACCACTGACTGGATTGCCATCTACCAGAAAAAGGTGTGTGCTTTTAAATTCTATGCACAGCAAATGTCGAACAATCTCTTTTTACAGCATTGGGGTTTTATTTTCATGAATGTGCTTTCATGTTTAGGTGGAAGCTCCCTTCGTCCCCAAGTTTAAAGGACCAGGTGACACCAGCAACTTTGATGACTACGAAGAGGAGGAGATCCGTGTCTCCTTCACTGAGAAATGTGCCAAGGAATTTGCTGAGTTCTAGAGTTAGAGAGCTAGAGAGGAAGAAAGAAGGAAGGATGAAAAGTCAAAGGTAGGCTGGTCAAGTGGGAGACATAAGGAGAGAACAGTCTCCTGTCCACAAGCACCAGCTTCAAAAAAAGTAAAAATGAAGATAGAGAAAGGGAAAAGAACGAGGAGACCGATAACCAGCAGTGTTGCCTTTTCTGTTTAACTTCTGTTGTATTTTATTTATTATTCTGTCTTATTTATGGATCCCTTTATAATGAAAGTGTGCTTCAGATTCATGGGTAACCTCTTATTTAGAGTTGCCTCTACACATCTTCACCCAAGATCTTGTCTTGTTTATTGTTACATTCATCATTTGTTCACTTTTCAACCTCAAAAGAGAGAACTCAGTCTGTACTAATCTACTTAAGTATATTTGACATTTACATAGGGTACATTTAGTCTTTAAATTGAAGTGTACTTGCTCGTTTGTCATGAGCAACAGCCAGGCTAATGTCAGATTTTCAACAAGTCAAATCCACTTAAATGAGTATGTTTTACATTTATGTCTTAATTTTCTGTACATATGGAAATCATCACCCTTTCATGTTGTTGACAGCTAACTTCAGAAGTACCGACATTGACCAAAAGAAAAACAACAGAAATGCACTGTGTGCTCAGATCTGATCAGACAGACATATGAACCTAAGGGAAAAAAGTTAGTCAAGTTTACCACAGAACTTCATCTGTACTTTTTTGTCATTGTTATCATAGCCAGGGTTTATGCATATCTACAGCTGTCAGTTTTTAGATGTTATCAGAGACTAGTGGTTCCAAGATAATCATGTTACATAAAAAAAAGGATAATAGAAGGGAAATCCTTCAGTTGTAAAAGTTTTGTGAAGGTACACCACAGCATATTGGTATCTCAGGTCTGAATATAGAGGCTCAGTAGAGGCTCGACAAAAAGCATTAGGGCCAGCAGGGAAAGAGATCGTGTTTGTCACATATTTAAGACAGACGGCAGATATGAGGAGGCAAGTGATGGTTGGACTTAAGATGTCCATGATGGGAATTATAGACTTTTGTTTGGCTTCTTCCACAGTTCTCCCCTTCCAGTAGGTTTGATTTTGTTAAAGGGACAACTCCGTTTTGTCTTCAATCTAGTTGCCGTCTCTTGTTGGTGCACAATTACTAGTGAAGTTAAACCTGCATGTTAAAAGACACCATTTGGCCCTTGACACCTTCGACTTTAGGAGGCCACCTGAAGCAGGCTACCTCACACTGCTTCAGACCAGCAGTCGGTGGAGCCCTACGTTAGCCTTATGGTCTTCGATAGCAAACCCATGCTTATGTTAATCTCCCCAGTGCCAGGGCCTTCCTCTTATTCCTCTTATCAAACTTGGACTACACTCCATGGGACAATCTTACATGTGACAGCACCTTTGTCATGTTAAATTCCTGACTTTTATTTAGTTACATATAAGATGACGGGCATGGAGATGTTACAAAAGGTTAGCACACCAGGAGTAGGATAGATCTTGTACTAAAAAGAGACTAAAAAAAAAAAAAGTTCTTACTGCACCATATACAGTCTGTTTAAAGTAAACTACACTTAATGACAGCAAAGTCCGCTCAAAATGGTGGTCATGATAAGGATTGTCCATTCTGATTTTATTAAATGAAATCAAATGACACTAGTGTCTGTTTCAAACATTGAAATGCCTTCTTTATAGTTGTATTTTGTTTTGCCACAACAATGGAGATATACTAATTAGGTTCATACATACACTTCGGTTTGTTTTCCATCAGCTCAAACTCCAGATATTTATTATTCCATAACAGGGAACAATAATGCAGAATTACCCAGGTACTATGTGTAATAGTATGTAATGTTTATTTTGTGTTACCCGCAAACAGGATAAAATATCAACTATAAAATACACAAGTCTTAAAATCAAGCAGACACATGACAGCAACAGGATCCACCGTAAGGTTGTGACAACGTCGGCTGATAATTGACTTCAGTGCCTAATTCCCAACAAAACGACAACTGATAATATTTCCACAACTCTTTGGCTGCAGCAGCTTTTTTGGGTGTGTGTGTGTGTGTGTGTGTTTCTGTTGGGGGGGGTGGTGGTAAGATAATGTGTTGGCACACACCTCTGACTGATGGGTCCACACCTCAACTTATTCATTAGTTGAGAGTTGAAACATAAATGTAGGACAACTGACCAAGCTACAAGCTGTAAAATCCAAACTTTTTTTCTTGAAGAAAAACTGGAATGACAAATGAACATATGACCATTGTCTGATGGATTAAGTGGACATTGCTGGTCTACAAATTATATTTATCAATATCATTGGCGGACAGATGGGACAGGAGTGTATGGCGGCTACGATACTATTTATTGATAAATAACTGACCTATTGATTTATGGACAGGTTATTTACAGGTTAACTTACAAGCATTATTATGGTTATATTATGATTATTATTATTATTATTATTATTACATTGTTGTAAACCACTTGTTGAGACTTCATTCACTCGCTGTATTTCCTTCATGTCAAGTTTAATGTCGACTATCATCATGGACAAAATGTTTGAAGTTATTATACAATATTATTCTGTGTCTCCTCGATGTTTTTGCAGTGATACAACTTCCTCTCGATGCAGGCACAATGCTACATACTGACGCACTTTTTAGGGAAATGAGACCCGTTGTAAACCATGTTATCCCCCTCACAGACAGACATACACACACACACATACATACACACACACACACACTGCAAAGGGAAGCGTCTATGGTCACGGGAACAGTGACATAAAACACGAAGTGTAATATTTTGCAACATAAGTATCATTCCAATAAAGTTTTACTTGTAAAATTCTGTGAACTTGTGTGATGTTCCTGGATTTGTTTGTGATGGATAGAAAGTTGGTGATGAGTGACATGTTGAATTTCTCTTCGGGTAAAAGTGTTTTATCCCAGAGGTCAGACATCCATCACAGACTCTTAATGCGGAATAGAGCTGTCATCCACCCATCTGTTGACCTCCAGGCTCCATCCGATCCTCCACGTACATCACAAACATGTCTCTTTTTAACTCGTGCGTGTTGTGAGACTGTGAACGGATGTGTTTCATTGGAAGTCAGATGCTATGGACTGCAACTTGTGCAGATACACATCGCGAACAAAGAACGTTGCCCCGATGCGCCTGAAGTGAGCCATTCCACCTTAAAAGCCATTTGCGTCTGTGGCGGAGACGCAGGCGCCATCTTCGGTCCACCTTAAGCGCACAATGTGGCCAACGAACGCAAGCGTACCAGGCAGGCTTCCGTCCTCATTCTCCAGCCGGGGATCGCACTCTGGCTTCCCAGCTTTGGCACAGCGTCACTTGTGAAACAACAGAGGAGGGAAGAGAGAGAAAAAAAAGACGCACTCGGGCCAAACCCCATCCGCACCAGTAGGAGAAGATGTCCGAACCCAATAAGTACCGAGAGTGGATCCTGGAAACAATCGACTCTCTCCGCTCGAGAAAAGCCCGTCCTGATCTGGAGAGGATTTGTCGAATGGTCCGGAGACGACACGGGTCAGACCCGGACCGAACCAGGACAGAACTGGAAAAACTGATTCAAGCGCAGACGGTGCTTAAAGTTAGCTACAAGGGATCCATATCATACCGAAACGCAGCGAAGGTGCAGAGGAAAAGCCGAAAGAAGAGTGAGTTTACGGCCGCTGGTACCAGCAGCAGCACCAGCAGCAGTGGATGTGCGGAGGCAGCGAGAGAGAGGAGCAAACACGACCATCTGAACAACAACGGCGACAGTGCGCACAGCTTCACTGACCAAGAGGAGGGAGAGGGGGAGTCTGAGCCCAGCCCAGGTCCACACACTCCGACATCAGGCAGCAAGAAGCAGAAGCCAGCCTCCAGCCAGAGTAGCGGAAACGGATGCCTGAGCTGTGGCGCAACAACGGGCTGCGCTGTCGGGAGCGATTGTAAAGAGGAGAAAGCAAGTGCACAGACAGGGAAGGGATTAGGACAGCAGCAGCCAGCTGGGGACTGTCCATCCACCCGCTTTGGCCACTGGACAAACGCACATAACTGCGCTGACGCTGCAAAGATAACACCCGGTAAAGCGGATGTATTCGGCGGAGAGAAGGAGCCCGGTTTGTCCGGAGCTGACACACATAACAAAACTTGCCCCGGGAGCGTCAGCAGCCCCCCACCTTCCAAACACAAGCAGACTGTGCCCCTCAAAGCCAAACTTCGAGTCGGAGCTAGTGGCACCAAAACACCGGGGACCCACGCCAACTCAGATTTGGGTGACAGATTGGTGGCTTCTGTTCGTAGTCTGTCCGAGAGGAACCTCCGTGGGGGCTCCTCCACCTCCACCTCCACCTCCACCTCCACCTCCACCAGAGGCCACATGAAGCCGCTCGGACTCAAAGAGATTCTGGGTTATCTGAGCAGTCAGGAGCGGCTTTCAGAAGAGAAACTGACCCGAGGCAAAGTCAAAGTGGTCATGGAGAGAGAGGTGGCGAGAGGCAGGCTGCGCAGGACCCGCTGCGGGAACATTACTCTTCCAGTGAGGGGGATGGTGGTGGAGGAGCCGATACCGAAGAATGCGTCCGCTGACAGACTTGAAAAGAGCGCACTGCAGGACAAGCACACAGGGAAAAAGGTGGGCTCATCTCATTCAACTTAATATTTCCAATCACGTCCTGTGTGTGTACGGGGCGTTGAACTGCGTTGTGTTAGTGCTGATGAGGACATGAGTGATCAGTGGGTAAAAACCCGCACACACTGGATCAGGACGCGCTGGACTTGATCCGCCAAATAGCACATCTAGCCTTTACATATATGTGCTGTGCGGTTGGGGGTTGGAAAACGTCGACGTGTTCCACGTAAAAGTGTATGTGTGCATTCCCCACATTTAGGAACAATATTTTGTCTGTGTCTTTGTTGATCTGCTGTAGTTGTTCATAGGACGTGAACGTGCATTTGATGTGTTCGTCCTCTGTGTGTGTGTGTGTGTGTGTGTATGTGTGTGTGTATTTGCCTCAGTTTCCTGCACAAAAGGTGCGGGGTACAGGAGCGGCTTCCCCCCACTCCGAAAAAAAGAAGAAGAAAAAAAAACGCGCACACACGAGAATCGCGCGCACAAGTACGTACAGACGTCCCCATGCATGGTACGAGCACGAGCAGGTTCTGGTTTCGTTACCACATTAGGAATTGGGCTTAGTTTCATGTGTTGTTTTTCTCGGATGAACTTTGTATGTACTGGCTAAATCTCGGAGTGTGGGCCTGACGCGCGGTAGGCGGTTTCTGCCTAAACTTGAGACGTGCCGCTGCCGCGCGTCTGTGAGCGCTCCTCCGACGCGCAGGCCGACGGGAGGGTTCAGCCCGAACAGACGAGCATCGTGCCTTTTTTGTGTGAATAGATTTGGTGGCTTTCATGTGCATATTTCGGTGGGCACACACCGGTATGTTAGTTGTGGTCCTTGATGCTCTCATCTCCCCCGTTTCGTGCCTCATTAAATCCTTTGTATCACTTCTGATAGCGCACTCTCCTCCCTCTCCTTTCGCCTTCCCCCGTGGGTGCAGACTTTACTATTGTAGGCGTATGTCCCTATGTCTAGATATCTGTTTTTTCTCCCCAGGTGGGAGATGTTTTTATTCTCTACTTTCCGCGTAACGCATTGAAAACAAACGTCTTTGGTAGGACGCGTGTTCGGACGCTCACGCGGTTTAAGGCGCAAATCGAGCACAATGAGCCACAATGCAAACTTAAACAGACGCGGCTTTTCTCTGGTTTTCTTTAATTAATGGCAACTGTTGTTGATTCAACTTTTCTGTGTGACATTGCAGCCGCCGTCCCCATCCCTTCAGGAGGATGATCCAATGCAAACAGCCAGCGAGGAGGAGGACGAGGAGGAAGAGAAACGAGAGGAGAATGAGGAAGAGGAAAAGGAGGAAGAGGAGGAGGTTCCCCTGAGTTCTGATGAGGAGGGAGGAATATCCCCTGTAGCCATGACAACCGAACCAGACCTCATTGAGAAAACCACAGAAGATGTTGAGATCCAGGCATCATCAAAGCAGGAGAGCCCCCCGCAGCAGCAGCAGCAGCAGCAGCAACAGCAGCAGCAGCAGCAGCAACAGCAGCAGCAGCAGCAGCAAAAGCAGCAGCAACAGCAGCAGCAACAGCAGCAGCAAAAGCAGCAGCAACAGCAGCAGCAGAAGCAGCAGCAACAGCCTGGTGGCAAAGGTGTGTTTGTGAGAACATGTGCGTTCACTACAAAGAAAACCAAGTTAGTAGGTAATTAAAGTCAGAGGCAGAAGGCAGAATCCAATCGTTATTGTGTTTTTATTTGTTTTTTTTTCATAGTTGTAGTCGTTTCAAACTTTCTTTTTATGCTCAATATCTTCTTTATTTTGCTGCCTTTTTGGGGATAAAAAACAACTATAAATTAAGTTAACGTAATAACTGATAAATATAATATCAATTAAAGATCATTATCAGGAATACACTTTAAAAAATTACTGTAGAATTAACAGCAAACGTTGTAAAATGACAACATAAAAACTGTAAGTGAAAATAAAATATAAAGTTATTTATTTGAGAAGATATTTGTGCCAATGATGAAATCAAATGTAACTTTAGTTTTTACAGGAAGAGTATGTGAACAAAACCAGATTTTATATGAAAATGATCTATTTATAAATGGAAAAACAAGTATTCAGAGAATGCCTAATCTCGACTCTATTTTGTGCCAATCTCAAATTTCTTGAATTAGAGCCGATAATGTGATATTGACCTTTCTGCTAAATACAACCTTGACCTTTGACCTTTACTTAAACGGGTCATTGCATCTGATGCACATTAGCTAGCCTATATGTATATGCCCATGTAATTTCATGGTGAAATTACATGGTATTCATTGAGTTATAGCATATGTCTCTGCGGACATACACACACACACACACACACACACACAGGTTAGAATAATCTCTCCCAACCAATGTTGGACAAAATTAACAATGTGGTGCCATTTAAAATACAAGACTACACTCTTAAACTAACAGCCTGTTTTCTTTTTTAAATACAAAAATGTAATAATTAAGTAATCACTTAAAGTAGACCTATTATGCTGATCTGTGTTTTTCTACATACATACAATATTATAATGTCGGATGTCGACTGCAAACCTCAGCAAAGTTACAAAACATGAGCTATAGTGTTTATGCTGTAATTCTGCAACATGGTTTCCTGCTACTCTAAACAGCTGATTGTGAGATAACCCTAACCCTGAGATGTGGACAAAACCTGAGGTCAGGTTGAAGTGTCCAATTGGGACGAATGCTCCAACAATGTGGAACTGCCCCCAAAACATGCCCACCCGGCATATAATTCAAAATTTCACGGGAGTTACATTTCCAACCTGAAGAAGGGGAAGAGAGAAGATGCCTCCCAAAACAATCTGTCATTGTTTTTTCAACCGTGAAGGAAAATATCAGCTGTTTTCCTTTCCAAAAGATGTCCCAACCATAAAACTGAGAAGCTTTTATTTTTGCCGGCCAACAGCCACAGCAAAATAAATGAATTTGTATTCATTTATAGTGCTGTAACATAACGTAATGTGTGAGTGGTCCAAAATATTAATATACTTCATTCAATACTAAAAGCCGCGCCAGAGAAATTTATATTAAGATTGAAAAGTATGTGACTTGATAGCTCTGTGTACAGTAGCCTATGTTAGCCTACTGGTATCACAGTAAACAAATACACATGTGGGGGTGGACCCAAAAACCTTGGTCTGTCTCTCACTCTGCCCCCCCTCCACTGAGCTGGCCAATCAGAGAACAAAAAGATTGGCCAGAAGCCAAAACTGAGCATTTCAGGCAGAGGCAGAAATCTGCTTGGATTTTATGACAGACTTTTGTGAACAGCGATATAAGATAACTATGGAGTTTTTGGAGCTGGAAATCATGCAAAGCTACTCTGTAGGTCAGGGGTCTCCAACCTATTCCACAAAGGGCCGGTGTGGCTGCAGGTTTTTGTTCCAACCAACCAAGAGTTCACAGTTTGACCAATTGACTCTCTGCAGACTGAGATCAGTTGATTAATTGATTGAAGTCTGGTGTGTTGCTGCTTAGTTTCAACAAAAACCTGCAGCCATACCGGCCCTTTGTGGAATAGGTTGGAGACCCCTGCCGTAGGTACTGAAAACTCACATAATGTTAGTTCAATCAGAGTATAATAGGTTTCTTAATACGTCACTGCAACATCCTGGTGACCCTCTGACGAAGGCGGAGGTAACACAGCGAAACATGTCAGGTGAGAAATACCTACACATATGTCTGAGATAGATGAAAGACTAACTTAATTTTACAGTAAGATATAATGAACATTCTACAGTTATAATACGTCTCTTTTAAGATATTAAATATGTCAAATAACAACTGGTTGTGGATCAGATGGTAGAGCAGGTCATCCGATGACTAAAGGGTTGGCAGTTTGAATCTCCGCTCTGACTGTTCACATGTCTAAGTATCATTATGGAACACTTACACAAAACATATTAAGCAAAATATAAATATATACACATATACATGCACACATACACACACACATACTTACATACAAACAACAGTATTATGCAGTGGGGTGACATGGTGGTGCAGTGGTTAGCACTCGAGCCTCACAGCAAGAAGGACCCTGGTTCGATTCCCACACCAGACCTTTCTGTGTGGAGTTTGCATGTTCTCCCTGTGTCTGTGTGGGTTCCAGCTTCCTCACACCATCTAAAGACATGCACTGATTGGTTAATCTATATTGCCCAAAGGTGTGATTGTTTGTCTACATATATATATATATATATATATATATATATATATATATATATTCAGCCCTGCAATGATCTGGTAACTCATACAGGGTGTACCCCTCCTTCACCTGTTGTAGCTGGGATAGGCTCCCAGTGACCCCCATGACCCGAGTGAGGATAAAGCAGGTTCAGAAAATGAGAGAGAGAGAGAGAGATATTAGTCTATATCAGTGTTTTGCTGTCATATATGATAAGATATATAATATGTGTGTGAATTTTACAGTTGTATGTCTGAGCTCATTTCAAGTATTTTATACTGTTATGTACTATTCCACATTTTTCCATGTGGTCATCTTCTGCCGGTCTTGCAGGGATGTCAGAGCCTGAGTCCCTCCACCTGCTCAGTCCACCTGCTCAGGGAGCTTCCATGACACAGTGTAACAGCTCACACTCGGAGGAGAAAGACGCCGTTCTCGATCAGTTGCTCATGGCTGCACAGGTAGGAGACATTGTTTGTCCAGGCTGACTCTGTTCCAGAGTAATGAAGAGAAGTGGATGAAGTGATTACCCATCATGCCTAGTGCCTACAATACAAGTCTATGGGGGCAGTGTTACGATCTGGGGCTGGTGCAGTTGGTCAGGTCATAGATCAGCAATGTTAGGTGTCCATAAATGAGCAGAATTAATCGTGGTGACTGGTGATCAACCAATATGGATTTTTTTTTATTTTTTACATTAGCCTTATATTATAGACCTACATGGTGTCTAAACTGGGAGACTTTCAGCGTTCAGTGTCTTCAGAGTTTTGTAAGGACACTTGGACATGTGAACAGTCAGAGCCTGGATTCAAACTACAGTCGCTGGTCAACCTGCTCTACCAAATGAACCACAACCACCTGTTATTGTACATATTTAAAGTGATATTACAGAATTTTTCACATCTGACCTATTTTCTAAGTGAGACAGAAATGTGTAGAGTGCGTTTTCAGGAGATATAAGTGAGCAAATGTTGCCTTTATGATGATAAATGATGGTAAAGTGGTATGTCATTAGTTTCCAGTACATGGTTAAATACTCTAAGACTGTTTTTTTTTTTCAATGGATGGTATGTATTGTTAAATCACATTAACTTTATTATTGTTAATGTTAAATTCACTTTAACTTTATTAATTAATTTTCACTTTAATCACACATACATGCACACACAGACAGAGTAAGAGATACAGTATATCCCCTGGATTGATTTAACTGTACAATATTTAGTATCAGAGCTGGTACAGAAAAAGAAAAATATATGTTTTTTGCTGAAAGCTAAAGCTCAAGTGTTAACATGACGGACACAGAGTTGTACATATGACTTTGTGTGATACATTATTTATTACATGAACCAGTACATTTTAGGTAGCCAGAGAAACTATTTTCTCAAGCATTATTAATAAACTGTCTGAGTGAGTCCCTTAAGATGTGATGATCCCTCAGCCTCTCTCTGCCAAATCTGAATTTACTGTATCTGGATTTGGACTGGTTTTAGATGATGTAAGCCAATTGAAAACCTCTAAAAAAAAAAATTATATTTTAATGCCAAAGACAGTGTCAAATTGACTAATTTAACCATTTGATCCATGAATTATGAGAACTTTAGTCAATATTTTTCTCTAAGTGTTTTTATTCCTCTTTAGACATGAAAAAAGGAGTGTGATTGAACTATTTGTAATGAACCTATTTATTATGGACTTACAAAACTACACTCTGCTGGACAAAACGTATTTAAGGTTTGAACCAAATAAACATGTATTTAAAATGCAATATCAGAACACTATGAAATAAAAAATGTTTCATGTAGTTTTTGTTTAAGAAGAGACTGTTAATTACAGTCTAATAACAACAAGCAATTGAGGTTACATGTAAACATGTTAGTGCAGATCAGGTATAAGAACAGACGAGTTACAGTAATGATATGAACTGACTGATATGGAACTGTGATTTTGCTTCACACATGTTCTGTACTTAGATAACCACATGTCTACACATTTTTTCTTTTTTTTTTTTTTTTCATTCAGATTTTTTTTCCTCACACCACACCTCCTTTGAAGCCCTCTGGCACCCTCCAGGGGAGGTCCACCTCACTATTTGAAAACCCATGCTTTACATCCTAATATGGACTGAAGTGACTTATATAGCACATTTTATACACCAGTGGGTGCCCAAAGCACTTTACAATTCCTCACATTCACACACAGACTCATACACCAGTAGACGGTGCTGCCAATACCCTACCCTACTGGGAGTAACTTAGGGTTCAGTGTCTTGCCTAATAACACTTCAACATGTGGACAGCCAGAGGCACGACGCCAACCCCTTGATCATTGGACAACCCGTTCTACCAACTGAGCCACAGCCGCCCCTTAATATAATTAATATAACTAGCCTAGCTCTGGCTTGGTGTCTGGACCAGTGCTCCAGCCTCTGAGAACGTACGATTCATGCAGGAGGGGTACAAACAGAGGAGGGAGGGGCAAATGGCAGTTGAATTTCATAGAAATATCACCGGTCAATCATTTTGAGTGGGTGCTCAAAATGATTAGATGGTGCATTTCCTGTTCCTGTAGATATAGTATATATATATATATATATATATATCTGTGTGTGTTAGACCATTTAATTAATTGGTTGTAATTGGGTGTGAAGGGGATTTTAAGCAATATAGTAAAAATGCTCCAGAAAAACAACTTGTGCCCTATCTTTACATAATAGATTGGATTCATATAGTGCTGTTTTGCCACTCAAAACAGCACATTACTGACCCATTATTCATTCACTCTCACATGTACCCTCTGGTGGTGGTAAACTATGTATGTAGCCACAGTTGCCCTGGGGCAGACTGACAAAAGTGTGGCAGCCATTTTGCGCCAATGACCACGATCAAACATTCATACACCAGTGTGAGTGGCACTGGTGTATGAATGTTAAACATGTATTACATGTTTAATAGATGAACATTAACATCCACATTAGTACAAGTCAATATCAAGCAGGACCAAACTACTACTTACATTTACTTGCTGTTTTATAAATGAATGTACAGTCACATCAGGTCTTTGTAATGCATATTCTTCAACTCCCACATCATTCATTTGTGGATTTTAATTAGTCTCGCAGATCCAGTCATACCTTCACCCTCCGGTAGCTCTGTGCCAGTGCTGCAGATATGTCTGACACCGTCAATTATCGTTCTAGAACAGGAGTGAACATTCTCTGGGTTGTTTGGCTAGTTGATGACGACACTGAGTTGAAGATGCTGTGACAGGATTTGTAAAATAGTGAAGAGAGAATTTGTTTTTGTGGAACATGAGCATCAGAAAGCTTTTAAAATAAAATAAAAAAAAACATTGAGAAAGACAACATTTAAAATGATGCTTGTCCTTGTTATTTTCAGGGTGTATCCCCCTGGATGTTGTGCAAAAACAGTAACCAAAAGTCAAAAGAACAAAAATAACAACCTTGCTAATTCATACCACAGTGATTTACCTTTATTCCAGAAGAGTATTTCCAGGAAAGCTGACTATATTTTAATAACACTCTACAAAGACTGGAATTACAAGAAGTCATCTCCTATCAGTATTGTTTATAGAATATTTAATGTATGTGTGCTACCTCAGCAGAACCACTGCCTGGCCAAAAGAAAAGTCATACATGCAATTTTTCACTGCATCACATTTGGTTTTGATTACAGGAGACTTACACTGGATTTAAATAAGCAAATACTTCAGATCCTTCCATGGGAAAGTACTGCAGTGGTTAATAATGTTTCAACTGGAACAAGTTATTTAATCTGAGGCAGTAAGTGTTTTCTAATGAGGTGTCTAAAGTAAAAGAAGGTGTGTTTAAAGTAAACGTCTCCTGTAATCCAAACCAACGGTGGTGTAGTGAAATATTGCATGTACCTCTTCTTTTTGGTCGGGCAATGTACTTTTGTACTATATTAACTATGATCATCATGTATCTGAATCATTGATTTCATTTAAAAGAAGCAGCTTGGAAGACTAAGCCTCACATTTTAATCTTCAATTCCACTTACTTAAGTTTTCATTATTACTTTTGTATTTCAAAATTTTTATATTCATATATTTTATACATATTACTTTGTTACCTAGTCATTATTTTGTATTCTGTGTGTTTAATTATTGCACATTTGCACGAAGGATGAGAGGATGTAATTTCATCTGTACTGTAAATTGTGCTTATGGCATATTTGACAATAAAGTTGACTTTGACATTACTAAAAAAATAAATGCATATTGTGCATTTACTGTAATTATGCATAAACCAAGCTTTTTATGGTTACACTAATGAACCTCTGTTATAATAGGAAGGGTTTTTTCTTTTTTTTTTTTAAACTTGGTAGCATTTCAGAGTGCTAAATCCCTCTTGAATATTATACTATTGTGTTCAGTACTCTTTTGGGGACAAGTCATCATCTTTGTCAAACTTTAGTCTCCCACTGGCCTACTTCCTCCAAGGCACATCATCATTTTCACTTCCACAGCAGATGGTCATACTTCAGTTTGAATGTATCTTAGTGCAGCCAGTTACTTTTATCCTTTAATTTTGGTGGAGGTCGTATCACTACATTGCACTTCATGGGGTTAGTAAGTTCAGTTTAAAATCACAAGCTTTTTCCGCTTAAAAAAATTAAGTTTGTCACATGTACTGTACATATTGTAATCAATTGATAGGTTATTTTATTAAGTTGGTCTAAATGAAAAATAAGGAAAACAGTCTTAACTTAATAACGTACATTTTGAACAAACATGTCTGCTTTAACTTAACATGGAAGTATATTAATTTAATACAGTTTAAAGGAAATTTCTAAGATTATTAAAAGCTGAGTACACTGTAAGAAATGAAACACTGACTCAATGTAAAAAAAAAAAAAAACAACTAATGTAACAAACAATGTTCATTAATTTTTCAATTTAACCAACAAACAGGATTGTTGCGTTTGCAGCAGTGCATTGTGGATATAGTAGATTCCCACCCATGTGACCCCTCCTAGCGTGTCTGCCATAGTGACGTCTACCCTACCTCTCCACGCATGTAGTCAGCTGCGAAAACTCCTAATTTAGTTGTAAATTATTCTTAGATCAGTTGTGATGTAACTGTGTTTAGTCAAATATTTGTTCAGCTTTAGTTTTAATTTTTTAATTTAGCCCTAGTTTATCCTCAAATTTCACAGCAATACACTTTAAAGACATCTATGCTAAATAGGTTTTCCATTTCAACAACGAAGTACTTTGGAAAATATATATTTTAGTACTTTTTAGGTACAATCCTAATGAGGTAATTTTACACATTTCAGTAGTAGTTTGTCCACTCAGTGTGCTGCAGCTTTCACAGCAGTTCCAGGGTTCCTTTCACTACTGACTAGACTGGATCAGGCTAATGCTAATGTTAGCTAGTGCACACAAACATGATGGATTCCTTTAATAACACAAAATTCATACATTTTCCTCCAATGCCAAACTATATGTGTAGAGAACTCATTTAATTACTTTCAGGAGTGTAATTTACCTGATACAAAATTAAGACTACAAAGCTACATGTGGTGCATTAGACGTCGAACACTGTCATCAGCGTTTTGCCTGTTAATTACAGACAACTGCTTATTTCTCCGTGTTGTTTCTTTTGGGATACGATATAAGACTATTAATTCCTTTAGCAGGATCATGTTTTTATTGCAACCGACTGTACAACAACACTCAGACATTGTTGGTTTCTTGCCGTTTCTGGAGGAGAGTAATGTTACTAGCGGTTCACTAGTTAGCATTAGCATCGTCAAAATGGAGGCGCTCTATGACATGACGACAAGTGGGAACCTCTATTGAGTATATTGTTGAAAATTTGTTATTTTATGTGCAGGTGTTCAGCAGGTTGTTGTATTGGTCTTAATTTTGAGTTAATGTGGGCATGGCAATATTTATTGGCCTTTCTGTGTTTATTTTTGTATTTTTATAGAATTGTACGATGAGTCAGAACCACAGGAAAAAAAAAACCAACGCCTTTCCTGTTAATGAACAGTTGATTTTGTGTTGTTTGACATAATTGTTCATTATGGGTCCATTTAAATATTTGGTCCATGCAGATGAAGTAAGTAAAATCACTTGCCTATTTGCAATAGATCTACAGTGAAATATATGTACACACACATAATTAGTGGCTTGTTGTAGGACAGTACATTAACAGTGTAGTAGGACAGAGTCAGTTGTGACCAGCCTGGGATTTTTAAAATATAATAGGGATGAAATACATTTTGAATTCAATGAATTAAATTACTTAAACTTAATTTTGCTTACAAGTATTACAGAAAATCAAGTTAGTAGCTCTAGCATACCTGTATCAAACAGATGATTAGGGGCAAAAATAAGTTTCCTTGATTACATTTTTAGTCAAATTTAAGATCAGGAAAATGAACAAACAACTAACAAATGAATAATCTAAAAATGAAAATCCAACTAAGTCATGGTAACTTGGTGGACATTTGTTTTTACCTCAGTTCATTTAAGTTGAACCAGGGTGTTATTTTTGTCAGTGTGAGTCCTCCAGGTGGATTTTTACTTCTGACCTGGTGTTGACATTTCTTTTCCATCTCTGTCCATTGTTCCAGGTGACAGATATAGATTTTGTCATGTTCAATTATTTGTGTCTATGTGTGACCCACTCTTAGATGCAGAATGATGGATCCAACCACACCTCATCAGGTTTTAACAGTGAGTTCAACTCTACAAATAACATCTGTGTGTGTGTGTGTGTGTGTGTGTGTGTGTGTGTGTGTGTGTGTGTGTGTGTGTGTGTGTGTGTGTGTGTGTGTGTGTGTGTGCTAGTATTCCTATTTTTATGGGGGCATTGATCTGTTTACACAGTCACACCATGGGGACCTCTGACACTAGGGACCAAAATTCAGGTCCCCACAAGGGTTAAATATAAATATAGGTGCCCACTAGTGAAATATAAATCGGTGTAAAGTATGGATATTTATTCAAATCATGTCCCCTATCAAACACATTAATTTATTTTTTTCCGAAAATCCCCAATTCCCTAAAAAAATCCCCATTCCCCAATTGGTGGCACGATGGCAGAGGGGTTAGCGCTCTTCCTTCGCAGCAAGAAGACCCGGGTTCGATTGACAGACCATGTGGGCCTTTCTGTGTGGAGTTTGCATGCTTCTCTCCTCATGTCTGGATGGGTTTCCTCTGGGTGCTCCACTTTCCCCCATAATCCAAAATCCAGGTGATTCTGACCATGAGCCTGGATCCACGTCTGGAGATGAGTCCCCAGGTGTCACCCATGGCTGCCCACTGCTCCTTAGAAGGATAGGTTAAATGCAGAGGACAAGTTTCGTTGTACAATTGTATGGTGACAATAAAGTACTATCTTATCTTATATAAAGTATGAGGAAAACAGGTGCAAGACAAAGGTTTGAAGATTTGTTTACTTTTTTTGTTTTTTTTAATGCATTTATTTGTATGTGTTTTTTTCATTTTTAAAAACAGATTTCTTCTTATGTATTTTGTTTATTATTATTAATATTATTATTCATTTATTAATTCATTTTAAACATGTAATTAATTTTTGTTAATTTAATTTTTGTTATTTATTTTATTATATATATATATATATATATATATATATATATATATATATATATATATATATATATATATATATATATATATATATATAAAAATATATATATATATAAAAATATATATATATATATATATTTTTTTTTTTTTTTTAATTTTAATTTTAATTTTTTTTTATTTATTTATTTATTTATTTATTTATTTATTTTTTCCCCCACTACCCAATGGCTACTTGATTACAAACTTGGTCCTCATGAGACATGTTATTGAGTATGCATGTGTGTGTGTTTTAGCTTTAAAAGTTAAGGGATCTAACTGCAGTGTCTACCTCCTAGGTCTGTCCTGTAAGACGGAGGTGGGCATGTCGTCCTGTCTGCTCACTCCCACCGCCTCCCCCAGAGACTCCAGCCTGTCCGATGAACGAGGGGTAAATGGAGGCGTTAACAGTGGAGGGTGAGTACTGACAATGACCGACAACTGAGATGTTTAACGTACATCTTACATACTCTGTGGATCTGCACTTAGGTCCATTTTATGCCTCTTAAAAATTCTTAAAGTCCTTGATTTACAAATCTGCACTTAATTAATAACATTTAATATGGTGGGTCTTAAGTTAATTTGGCACAAACTGTATTGTATTTAAATATGTCTGTTAGCTCAGTAGACTCATCGACGTTATACATGTTAGGGCTATAAGGTACTACTATAAGGGTGATTTTATGTTGGGAAATTTCAGTTTCAGTGAATGTACTGAAGATTATAAAAAGAAAATCCGGAAAAAGTCTTTAAAACATTGTAGAAAAAAATCTTGTATGCTGAATTCCTGCCTTTTCCAAATAAAAAGATAATTACAAAAAAAAATATGTCTGTTAAATGTTCAAGCTGCAAAGAAAGTAATGTTAGTCTAATAACAATTCATACTGCAAAAATCCAAATCTTACCAAGTCTATTTTTCTCATTTCTAGTCAAAATATGTCATCACATTTAAAATAAGACATAATCACCTAAAGTGTAACTTTTCCATGAGAAGTAAGATTTTATTTTGAGATCATTGATCTTAAAAATATTATTTTAAACAATCTTACCAATATAATTTGCATTTGTTTCATTGTCAGATTATTTATTTTTCCTTGAAGTAAGGAAAAAAAAATCTTGAATGAAGTAGTAGTATATAAAAGTAGTATAAAGTAGTAGAAGTAGTAGTTTAATAAAATGTTTTTGGACACCTCATGCTTTTGTATTAAATCTGCCAAGTATTGTTCCCTTCTCCAAACCTACAGGTTCTGTTCTGTTGTGGTCAAAACTGGATGTTTCAGCAGAAAAACATGCAGGACATGACATGTTGAAACTGTTAATAATTTAGTTTAGTTATTTTGTTTTCTTAGAAACAATAAACAAAAGCCAAAAAAAACAAATGTGTTTTTCTGATATAGGTACATGTTTTGAAACCCAAAAAATATATTTCTCTAAATATTTCATGATAATATTAGGAATTGTACAATTTTAAGTGTGTGCGTAAAGTTGTTTCCACTATTGTACTTCTTGGATTTTTTTATTTAATTATTTTTTTTTGCCACTTATGGGTAAGGAACCAAATATGGTAACTTCAGTAACCTGGATTTTCTTCATTCAAAAAAAAAAAAAAGACAAATTTCACAAAAGTAATAAAGTCTTGTTAGATTCTTCTACAGCACACACACTTTTTATTTCATAGTATTTCTATGAGTGCCTTATGGAGGGTTAACTGTATCTCCCACATGTTTTATTTTCAACACAAGCTTTAATTGAAGTCACAGTTGGCCTGTTGTCTGTCAAGGTAAATGTATTTATATAATGTACTTCATGTACAAGATCATTCACGGTTCTTTACATAAAACAAGAAAGTTAAAATGAAAAACAATAAATTGCATTTAAAGACAATTAAGGTAAAAGACATAAAAACATTTAAAGGACAATTAAGAATCTAAGTAAAAGCTCCAGTGAACAGTAATGTTTTAATTTTTAAATGAACTGACAGTTTTTCTCAGACCTCAGGTATTCAGGTAGTTTGTTCCACAGATGAGGAGCAGAACAACTGAACGATGCTTCACTTTGTTTGGTTCTGATTTTGGGAACACACAGTAAACCTGTCCCTGATGACCTATGACCTCAGGGCTCTGGATGCTTCATATGGAACCAGCAGGTCTAAGATGTATTTGGGTCCAAGGCCGTTTAGTGCTTTATAGACCAGGAGTAAGATTTAGAATTCTAACCTTTGACCCACAGGAAGACAATGTAAGGATTTGAGGACCGGTGTGATGTGGTCCAGTTTCCTGGTACTGGTCAGGACTCTGGCAGCAGCATTTTGGATCAGCTGTAGCTGCCAGATTGATTTGTGGTTTAGACCTTTGAAGACACCATTACAAATTATTTAAATTTATTTAAAATGAATGCATGAGTTTTTCTGTCTTGTTTGGACAGAAAACCCTCGATTCTAGTGATGTTCTTCAGGTGGTAATAGGCAGACTGGGTAATAGCTTTTAAATGGTTTTTACATTTCAGGTGGGAGTCAATAATTACACCTATATTTCTGGCTTGGTTTGTAGAGTTCAATGACATGGACTCAGGGTGAGCACTGACCTTTAACCTTTCTTTTTTGGGGCCAAAAAAAAATGTATCGTATAGGTGTCTGAAGACTGAGGAGTTCAGCAGGAGCCCAGTGGACTGGACAGTCTCTGACGTGGTCAGTTATTTCACAGCAGCAGGTTTCCCAGAGCAGGCCGCTGCCTTCAAGACCCAGGTGAGATTGCACCTCCTCTTACATCCACCAGGTGGCAGCAGACACAGGCTTAATGAATGTACTGCAGCCATGGAAAACTACCAATAATTCATTTCTACAGATACTCAGCTAACTACAATACCCACACTGCTTTGCTCTCTTTATTAGGAAATCGATGGAAAGTCTCTTCTCCTCATGCAACGTAATGATGTTTTGACTGGCCTGTCAATCCGACTCGGTCCCGCCCTCAAGATCTATGAGCGTCATGTAAAAGTTCTGCAGAAAACACATTTTGAAGATGATGACTGTTAACAAAACATAAATGAGACACACACAGACTGTTATTTCTATATAGCTCAAATACTTATATATAACTGCATGCATATTATACAATACACTTTGCATTTCATGTCAAAACACACACACACACACACACACACACACACTTTGTTCCTGTTGACTCTCTGTGACTGATGAGACTGAATTCCCTGGACATCATCTAAAGAGAGCACAAATTGTCAGAGGGTCAAATTGAACTAATGACAAACATTTTCTGATGCAGACGTTCAAAACGTTCATTCACAAAGAAGATCAAGCACTTTGCAACTTCTCAATTAAACTGTGCAAAATGTTTTCTTTCTAAACTGATGTTGTTAAATAGTTCCTTTACATTTTGAAAGAGGCTGCGTGAGTTGTTGTTTTTTTTATTATTATTATTTCCTGGTTTGTTTGTTAAGGGGCCTCCCTCTCTTGTTAGACTCGTTTGTCCTTGTGCAGAGGCTTGACAATGGAAACTTGGACCACATTAAACACATTCCACAGTCAGAGGGGCTTCTTCTAAACTGTTACTGAACCATCATAGTCTGAACTGTCATCTGTCAGAACCAGAAGTGGGAAGTAACTAAGTAAAAGTACTTCATTACTGTACTGAAGTAGACTTTTCAACTATCTGTACTTTACTTGAGTATTTCTTTTTCTAGTAACTTTTACTTTTTATATTTTTGCATAAATATGGTTACTCCTTACATTCTCAGAATAGATTCATTACTTTTTCAAACTAAACAGTGTGAAAAATAAGTGGCTTTAGAAGGAAAATCAGCAGAGAGAAATTATGACTTTATACTGTATATCATAACATAATTTCAACTCTTTTTATCATAATTATGCATTTGTTATCTCATATGTACGACTGTATCTAATTCTTGCTTTTTATCTCATAATTATGCTTTTTTTTATCTCACATATGAGGTTTTTTTTTTATGTCATAATGATGACGTTACATCTAAATTGTGATATTTTTTTTTTTCATTTTTCCTAAATTTCCTGCCCATATTCACTAAACTGAGTAACTGTGACCTGATCAAACACATTGTCTACACAGTAACTCACTTTTAAAGACTTTATTTTTTGGAAAATTTCCTGTTTTTTCGCTGGTTAAAGTATTATTCCATCCATGGCAAAGAAATATATGTTTACTTTTGACTTTACTTTTGACTTTTACTTAAGTAAAGGAGTTCTACTTGTACTACTTCTACTTTTACCAGAGTATTTTTTCACACAAGTAGCTGTACTTCTACTTCAGTACAGAATATGAGTACTTTTACCATCTCTGGTTAGAACACCACCTTATGTTGGAATAAAAACAACCTTCAAAGCAATAAGGTTATGATTCCCTGTCAATATCTGGTAGATTATTTAATGATTTTGCATAGCCTGATCTCTCAGAGTGTTTTTTTTTATATTTTTAAGTAGCAGTATGTGCGATCTAACAGGCTGCAGAAATGTAAATACACTAGATAACACAACTAAACTAAACAGAACAATCAACTGTCATTTAATATAAATTATATCAACATATATTGAACAGAAGACTATTCAATACATCTGTTTCCATTTATAAATTCTGACTAAATTATCTAACTGAAACATGTTATCGCAGGGTAAAGCTAAGTCAATCAATCAACTAACCTCATGCCACCAGCATTTTATAACTGTTTTTAACCGTCAAAGAATAAAAATAAGAAGTGCTGTCAGTCACACAGTTCATTCCTCTATCTTCCAGTGTCTTTATTTTTCATCCACTGTTTTAACTTCCCTTTGGTTCCATCATTTGTATTATTATGTTTGCACTGTATTTGTTACATATTTTTGCATTTTCTGCACATGTTTAAATCGCATCTAATGTTTCTTGGTGCATTTAGGCCACTTCTACCTCTTTCACTTCATTTACCATGTGGGTTTTTGTTTGTTTGTTTGTTTTAATCCCAATTTAATACATTTTAACACCTGAGCACCTTTTCCTAGATGCAGTAAAAGGTGTGTGTGTGTGTCTGTCTGTATTAGTACTTTTCAGATCACTTCATCTTTGTTGTGTTTTGTTGAATTTCCAGCGTATGGCTGTGTTTAAGTCCAGATTGTTACAAAGGGAATGTACAGTACGTTTAAGCCCTTGTTTCTTGTCTCCTGTTGTTTGCTAAAGGACAACTTTAGTAATAAAAGTGGAAACCAAAATACGACATCGTGTGCAATCTGAGTGTGTGTGTGTGTGTGTGTGAATTCAAATGCTCTTATTTGCTGATATTAAATTCAGGTTAATAAAACGTGTCTTTTAAGAATTCTGAATTGTTTAATACTAGGTTATTATTTTGGTTGTAACCACTGTATAATTAATTTAGGCTAATCACAATTATGCAATCACCTTATGGCAGTTACTTGATATAACTGCAGATATTTTGTGAATCTGAAATGGTCTTCATTCACTTGTATATAGTGAAAGTTATGAGTCACTGGTCCTATTATAATAATATTTTTAATTTCCATTTATTTCCTCATCAGTGGTTTATTACCTCCACCAAGGAAATAATGTTTTTGCCATAGTTTGTCTGTTTGTTAGTAAGATAACAAAAAAAATGTATGGACAGATCTTGATGAAAATTTTCTTGTTGTGTTGGGGGTGTCACAAGGAACAAATGATTAGATTTTGGTGATGATCCGGAAGAGATCCTGGTTTCTGGATCACTTTGAAATTTTACATTGTGGTAAATGAAGAATACATTTCAAACTGATCCACATTTACAAATGTTTCATGCATAATGTGGTCCAAACGAAAGATGTACAGACCTTTTATAGAAAGGTCAAAAAAAGGATAACAGTGACCTTTTTTGTGTTGGTTTGGATTTTGGAGCAAATAGTGTTTATGCAGCAACTTGTAAATGGATCATTCAAGATCATTTTTTTTGTCTCACAAAATAGTAATATTTATGACATTTTATATTCATAAAGGGCAAACTACAAATTTGTTTTTACAACACTCAGATTTTTTTCCTGAAAAGCATGACCACACATTCATATCTCAGTATTTATGTGTGTGTGTGTGTGTGTGTGTGTGTGTGTGTGTGTGTGTGTATACAGACACACACCAGAATATACAGCAAATGTGGAAACAGTATTTATATTAAAAGTGCGTTCCAGAAAAAATATGAGTATCATAGAATCTATATGGGGGCATATGGACAGAGAAAAGGGTAAAAGAACATAAAAGATTACAAATTTAAAAAAAAAAAAAGATCAAAATTGAACACAATATTCTTTAAAAATATCGAGTTAATTCAAAAGTGTTGAAGAATGAATCTATATCACATTAATACTAATCACGTATTGTGATGTGTGTGTGTGTGTGTGTGTGTGTGTGTGTGTGTGTGTGTGAAGGAATCCAACAAGTGTTAAAACAGCTTGGACATACAATAACAGCAGTTCCCTTCAGTCACTGCTGGCAAAAGCAAGCAAAGACTATGGTACATTTTATAAAAGGAAAGACCAAAGTAGATGAGAGTTTGCGTTTTATAAGATCCAACAAATATTTACCCCCATAAATATTTCACAGTAAGTCAGAAAGTGTTTTTCATGACCAGTTAGGCACCACTGCTTACATTTGCCAGTTCGAAGCAGGGGGGGAAGGTGGAAATATCACGCTATATCTGTCCTGGGACACTCTCCAAGGAAAGTGCATGGGATATCTGTGTGTGTGTGTGTGTGTGTGTGTGTGTGGTTACAAACAAGACGGGGAAGCAGATGGGCATATTTATCCTTCTACTGATAAACAGATGGGCTGAGGCAGTCACAAACATGGTGGATCAGGCCACTGGCGAAGAGAGGAAAAACTAAAAGTTCAACTCCAGCAAAATAGCACCAACCAGATTAGACAGCATTTGAACTCAGCACAAAACAGACCGTACCATACCAGATCAGCACCTGAATGCACCACGGTCAAAAAAGCTGTAGATCTTGGTGACGGTCTGAAACTGAAGGTATCTGAAGACTGACAGAGAACAAAGGGGAGCAGTCATGCCAAGCTCAGCAGGATCAGAGTGAGTGTAACATCTGTATTTCTGTGTGTGTGAATCTGAACCAGTTAGTGTTTAGAATGTGTGTTATTGCTCTATTAAAGAAAGGACATTTCATAAACGTTGACATGTTTCATAGACAGACTGCAGTAGAGTAAATCAAGTTTCAAGAATTCCACTTATTTTACCTTTAATTCATACTTTTCATACATTTCTTCTACTTCCAGCTGTAGTTGCTATGTGCAGAGTCAAAGACAGTCTAAATACAGTTTAAGGTCACATGAGGAAATTGGAGCTACTGTACAAGTCCAGGGAGTGCATCTGAGTGTCTTAATATGTGTGTCTTGTGTTTGGAAGTTCAAAGGGGGAAGATTTCTCCACTGCTATCCTGAAACAGAAACACAGACCCAATAGACTCATTGTGGATGAAGCTGTTAATGAAGACAGTAGCATTGTTAGCTTACCACAGGTGTGTGTTTGATGAATAACGCTGTAAACCATGGCCAGTACTAGTAATAGTTGGGGAGGTTATTCTTTTGATGGTGACAGAAAATTGATAGGGATGAACTTTAGGACATAGTGGAAAGATGTTTATCTGCCACTGGGGTAAATGTGTGGAACCAACTGGACACTAAAATTAAACAGAGCACCTTTATCCCCATCATTTAAGAAAGACTTTAAATCAATGGTAATTGGTAAATATATAAAAACACTATAACATCTCTTTGTTTTGATTTTTGTCTCCTTCACTGTTCTCAATATATTTCTATCTGTATTGTTAAGCATCATGTATCAGCTTTGAAATCTATTTTTCTTTCAGTATTTCTTGCTTTCATTGTATATGTGGAATTTCAATAAGGTGGGCACAAAGAGCTTCGATTTCAGCCCAAAGCCTTTTCGCTCCGTTTTCACCTATTGTATATCTGCTTCTGTTAGCAATTGTTCTGTATTGATTTTGACCGAAATGAATAAATGCAAAAAATAAAATAAAAATCAGAAGGGGTGCCAAAAAATGTAATCATCCAGTCACGTGGTTTTATCTGAAAATTTACTTTTTTGAGTAATTTATTTTTAGTAAATATATCGTTCACTGGAGAAAAATGTTAACACTTGGAAATGATACCTATGGATCCAATGAACTCTTTAGGTACACTGTAGAATTTGCAGTGTTAATTTGGAGACAATGGGACCAAATACACTCTAGAAGAAGTTAAATAAACTCTCTAAGTGTTGATTTAACACTGCAAAATTTACTGTGTATGTTAATTGAGCTAACTTTAAGAAATTACCATGGTAACAAACATTTTGGGGTGAATCTCCCCAAATATCCTATGTCATGAAACTTTCTATGCTACGTCATACTGACCAAAAAAATTCCTGATGGTTTTAGGATAAGAATGGTGTAAAAATTATCTGTAAAAATATCTGTTTGGGTTTGTCAGATACGTTTTTATAAACTTCACTATCAAAAAAGACATTTTTCATCCCAAAATGGCTTTTACCATGATAATTTGTTAATAATTTTGACTTTTTACCTCATGATTTTCACTTTTTATTTCATAATTTTGAGTTTTTATTTCACGATTTTGACTTTTTAATCATAGTTTTGACATTTTATCTCAGAATTTTGACTTTTTATCTTAGAATTTAGACGTTTTATCTCAGCACACACATTTCATCAACTTTCCCAATTCCTGAAAAAATATTCACGAGTCGTGCTATCATCCATAGGTATCATTTCCAAGTATTAAATTTTTTTCTCCAGTGGACGATATATTTACTCAAAATAAAATTCCAAAAAATTATATTTTATCCAAAAAAGCATATTTTGAGATAAAACCATGTGACAGGGGTGGTTGAATTTTTTGTCACCCCTTCTGAAATGATACCACATGTCCTAAAGTTCATCTTTGGTGCTTTAATTATTTCTCACGATTCTTTTATATATTTGGATTAAACTGCCACACTATAAAGTGACATTACATGTATGTCTGTGTGTTTTTGCACCAGAATAAGATGCAGGAGCTGCAGCTGTTCCGAGGGGACACGGTGGTGTTAAAGGGGAGGAAACGTCGTCAAACAGTATGTATAGTGCTCACTGATGACACCTGTGGAGAAGACCGAATCCGCATTAACCGCGTGACCCGCAACAACTTGCGTGTACGACTGGGTGATGTCATCAGGTAGACTGTCAGAGAAGGTTTGATGTGGTTTTGAGTAGGGATGGGAATTGATACGAATTTAATGATTCTGATTCCATCATTGATTTTGCTTATTGATCCAATTCTTTATCCATTCTTTTCTTGATTCTCATTGGGTGAGGGAATAAAAGAGAACAAATGGTATAGTTTGCATCTTTGATATTTCCATCTCCGCACAGAAAATACATTGTCTGGCCAAAAAATAATAAAAAATAGTCCCACATGCAACATTTCACTGCATCACCTTTAGTTTTGAATAAAGGAGACTTTTACTTTGATATTTTTTGTCACATAATGATTATGTATTATTGTACTGTCCCATATTATTTAATTCCACTTTATTGTGTATATTGTATATAGCCATCCATCCATCCATCCATCCATCCATCCATCCATCCATCCATCCATCCATCCATCCATCCATGCATCCATCCATCCATGTATCCATGCATCCATCCATCCATCCATCCATCCATCCATGCATTCATGCATCCATCCATCCATCCATGCATCCATGCATCCATGCATCCATGCATCCATGCATCCATGCATCCATGCATCCATGCATCCATGCATCCATGCATCCATGCATCCATGCATCCATGCATCCATGCATCCATGCATCCATGCATCCATGCATCCATGCATCCATCCATCTATCCATCCATCCATCCATCCATCTAAACCAGGGGTCTGCAACCCTGGTCATAGAGAGCCGCTATCCTGCATGTTTTAGATGTTTCCCTCTTCCAGCACACCTGACAGACATCAGTCTTCCGCACAGCTTGATGATAGGCTGATCATCTGAATCAGGTGTGTTGGAAGAGGGAAACATCTCAAACATGCAGGATAGCAGCTCTCTAGGACCAGGGTTGCAGACCCCTGATCTAATCCAAAGGTGATGCAGTGAAATATTGGATAAGTGACTTTCCTTTTGGCCAAGCAGTGTATAACATAATACAGTATGCACAGTAATAGACATCTCTGTGTTCAGTTCTAGATAATTGTATCCTGTATGAGGTGCTAATCAGGAATCACCTCATTGTCCTTTTCCCTACCTTTGGCTGGCTACCCCCCAGCACCAGGCCCAGATGATGCCCAGTGTGTTCATAGACGTTGCTAAGTAGCATATAAAACACATAACATTCCTGCAAATGAAGGGCATGCTGTGTGGACTTCTGGCCATTTTTTGCACGAAATATGGTCCTATTTATCAATGTTTCTACATTCCAAAGCAATGCAGCGTACAAGTGACATCATCACACATGTGCAATGAATATTGAATCGATAAGCAGACAGACAAATGATCCAAAGGAATTGAGCCACTAAGAACTGGTTATCAAAAGAACTAGATTTTGATTCTCATCCCTACTGTTGAGGTTAGTATGTATGAAATAAAAATCCACCCATAGTTGTCAATGTGTGTGTCCTCAGTATCTCTGCTTGTCCTGATATAAAATATGGGAAACAAATCCACATCCTGCCCATAGATGACACCATCCAAGGCCTGACAGGAAACCTCTTTGATGTTTTTCTCAAACCATACTTTCTGGAGGCTTACCGCCCTGTACACAAAGGTACTGCAACACTCTTATCATCATCATCATCATCATCACCATCATCATCATCATCATCACACATTGATCAGGACAGGAGAAGGGGAAGTAGTAATCATATGATCTCATTCCAATGGACCTTTCCAGCAGGAGGAATATAATAGACAGCAAGTCAATGTTTAGTCCTCAATGCTGATGTGTTGGAAACATTGAAATAAGCAAAATAAACTTATGAGTAATGGTCAAATCACTGGTTTAGAGCATCTCCAGAACTGTTCATTCCTAGTGTGAAGTGGTTGGAGTTGACCAAAAGAATCGAAAGAATCAGATAGTTTGTATTTTCTTCAGGTTTTTATTGTTTTTTTGCAACTCATTTTATTTATTTGATTCTATGATTGCTTATATTTTTATTATTTTATCCTATTTATTCCCTGCTGCGATATTGATGAATGATGGAAGACTGAGCACTATTCGTCTTGACATTTGATCAAGTACCTACCTAACAGGTTGTGTAGTAATGCCAAATGCAGTTACTCTGACTGCAAAGCAAATCTAAAAATAAAGTAACCTTGAACTTTGACCCCAGCATCTGAGGGAGTAGAACATTATTACCACCTGCCTAATACAGTGTAGGTTCCCTTTTTCTACAAAAACAGCTCTAGTCTGCAGCCTAGACTCTCCCAGACATCTGAAGGTGTTCATCCATATATGACTTTTACATCTGAATGCAATTAAATATTTATTTTCATACCAAGTAAAGATTTAAGACATTTGTATAAGACATTTGTAAAATAGAAATGATGTCGCCCTATAAAAACATTTACTTGTTTTTTTTTCTGGAAGTCCCCATAAAGCATGAGTGAAACGGGTGCAAAGTTTTAATTATTATTTTTGTAATTTTATTTATTTATTATTTTTTTAAATCATTGTTTTTATATTCATTCACTCATTCATTCTTTTATTTAAATAATGTAATTGTTTTGAATTATTATTTTATTTATTTGTATTTATTTATTTATTTATAATTATTGTTATTATTCATTCAATTTTAATTTTAATTTTTTAAATTTAATTAAATGTAACATTTTATAATAATCATTTTTGATTACAAACCTCATTACACATGTAAATGAGTATGTGTGTGTGTGTGTGTGTGTGTAGCAGCAACTCCCTTCAATTATAACAACAGACTCAAACTGAAAAGGAGTAAAGACCATGCTACATTTTAGAAAATATACACATATATTAATATTAATATACACATATTTCATAACTTTACATAACTTCAAGGGCAACAGTGGACAATAAACATATGTTTTATCCTTATAAGTGGAGCCTCTGACCCACAGCCTTACATATATTGTGTATTGCATTTCCATATGGGTATTAGCTTGTTATTAGCTTTAATCCCTGAATAACTTCAGTGTTTTGTCACAACAGATGATATCTTTCTGGTGAGGGGGAGCATGCGGGCGGTGGAGTTCAAGGTGGTGGAAACAGACCCCAGCCCACACTGCATTGTTGCCCCAGACACCATTATCTACTGTGAGGGAGAGCCAATCAAAAGAGAGGTGTGTGTGTGTGTGTGTGTGTGTGTGTGTGTGTGTGTGTGTGTGTGTGTGTGTGTGTGTGTGTGTGTGTGTGTGTGTGTGTTTAAATCAGCACTATAATACAGATGAGCTAATATCATGTGTGCATGTGTGGGTGTGAGTGTATGGGAAGTGCTATACAATATTATGCTCTTTATATTGTCTGGATATTGTATATTCTGGGTGTATGTCTGGAAGTGTACATATATACGTATATATACATAATTGTTTGATTGTGTTTATTGTGCATATATGTATGTATATATATTTTTTATTATTATTATTTTATCCCAATGGATTAATAAAGTTTCATCTGTCTGTCTGTCTATTGGACTAATGATGATGTTTTTCTTGTTGTTCGTGCATGCCACCCTCTGTCTACCATCAGGACCCTTCAGTCACCCTGTTTAGACTATTTACTACTGTACATGTGACAGGATGAAGAGGAGACCCTTAATGACATTGGCTATGATGATATTGGCGGCTGTAGGAAACAGCTCGCCCAGATCAAGGAGATGGTGGAGCTTCCTCTAAGACACCCTGGGCTTTTCAAGGCTATTGGAGTTAAGGTACTGTATCATAAAGATATAAGCCTCAAAGTGTCACTCCAGATAAGTCTTTGGGTCCCTGTCTTAATCACTGTTCTGTTGTTTTTTTCTTAGCCTCCCAGAGGTATTCTGCTCTATGGTCCTGCAGGGACAGGGAAGACCCTGGTGGCCCGAGCTGTAGCCAATGAAACTGGTGCCTTCTTCTTCCTCATCAATGGTAACACTTTTTTTTTTTTTTTACATTGACGGACCTGATAAAAAGTATTTTAAATATTTATTTGTACATTTCTGCATAATTTGGAGGTACATGTACTGAAATATATCTATGTTCTGCTATTTAACCTACAGCTCATTCAGAGACAAATGCTGTAGAATCTACAGCTTTAGTTACACTTTTGTACAACTGATAATATAGCAAGCATGTGAACACAACATATAAAGATTTAACCAGTTGTTATTGAACTCTTTTTTAAAAAAGTAGTGGAGTTGTTAACAGCTTCACCAAAGAGTGTGAACATGGGATGTGGTTTCTTTTCAGCAAGTTGATCAGACGGTCAACCAATATCTCAAAGACACATAAATAATATCAAAGTATTATAACATACATAACAAGTGATCCCAGGCACAACAAACCCTAACCCCATGCACATAGTACAATTTATTTTGGCATCGATCCAGCTGATGTCATCACATATATGCTTGTCATGTGCTGATGTCAGCATATCAGTTGCCTCCATATATGTGCCAAATTTGAACCAAAATTAAACTAAATGTATGTTTTTATAGATTTTTGAAATTGCATCCATTATAAATAAATGGGAGAAGAATCAAGATTTTAAAGACCCAAAATGTAACGACAAATTTGGAAAAATTTGAATTGAATTGAGTGTGTAGTGTGAGTGAATAGAGTGTTAACAAATAAACAACTAAACAAACTGAAACAAAAACAATAACCATGGTCTCTTCCTTCGGGAGCAGGATAATCATATTTCAATTACAGAGACCAATAACATTCTTTAACCACATTTGGCTGCTAATATATGTATTTATAGACTTTTAGGAAAGTAAACGTTAATCATTTTCCTCATTACAAACAGTTTAAGGCAGTGGTTCTCAAACCGGGTCCCAGTGTTCTGCATGGGGTGTATCCCTCTTCCATCACACCTGGTGCTAATTATCAGGCTTCTGCAGAGCTTGATGAGATGTTTGAGATGATTTGAATCAGGTGTGTTGGAAGGGGGGATACGTCTAAAATATGAAGGATAGTAGCTCTTGAGGACCAGGATTGGGCACCCATCCTTTAGATAGTTCCCTCTTCCAGCACACCTGGTTCTATTAATAATCACCTCATCATCCAGTTTTACATGATCCTGATAAGATTGGAGTAGCCTCCAGATGTGCCTGAAGAGGGAGACATCGAAAACATGCAGGGCACTGGATCACAAGGACTGGATTTGAGAACCACTGGCTTAATGTAACAGTTTTTTCAGATCCTTTTTTTTATTTTATGGAATGTCATTTGCAATGCTGTGAAACTCTTGGCCCATTCAAAGGATGAAAACACATTACTAGATCCCAAGCGGCTAAGTAAGGCTCAGAGTGCAGGACCTTTACTAGCACTGGAGTATACTGATGTTGGTGATTTTATACTTTTACTCCTGAACAAAGGAACTGAATACTACTTCTACCTCTGTGAAAAGGGCCTGAAATCATGAGTAAACTGGCTGGTGAGTCAGAGAGCAACCTAAGAAAGGCTTTTGAAGAAGCAGAGAAAAACGCTCCCGCCATCATCTTTATCGATGAGCTGGACGCCATTGCTCCCAAGAGAGAGAAGGTAAACTCCAGGAAGCAAATAAATACCCGTTTCTATAGAATTACATCAATATACAACTGTATCTTTTATTGCTTTTTTTTTCGAGTCTTTTAAACTTTTCTTTTATATCTTGTTTTTATGGACTGACAGTCAAAAATAAAAACAGCTTGTCCAGTATTACTAAAACTTGTGCCTTTTTGGATCAGGCAGGTTCTCCACAAAGCCAAGAGTATTATTGTACACCCAGACCATGTGTTAAATAGTACATTTGCATTGTTGCCCTCTGGGAGGCATTATCTTGCTCCCAGAAGGAAAACAAATTTGCAAATTCTTTTATTCCATCTGCCATCAGGCTTTTAGATGACAGTGATAGTGCCAATGTGTAGGGTAGGGTATACTGCATGTTTTTATATTTTTATATACATGTGTGTTCTCTTTTTCTGTTTTTAAAATGTATTTAGAAAGGGATAATGTATTGCGCATGCGTTACTATCAGAAAAATATTTCGGCTGAGGGGTATTGTTCTGCCCGAAGGGAAATATTTTTCGTGTGGGCAATTCATTATCACGTATCCTATGGGTTATTACAGCGTCTTACTGCTACTACTCTAACAGATTGGATGAAATAGCCATTACACCGTAATATTTACTTTCAAAGTGGCCAAATTACCTGCGGAGTGATATGCTACCGTGAATCTGAAGTGACAGGACTCGTTGCCGTTGGCAGTGGGCGTTAATGGCGCAGTGGGCAGTTATCGAAAAACGCTGGGAACGTCCATTCAAAGTGAATGGGAGCTGTCGCAACATTCTAGAGGGCCGCTTATTAGTGCTGCCACTCTAACAGGCTGGATAAAAATAACCGTTACAACGTAGTGAATATTTACTGTCAAAGTGGCCGAACTACCTGCGGAGTAATATGGTAACGTGAATCTGAAGTGACAAAACTCGTTGCCTCGGCAGCGGGCGTTAACGGTGCAGCGGTCAGTTATCGACAAAAAATCCGGCTGGGAACGACAATTCAAAGTGAACAGGAGCTGTGGCAACATCCTAGAGGTCCGTACAATAAGTATGTATCCAATTATCCTGTTGCACTGTCGTATTTTTATTTTATGTATTTATTGCTAGGCTTTCTTAGCTGTTAATACTGACAGATCCTAGTGTAGATGTGGAATGTGTGTTTTATCCTAGGGGATAAATAATGATATCTGAATCTGAATCAACTGTGTACGAGGTAGAAATGGTGTCTGATTCAGAGGATGTAGAGCATGTCCACAACTTGACTGAGCTCAGACGAAAGAAAATGTGTTATCCTATGATCGCACGTCTGTGTGTGTAGACCCATGGAGAAGTGGAGAGGCGCATAGTCTCCCAGCTTCTGACCCTGATGGATGGCCTCAAGCAAAGAGCCCATGTGGTTGTCATGGCAGCAACAAACCGACCTAACAGCGTGGACCCTGCACTGAGACGTTTTGGTCAGGACAGCTAAAATCAACACAAACACATACACACACACACACACACACACACACACACACACACACACACACACACTCTCTCTCTCTACAGTACAGATGGATATAAATATGGTGATGTGTCTCCAGGCAGGTTTGACCGTGAGATTGACATTGGAATCCCAGACTCCACCGGCAGACTGGAGATCCTGCAGATCCACACCAAAAATATGAAACTGGCAGATGATGTTGACTTGGAGAGGGTGAGATAAAGCAGATGCAGTCAATAATAAAAGTTATTTTATTTATATTAGGTTGAACTGAAGAGGTGAACCTGTGATGTACAATCACACTCAAGCTCTAGATTCACTGTATGACATGTTTGAAGCCAAACCTGTCTAATAAATTAAAGGACTGTCATATACAAAGTCTTTTTTTCACTTCATGTACAATTTAAAACATTTTTGTATTTATTTATTTGTTTGTTTATTTGTTTTGCTTGTCTTGTCCAGCATCATAACAGCAGAATGGTGATCGGGCTACCTTTTGGTACTGAACAAATTTGTTTTGACAAGGGAAACTTCATAAAATATATGAGGCTCACATTAATGTTCTATGTTTCAACTTATGCAGGAACTAAATGCACTAATAGTTTGTTAAAGTAGTATGCATTGAAATATATATTAAATATATATATATATATATATATATATAAATATAAATATATATATTTATGTCATATTTATTTCTTTATTTCAAAATAAAGGATATTTTATCCTTGTAAATGTATCAGTGTAAATTTGAATGACAAAGTTTATGTGTAGTACCAATGTAACTCAAATAGGTGTCTTTTTTTTGTTTTTGTTTTTTTTTTACATTTGGTGCCTTTTATTTGACTGATTTTATATATAAGCTGAGATATACTGCAGAGTAATGTTATAACTCTTTTTAGGTAAATGTGACTTGATACATTTCAGCTAAAAGTTTCTAGCCTCATTTAATATCTTCTTGTGCTGCTGATAATACTGGGTGACAGCAGTGGTTTACTTTACAGGTGGCTTTCTGTGGTGATTTTATGCTTTTCTCTAATTTGAGCATATTCATAATCTTCATATTTATTATTACTAATGATAAACATTGAAATAATTGGACTCTTTAAGGAACCTTAGAAACCATGAGAACAGCTAGGCACTAAAAGCCTCACATATGACATTTTGCTTAGTTTTAAAATAACTATTTGATGAATGCAACCTCTGAACATTTGTCAGATTGGCTCAGAGACCCATGGCCACGTGGGCGCTGACCTGGCTGCTCTGTGCTCAGAGGCTGCTCTACAGGCCATTCGCAAGAAGCTGACCCTCATAGACCTGGAGGATGAGTCTATAGATGCAGACCTGCTCAACTCACTGGCAGTCACCATGGATGATTTCCAAGTATGCAAACACACTCATGCAACCTGTCACTGTTTTAATAATTTAATAAGTTATCAAAGGGATAGTTTTTGTTTCCATTTAGTGGGCCCTCAGTCAGAGCAACCCATCTGCCCTGAGAGAAACTGTGGCCGAGGTGCCTCAGGTTAACTGGGCAGACATTGGAGGCCTGGATGAGGTCAAAAGAGAACTTCAAGAGCTGGTTCAGGTAGAGGAAACATCCATACATTCATGCCATCTGGCCCGCATTAACCATATGGGCAACAGCGTGAGCGTCCAGGGGCACCAGCCAGAGGGGGGGCAGCAAATGATTTGGGCAACAAGTACACTTTGATATTCTCTATAACAGGGATCCTACAGCTCAGGGCAAGTTACATTCAAGAGTTTTTAAGACTTTTTCTAATATCATTTGAAATTAAATTTAAGACCAAGCCGACAATGAACCAAAATTGAAATGGGGAAAAAAAACACCACATGAATTACCTGGGGGCAGTTTTACCCAACTTTTTATTTCAAATAGAACATGACTTTTTGGTCCAGGTGCTGCTACATTCAGAAGCATCTCTTTGAAATTTTGAATATAACACACACACACACACACACACACACACACACACACACCATATAAACACACACTTGCAAAAAACTAAGTAGAGTTAAAGCAATACTACACCCACAGAATGATGTGCTCTCATTTTCTACTCACCCTAAATCATTTTTGTAATTTTTGTGCGATTTAGGTGGATTTACTGTTAATTAATAACAAAAAACTGACAAAATACAGTATAGACAGAGAACACTTCACACAGTTATTTAGACAGTTCACAAAATTTGTGTTAGAAAGAAAGAAAGAAAGAAAGAAAGAAAGAAAGAAAGAAAGAAAAAGTAAAAACAACATGGTGATATCTCTCTCTCTCTCTCTCTCTCTCTCTCTCTCTCTCTCTCTCTCTCTCTCTCTCTCTCTCTCTCTCTCTCTCTCTCTCTCCCTCTCTCCCTCTCTCCCTCTCTCCTCAGTACCCAGTTGAGTATCCAGACAAGTTCCTGAAGTTTGGGATGACCCCATCCAAAGGGGTATTGTTCTACGGACCCCCAGGATGTGGGAAAACCCTGCTGGCTAAAGCCATTGCCAATGAGTGCCAGGCCAACTTTATTTCCATTAAAGGGCCTGAGATGCTCACCATGTGGTTTGGTGAGTCAGAGGCGAATGTCAGAGACGTCTTTGATAAGGTGAGCGTGCACTATAAAAAAAAATGACCATAGAATTAACAGAAAAGGTTGTAAAATTGCAACAGAAAAAAACTGTAAGTGAAAATACAATATAAAGTTGGTTTATTTGACAATATTTTTGACCTGTGTGAAGTTGGAACCCCATATATTGAAAATATGAATAAAAGCGCTTTCATTCGTCTGTGCACATTTGTGAAGGCAAAAATAACATTTGTGCATAAACCATTTTTATTTTATTTAACTTTTAAGTTTTTGAAAGTAGGTTACAGGTATATTTCTGTGTTAACAATTAAATCAAATGTAGCTGTAGTTTTTACAGGAAGAGTATGTGATTTTTTTGTGGTTATTGTTTTTTCTCTTTATGTTAGTTAATAGGGTTAGATAAGATAAGATATTATTTTATTATTCCCACTAGGGGAAATTCCAGGTTTACAGCAGCACAGAATAGAAGAAAACAAGAGCAGCACAGCAACATAAATGATATAAAAACTCTAGCAATTTCTATGCACACTATTAAAGTATTGCACATTAATTGTACTGTTTTTTGCACATATTGCAGGTTATTTGTTGCAGGTATAATAAGTATGAAGTTCAGCCTAAACCCTTTCAGTCATTGTATATTTGGACAAATTAGTGGTATGAACTGTATTATTTATTGTTTATTTGAATGACTGAACAAACTAACCACTACTACTACATGTTACTCTGTAAATATGTTTACAGTTTGATGTGTTTTTTCCAGGATTATTCTGGCAACCACAGCTGCCAGTATTTTTTCAGTAAAAACAACATAATTTGTGCAGAGACCAGAGAGAAAAAACAATAAGACATAAGACATGGGAGTAATCATGATGTTGACATTGGTGGGGACATAATTTGCCGACTTCCTTGTGAGAGACAGCAACAATCAATAAATAACAATAATGGCTAAAAGAATTAAAATAATGTTTGTTTTTGTCAATAAACAATAAACGATACATTTTAGGAATGTTTTTTATTTCTTAATCCACATTTTTTCTGTTTTTTATTGGTCATCTATAACTGTATTATATATTTAATTATAGTTATCGTCACAAGACCGACATTTATGTCGAGTTTCATCGCAGTTTTGTCACATGATAACGGTTTGTTGATGACAATATTTAGTCACTATAATGAATGATTTATTTTTTAAATTCTTCATATTGGATTATAAAGTGAAGTCAACATCAATACACAGTAAATTTTTCAGTGTTAAATCAACACTTAGAGAGTTTATTTAACTTCTTCTAGAGTGTATTTGGTCCCATTTTCTCCAAATTAACACTGCAAAATCTACAGTGTAGATAAAAAGTGAAAATTATGAGATAAAAAGTGACATTTATGAGAAAAAAAGTTAAAATTATTGCATAAAAAGTCAAAATTATGATTAAAAAAAAAGTCTAAATTCCCAGTCATTAAGCACAACCAGAATTAATCTATATATAAGGCGCACTGTGGTTTTTGGAGTCCTTATAGTCCAGAAAATACAGTTACCTTTTGTTTCCCAAATGTCATGTCATTTCCTATTCAAAAATTGGTATGGACATTTTAGAAACATCCATACACAATTACACTCCCATGACATAAGCAGAAAGTGTAATATTTGTGTTTCTCCTGCACTTCAGGCCAGACAGGCAGCACCTTGTATCTTATTTTTTGATGAGTTGGACTCCATTGCCAAATCCAGAGGAGGAGGCCATTCAGACGCTGGTGGTGCCGCTGACAGAGTCATCAACCAGATCCTCACAGAGATGGACGGCATGTCTGATAAGAAGAACGTTTTCATCATTGGAGCCACCAACAGGTGTGCAAGCAATTGTACACATTTGTACTGACATTAAAATCTTAGTTTATCTTCCTCTGCTGCTCACATTCTTCACTCCTGAAATCCTCCCAGACCTGACATCATAGACTCCGCCATCCTGCGGCCAGGACGTCTAGACCAGCTTATCTACATCCCCCTCCCAGACAAACCTTCACGCACAGCGATCCTACGTGCAAATCTACGCAAGTCTCCTGTTGCACGTGTTAGTCAATAGTAAATACAAGCAGAAAGAAAGCCGATGTCTTTTTCACTATGTTCAGCCACACATTTATACAGTTAAGAAAGCTCCCCTGAAATGTTCCAGGGTACAGATATTTTATACGGTGTGTCTTAACTATGTCTTTTGTTTAATTTTCTGAAAAATATTCGAAATTGGGCAAAAATGCTGAAAAAACAAGTATGTTAAATGTGAGATCCTTCTTGCATCCAGCGTTACATGAGCTTTTCCCCAAAACACATGTACTGACTAGTGAACTCTCTGTAGTAATTATAATTTAACTGCATATTTTTGTCATTAACAAGTTACTGATGACAGCTACATTTATCTTGTAACTTTATGACATAAGTTACTATATCTGTGTGGTTAATCCTTGGCACTGCCCTTTAGGAGTACTCTTTCTTTTTTTTTAAATAGGATGTGGACCTAGAATATTTGTCTGGAATCACAGATGGATTTTCCGGAGCTGACCTGACAGAAATCTGTCAACGAGCTTGTAAACTAGCGATCCGAGAGGCCATCGAGGCTGAGATCAAAGCTGAGCGCCAGAGACAGAACCGGCCCGGCATCCCTATGGTCAGACTGCACTTCTATACACTATACTATACTATACTATACTATACTATACTGTACTGTACTGTACTATACTATACTATACTATACTATACTATACTATACTATACTGTACTGTACTGTACTATACTATACTATACTATACTATACTATACTATACTATACTATACTATACTATACTATACTATACTATACTATACTATACTGTAGTGTACTGTACTGTACTGTACTACAATATGCCGTTGTAATGTACTATTACATTATACTGTAATGTAATAGTACATTACAGTATAGTACATACTGTAATGTACTATACTATACTCTGTATTATACTATTACTATACTATGCTATACTGTATTGTACTATACTACCATATACTATATTATAGTGTACTATAGTGTACTGTGGTGTAATATAGTATGCTATACTGTACTACACTACACTACACTACATTGTTCTATACTATACTATACTATACTATACTATACTATACTATACTATACTATACTATACTATACTATACAGGGTAATTGTGATAGATAACCACACTCCACCCCTCACTAGTACCAGGCTGTGTGTGCTTAATGGTACAGAATGAGATGGTGGAAGATTAAAAAAAAAAAAAAATTCCCTAAAGGGCGGCGGTATATTTTGTAATTTTCAGCCTTTGGACTGGGAACACACACAGGGGGCTCTAGCCTCCTGGCGCGGTGGACCCTGTGCAGTGCTAGTTTTGTGCAGCGCAGGATGCCGCGCAATCAATTCAGTAGTTTGGCAGACCACGGTGTGCCAAGATGGGTGTGGTGGCACACTCGTGGGAGGTAACCACTGATTCAGCTTGGCAGAGTGACAGTTTTGTTGACTGAGCTGACAGTGCGCCAAAAGCTCGCCACCTGAAACCAGGTCTACTTCTGGCGCAAGACAGACGCAGCCGGTCAAGTGGTAGATTGGCTGACCGGTGCGCAGAGTGCACGTCACCACAGCCTTGCAGGCAGATTTCCAGAGTGTCAGACACATTTCAATGCAGTAACTAATCCCAACAATCACTATTCAATGTAACGATCAGAATCAGCACATAAATATATATCTATATTGACTGTTCCGTCACATCTGATGACAGGTCAAATGCGTTTGGCATGTGTAATGGAAACTCAACCTGAACTAATTACCAGCTGAAACTAACGAGCCAACATCTCTCTTCACCAACCACAAACAGCCTCTGCATCAGAAGCTGAGAATATATTCAGCATCTCTCATCTTAGAATATTCAAAGAAAGAGACAGAACGAGAGAGAGAGAGAGAGAGAGACACTGCCAACAAAATGTAAGTTATGTTCTTTGTCTTAAGGACGTGCTTCATGTGATCGCACGTACAAATGTTATAACTTTTGCTTAACGTGATCTTATCGTGATGGAGTACATTATTGTGAGGAGGAGGGTGTACCGTCAAACGTCATCTTATTTGGGAATGTCAGAACTGGAATGCAGGTGGGCCACATGAATAATGACTGGAATAATGCGAGTGTCAGTGTCAGTATTTATCATTACACAAGAAACAAATGACATCTAACCCTTGAGGCGGTTCACATGGTGACATGCATTGTGGCCTCTGATGTGTTCCCCCGTGGCACTTGTCCTTTCCCACACACACACACACACGCACACACACACACACTGTATTTGTGAAGTCTGTTTTGTCCTCCTAAAGTTTTCATTGTGTGCAGGATGAGGACTACGATCCAGTCCCAGAGATCAGGAAGGACCACTTTGAGGAGGCAATGCGCTTTGCTCGGCGCTCCGTCAGTGACAATGACATTCGCAAATATGAGATTTTTGCTCAAACACTGCAGCAGAGCCGAGGATTTGGAAACTTTAGGTACACTTACATGTGTAAAAACTCAGGAAATATAAAAATGCATATAGGGCTTCAACATACAGTTAATGCATCTTGTTTTTTTTCTCTCAATCCAGGTTTCCTTCTGCTACAGGCACAGCACAGCCTGGGGGTCAGGGGTCAACTCCTGGGTCAGGAAGGCCAAGCCTGTACAGAAATGAAGGAGATGATGATCTCTATCAATGACAAAAAAAACCTCCTCTTCCCTGCTTCACTGCGACTTTAGAGAAAAATATGAGCCTTGAAGTGAAGTTTTAGAAATGGAAACATGAGCATGTTCAAATATTAATCATATCATTAAAAACCTTTTTAAGGCTTTTAATAATAGGGTAGAACAACCAATATGAAAAATGTTGGACTAAAAATGATCTTAGAAAGTAAAAAAAAATGATCTTTTAAAGTAAAAAAAAGAATGACTATATATGTACAAAAATTTTAAACTTAACAAAAGTTTGCACGCTGCACTTTGAGCTGTGTTGGTGTATTATTTATGTATAAGATTAAAATTAGCTTTGAGCATTGTTTACATTGTTTATGTCAGTGTGGTTACTCTTAGGGTTGATTTTCAATAAAACTACAGTATTTTTATATCTGTCATTGGAGGTAGAGTTTGCTACTGGTGTCATCTATTGACTGTGCAGTGTTTCATCTAACAGTTTTAACTTGTGTCATACAGTTTTTTCCATTTTATTTATTTATTTATTTTCTAAATTCAATGCAGCTCCCAAAAAAATATAGGTTTCAGCCAATGACAAATAAAGGAAATGACATCTATAGTATTTCTATTCAAAATTGCAACTAAAGGCTTTTGAACATGTTACATGATTTAAACTGATTAAACTTACACTTCTTTGAAGGTGACATACTATGATAAACTATTAAATAGATATAATGTAAGACGTCCAATACTGTGCAAAAGCCACCATTAGGTTTATTGTTTTAGAAACATTCTAATAACCACATGTGCAATTCCCAGTCTCTGTATTTAGATACAACCAGGATTAGAGTAATATATATATTTTTAATGTGCCCAACCTTTGCCTGTAGGATTTTGTTCAAATAGCATATCATCATTGTAACATAGCATGTTGTTCAGACAATATGTGATTTATTGCATTAATTCCTGTTGTTTTTATACCAGGATTCATTCAGGTGAGATTTGAGTTGTGACTTTTTTGGAGATTTTGTGCATGTTGTAATACTGTGCACATATTGTTTTTGCATGTTCTTCTCACTGTGACTGAAACTTAGAAGTAAAAATGGATATTTCCTGCAAAAACAATAAAACTAAAGATTGTGGAAAACGTTTGCACAACACCATAATCATTTCTACATTCACACCACACCCATTAAGTAGTCTTTCAAAATAGAATAAAAAATACATTTTAGACCAAGTGTTCAAAAATACTGTATGTACTGTGTATGTATAATGATAGGTAGTTGGATGGATGGATGGATGGATGGATGGATGGATGGATGGATGGATGGATGGATGGATGGATGGATGGATGCATTGATGGATGCATTGATGGATGCATTGATGGATGCATTGATGGATGCATTGATGGATGCATTGATGGATGCATTGATGGATGGAGGGGAGGTTCTGTCTTGGTGGAGGTCTGTACTCTCAGAGTACTTTTGTAGTTTCTTTGGGTTTTTTTTTAAACCATTGGTTGAATTCATACCAAATATGGTTATGAATGGCCAGTGACCCAGAATAGATGTAATTAGGTTTATGGAAAAAATAGGTAAAATTTCAAGTTATCGATGAAAATGTTTACATTTTTTCTCTAAATCCATTTACTTATAATGTGAACAAACAAAAACAAAATGTTTATTTCAATTTATTTAAAATCTGGCACATGTAATTGATATGTTGACATCAGCACATGCATAAAAAACATATACATAAGCTGGATTCCTGCTAAAATATGCTACAATACATGTGAGGGGTGAGGTTTGTTTTACCTGGTAACACTTATTCATGTAATCAATATATTTTGCTTCTCTTTGCAACATATGTTCTGGTAAGGTTGGTTCCTGGTGATATGGCCTTGTAACATAATGATGAGTTGTGGTAAACTGTGATTTATGTGCTCATGCAATGAAACATCAATAAATAAAACAGTGCCTCTGACACTGAAGTAATTTCATTATAGAGATGTTATAGTTCTATTATAGGATAAATGGTATACTGCAGAATAATTATTTCATTCATAGTGTCATGAACACTGTATGAAGCTTTAAGTGGAAGTAAAATATAGTAACACACATACTACAGCCCTAATATTTAAACACCAGGGGGTGCAGTTTGGGGGTAAAAAAGGCTCAAAACACCTTGAAACACTCCTGGAAACATGGAGATGGGCATACATTGAAAGCACATTTTATTCAGATTCAAACATGGTAAAAAAAAAAAAATACAAAAAAAAAAAGATACAATAAAAAAAAAAGTTTTGGAGCACATACAATAGACTTACCATTCCGTTTCACTTTCTTCTGCTCTTTTGTCTTTTTATTCTCCGGTTCCAGTGTCCATCATTACAACAAAGTAAATATAAAAAATACTTTTTTCAGGAGAAATACCAGAGCGCACTCAGTCTCAGAGCTCCGTTCAGTCAATGCTCTACAATGCTCTGCCCATGAGCATGGCATCTATATATACAGGGTGCAATTTACCACTGAAAAAAGCTTTCGTTGGATGTATTGATCCTCATTCCCAATTATAAACATATTACTCAGCAGTGGAAAAGAAACTAACCAGAATTCCCTCAACAGCAATGAGAGCCCAGCACTGGAATCCTTGTCCCACAGGCGAGGATTCCAGTGAAATGTAGTTTGATATTGTGTGTGAGAGTAGCTGATATTTATGGCCTATACAGCCTCTCGTGCGTGCGTGTGTTTGTGTGGAAACAACTGATGAAACTAAACACTAAAGAAGTTGACATCACACTCCAGAACCCTTTGGCTCTAGGGGGAAGGGTTTCTTTGACGTACCTGCTGCTGTTTACTTCCGGTGTAAGGCGGAAGTGGGAAAGGGTACTTGTGGAGGTGACCGAATGGCAAACAGCGATATTACTCTGAAAACAACAGAGTAGCACATATTCAAAGGTATAGAAAAGGCTTTATTTAAGCTAACAGTTTGTAAATACCGTCGTCGTCATGGGAGCCCACCTGGTCAGACGATATATCACTGAAAGCGACACGGAGCCAGACCCGAAGAAGCCGTACGAGTTCGCCCCTGAATTCGGGTTTCCAGAGAGGAAAGAGAGAGGTTTGACACTTGTCTTATATCACCAGTTAATGTGACTGTAGCTTTTTGGATTGAAAATTGATCATTAATATATGGTACAAATTGATCGTTTGGCTGACCACCGAGTTATGTCGTATGCTTATATTAGCATTGATGATATCTAGCATCGAAGCTAACTGTCATTTGCAGAGTTTAATGTGAAATCAAGGAGCGGCTACAGCAGCAAAGCGGGGCTTGTTGAAGGCGTCTTTAACATGTTATAAAATAGAACACGAAAAATGCAGATGCCATAGTATCCTATAAAGCCCTTGAGACGTTTATCTCCTTGAGAATTCTAACGCACCATACGTTTGCATTGATAAATATCAGAAGGTAATCAACTGCAGTACACTGTCATTCTTCCTCACACTTCCATACTTAACATTTTGTGTGGAGGTACGGAGAAACATGAACAAAAATCATTAACTCAGTCTTCAACCTGCAAAGGAAAGCCACTAGGAATAGATATCAGAATGATTACTTAAGCACTAATCAATCAGATCTGGTTAAATTTAACACCACTGTATTAATCTAGAAAGCACAACAACCTTCTTCCACCTGCAAACAGGATCTATTCTCAGTTGGAGAGTCCCAGTAAAACCTTAGGGAGACTGGTATGTTAGGAACAACACAAAATTTAAAAGGATGTCAAAAATAATGAATTCAATAATAACTACAATCCTAATAATTGTTTTATTTATTTTATTGTTTAAAACAGTGCCATCTTATGTTTTGTTTCTGCACCTTTCCTTCTAAATCGGGTAATTATAAATAAGCTGCTACTTCAGCCCTTGCTTTTTACCCATGTTTAATATAGAAATCCAAACTGTATGTATATCATATTCTGTCAAATGGACAAATAAATGAATAAATATAATTGTCTGAAGAGGAAAAAATATCTTATAAAGATTCATGGCAATGTGGTGTGACTTCCACAGATTTGAGTAACTTGCAGTTTTGTGTTTACTATGCCGTTTTGTGTACACATAAAACTGCATAGTCTGGCCTTTCAACATTGACTGGAACTTTAATGATAGACCAATATATTGCCTGGGCAATATTTATATTTTTTTCCTTCTATCAGTTTCAGCTTGTTGTGCTGGCCAATATGCCCCCCCCCTGCCATAATTTACTGACAGACAAAGTTAACGGGACGTTTGTGTTGTTGGAGATACTGTTGTCCACACTGGAAAAAAATGTTTTTTTATTGTAGTAATATTTATAAGGTTAACTGTCACAATTTTTATCCTCTAAGTAAAACCAGATTTTCTCACATTAGTCTTTGATATTGTCTTTCACCTTCTTTTATGTTTGTACTCAAGTTCTCAGTTTCTTTTCTTTAGAGATGGTAGCGAGCCAGAAGCAGATGAACTTAGGCCAGCTGCCTTTGGAGCAGAGGGACTACTGTGCCCATCATCTTCTGAAACTCATGAAGTGTAAGAGGGACAACTGGCCCAACATCTTGGGATGCAAACATGAGAGACATGACTGGGACTACTGTCAACACGAAGAGTAAGTGTTTATAGGCACATCTGATAGAGATGTTCTTCTAATCACTTGGGTTTCTCATCTCTGTTGGCCTGAATGAAAAGCTTCTTTATTCTTTTTTTTTTTTTTACTTAATTTACCTGGACCGTGTTCCCTCAAGATTTAATGGTGTAAAAACATGGCAGTCTACTGAAATTTGACACTATATATCAACATAATAAACTAACTGTGTGACTCTTTGTCCAGTTATGTGATGCGTATGAAGGAGTACGAGAGAGAGAGGAGGCTCCAACTGAGGAAGAAGAGAATCCAGGCTCAGGCTGAAGCTGAAGCTGCATAATCAGGATATCTCAGTTCGTTTCTTGTCTCTGTATATACCTGCTGCTGTTCACATTAAACAATCTTGTTTGAGCTCTACAACCCTGAGTCTTATTAGTGTCTTTTTTTTTTTCTTCGTTGGAAGCAATTTCACAATGTGACACAATGTGTAAGAGCAATGTGACATGACTTCCATTCTTTAATTTTTATCTTTATCCCTCCTACAACCCCATCCTATGTGACAGGCCATTCTTGATGTAAATCCAGTAATGATGTGTGAGCAAGCAATGTTAAGAGTTAGAAGATTTCAGATCAAGATGTGGCAGGTCTGGCACAGAGCCAGAACATATGAGAATGGTCAGCTGTAGATTGTTGGCACTTTTTACAGGAGTAAAGGTAAATCTGAGACAGTATCAAATTAACATAGAAGACTTTGTGTACAACCTTAGACTGTCAGGGAGTGCTTTGCTTAAATTGAAAAGGAGTCAATTAACCATAATACTTGTTGCCAATAATCATCAGGCATTGTGATTCCAAGCGTTTGCTCCTAAGAGTCCTTTTGACCAGATTAAGTGTTAATAGTAGAATTGCCAAGCCTGTAAATGTTACAAATTAGCCACTTTTGTTGAGGATCAAGAGCCAATAATGAATCAACCAGAGTGTGTGGGGATCTACAAGGGAATTTGAGGTTCTGATTCTGAATAAAGTGCCTTATCTGGAAAAAAAAACAAATAGATGGAATTCCTTTTAGCTCATAAAAGGATATAGAAGTCCCTTGGTAATAAATGGCCTTAAATGTAGTTATCACTTTGTCAAACCAACTCCAAAAAGCCAAATCAGTGCCAGTGGTTTTTAACAACAGGGGAAAGTTCTAAGGCCCTATGGAGGCCAGGGCTTTTCCTAATTTGAAAAAAAAATTATATTTAAACCTGGGTAATACAGTTTAACTAAATTAACATGCCCTACTAGGGATAGACATGGACTAGACCATCTGTCAAAGCCTTTAAATTTCTAGAGCAAAGTTTATACATACATATATATATATTTAGGGGACAACACCCTGTGGCCAAATAAACACTACATTTATTTGGAAGCGAATCATGATTTACCAAGGCTTATGCTTTTTGGCTTTGTTTTTCTGTGCTTTGTCAACCCTGTTTTGCAGTGAAATGATGCATGCATCTTGACATTCATCAGTCCTGTAGAATATAAGGTCATCTTCCTACTTGTTGACACAACACACATGTGGTTTACCTTTTATTAATAAATTACTTCAAACATCAACAAAATTAAAGGTTGTCATGGTGTCAAATTTAGACTTATGATTTGCAAAACTGAACAGTTTAAGACTTGCTGAAAGTTACTTTAGCAGATGCAGTTTACAACACACCACAGCTCTTATGTAAAGCATGTTATTCACTGGTGGACTGATCTGGAAACTAAAAAGCACAAATCAACCAATCAGCATTGAGTTTGTTTGAGGATAATAATAAAAAAAAAAAAAACAGTATAAGGGTGTTGTGTTGAGCATTTTTCCTCTGCAGGATGGACACAGACAATGTTTCTTGTAGTGAAAACAGGGTTAGGATCTTACAGTCAGTCTAACAGGCTCCAGTGTAGATTTGAGGGGATGAAAACGGAAAGGACACCGTTTTACGTTCAGGGACATAAGTTAGGGAATGGGGTGGACTTCTACATTCAGGGGAGGAAGCGGGGAAGAAGCCAAGAAATCCTCTACAGGACAAAGGGAACGATGGGGGAGCGGAGGGGAGGGTAGTCACGGAACTCCTTCAGGTAGCTGCGATGCTTCCCCTTGGCCCAAACAGTCATCTGGATGAAGCCCACCAGAGTGAAGAAGGCCACCGGCAAGCACTGGGTCATCAGGGTGAAGCCGAGCCAGGAGCCCAGCTGCAAGAGGAAGAGGAGGTTACATGCAGGCTGACACCAGCAGAGGGCAGTAGCTACAGGATGAATGTCAACACATGGGAAAATGAATTCATATAAGGGAGGAACGGCTGAGCCAGGGGTATCCAGGTCCAATCCTCAAGGTCATCTACCCTCTATGTTTTAGATGTAGCCCCCTTCCAACACACCTGATTCAAATGATCAGCCTATCATCCAGCCCTGCAGAAGCCTGATAATGACCATGAGGTGTGCTGGGAGAGGGAAACATCCAAAACAGCAGGATAACAGTCCTTGAGAACCAGATTTGGGCATCCCGAATTTAAGCCAATGTTCTCACTGCCAGCCTTCGGGCTCATGTCTGATTTCTTACACGGGATCAGGGCTCTACGCTAACTTTTTTTTCCAGGAGCACATGTGCCCCTAAATTAAAAAATTTAGGAGCACACAAAAAAATAGGGGCACAACTTCGTAGCATCGTACTCTAGGCACTCGAAGTCTTTGAGCCAGTCAGGGTTGAACTTGTACACTTTCGTGAGCGTTTGAACTTCCTCCAATGTTCGAGCTTTCTTCACCGCTTGGCCAACACTTTCTTCTTCGTTCGTCCTTTTAGTCTTGTTTTTGTCATTATTGCTTTTAAAAAACGCCGCTATACTTTGCATCTTGACGAGGTAATTTTCTGCTTTCCTTCTTTGCAGAGCTTCTCGCACTGTTTTAATGTTTGATAGATTTTAGAACAGGGGTGTCAAACTCATTTTAGTTCAGGGGCCAGATTCAGCTAAATTTGATCTGAAGTGGGCCGAAGCAGTATATATATAAAAAACAACAACAACATCATAATATATAAATCATGTCAACTCCAAACTTTTCTCTCTGTTTTAGAGCAAAAAAAGTAAAATTTCATTATGAAAACAAAACAATATTAGGCTTTAGTTTAACATTTACACATATATATTCTAACTTATAGATCACACTGGATCTACAAATACACAAAATATTTAGTAATAGGTGGAATATTATTAAAGTTGTACTTACTCTCTTAAGACATTTTCATTTTTTCATATTTGTTCTGATTATTGAGATTTTCTGTGAAATTTACAAAGATAAGTTGTGAATATTTATAGTTTATTATGAGATTGAATTGGTCTGACTGTGAATCAAAATGGTTTATATTTAAGTGTATTTTTTGCATTTCATAAATTCATCCAAAGGGCCGGACTGGACCCTGAGGCGGGCCGGATTTGGCCCCCAGGCCACATGTTTGACACCTCTGTTTTAGAACGTTGTATTGGCTGCCTTGTTATTAAATACATTTTAGAATGATTAATCCTTTCACTGTTATGTGCAGTGTTCGTCTCGACTATGCGGAGCTGTTCGTGCAGTTTTAATTCATTTCGGGTAGGCTGTCATTAGCTCCTCAGGTCTCTGTGCGTGCCTTATTGTGTGCTGCAAGAAACACTCGCACATGTGCGACTGTTTTGTTTTCCTCATTCGCACGCTGAAATATTTGCTCGCAAATGCGAGTGAAATGGGCGCACTATAGAGCCCTGCACGGGATCATTAATTTTTTATTTATTTTTTTTATGTCTTTTGAGCATAAGAAAAAACTAAACTGTTATGAGTACACGGAACTAATAGCAGAGCAAATACATCAGCCCAATAAATACAGCCAATCAAAACAATATAGCAATTCCCATGTACTGTAGTAATAATAAAATAAACTCAATATGTATTGCTTGAAAGGGAGTGAAAAGAAAAAAAAAACACATTACATCTGACTCCCACCTCATTTATACAACACATTACTTTTGTTTCCCTAATGATACATTTACGGTCATTTGTTGTTTGGCTGGTCACATCATTTTTAAATGTGGCTAGTACTAGATTCCAAAGTCCTGAAACGAAACACCATGACAAAACTCGAAGTCCTCAGAGCATTTCCTTCAGTAAAAGTATGAATGCTCTACAGCTAAAAGTTGGTTTAACTTTTAAGTTAAAATATGGATAATCAATCAAGTCTAAACATTCAAATAGTATTTATATTTTCTTATTAACTGCAACTGATGACCATTATGTTTACTGTGTCATTTATTTTGTCATAATGCAGAGACATGCTACTATTAATTCTATTCATTACTTTACCTCATAGGTGTAGTTGGGACAGGAGACCAGGAGGAAGATCCAGGTGAAGGGGTTTTTAGTTGGGTAGGGAATCTTCCTGGTCTTAGAACCTGGATGAAAGAGACAAGTAAAATATATATTTGTACATACAGAAAGGTTCACAGATAATGTACCCAAGTCAACTTTACTAATAAATCTGCTGTAAATTAACTAAAGATCATTCAAAGATATTTAAAGATGTTTAACTATAGCTTAATCTGTACACTTCTGTATAGATGTAAAATGCAGATATAGAGGTGTATTTTGGTGTTTACCTGGTGGACGGAGGTTTCGGAGAGCAATGTGGATGGAAAAGTTGCCGAACTGGCAGAACTGTGAAAGAAAACAATGATAATGTCTGACATAAAGACAGATATGTGTAGAACCCAAGGTCTGAATGTGAAAATACTTGCACACCGTCACAGAGCTACAACAAAATTAATCATGACAAATTATAGATTAGATTCCTACCAAGAATATGATGAGGGCCAGTCGGATCTGTTGCTCTCCATAGACTGCAATAAGACAAAAGTAACATATATAATCATGACACGAGACACAGATTTGTGTATGTGTGTATTGTATCTATGAACTCACTGGGTGGTGTGTACAGCGGGTGGTTTATGTAATAGGCCATCCATGCTGCAAAGCCCCAGTAGTAGGTACAGTTCTGAGACAGAGAAAACCATAGAAACATTAGAATATTATAGAATAAAATAGAATAGAAGTACTTTATTGATCCCACAGTTGGGAAACAGCAGCATTATACATATAAGTAAAGCAAACTAGCAGTGAGGTGCAAAAAAGGTAAGGTGCAATGTCATATTAAAGTGTCAATACAGAATAATGGAGTAAAAATGTAATTACAGTTTTATTTGTTACTTACAGAAAGTGCATAGTGTAAAACAGAAATGAGATGCGATTATGATTTATTGAACAGTGTGATGGCTTCTGTAAGAAAGGATTTCCTTAATCTCTCCGTTCAACAGTGGGACTGTAATAGTCTTTTATGCATCGAGTGAATTGTTAAATGCAACAGTTAAGGTCTGCACCCACAATGAAACTGCTTCTCACCTTGAAAATGTTACGTAATGGCATGGTTCCATGAGAGAAGCGGTGGACAAAAAGCGTCTCCAACAGTCTTTTAACGTAGTGGAAAGAGTGACACATACAAGCGAGACTAGAAACAGCAGAGATGGTTCATCAGACAAGTCTTAAACAGGACATTTGGCATTTCACTGAAGAAGCAAAGCACCGACAGAAAAATATGTGATGCATTTGAACAAACATCTAATAAAAAATGTGTGTTGGCGACACTCACTGTACGACCCAGTGTTTACTGGTGGTAAAGTCATATTTGGGTGCGTAGATGAAGGGAACTCGGAAGTAGAACAACAGGTAAATGACCAGGGGACCAGTGTACTCTGTCAGGAACACCTGTTCAAGAAACACAGGCAATGGGATTAGTAAAGTCTGCATTCTGCACTTCTCACCACTTACATGGACTCCAATATCGATTAATACAAATATATGTACACTGCTAAGACAAAAAAAGGTGGATTTAATTAACACAAAGACCCAGTGTTACTTTTGTGGCAGTTCCCAAATAATATTTTTTACTTAACGTTTGTTAAATGATTTGTCACTATTTATTATAATATTGTCCTCTGTATTTTTTGGTGTTTTCTTTATTTTTTCCCCAAACAACATGTAGATGTTCATAAAAGACCAGATTACAGCCGATGGTCACTATATCAGAAACAGTGAAAAAGAGACTTTTAAAGAAAATTTCATCATCAACTGGTGGTTTTACTGATGAATCAATGTTATAGAAGATAACAGTGTTTCAATGTTTTGTATGGAACCTATGAACAACCAAATGGGTCACATCTGATAACTATGAAAAGATGAGCAACTGAATTTTACACCAATTATTTACATGTATTGATAGGATTAGTGGATAAACAGGTATTATACATTTTAAATCGGTAAATTGTTTTGCTCGACAGTGGATGGTGGTTTATGGGTTAAGCAAATAATTCAGATCCTTCCACTGGATATTTACAGTGTTTTACATATGTTTTTGCTGTCTTTAACCCTTTAACTAATGCAATGAGTCGCGTCTTATTTCTTAAACAACCATCAATATGATAGAGAGCATAAAGGTTAATTTATTACCCATCATGCTAAGTGCCGACAGTACAAGCCCGTGGGGGCAGTGTTATGATCAGAGGTTGATTCAGTTGGTCTGTTCCGAAAAAAACATCCAAAAAAATGATTCAAATAAATATTGTAATGCATTAAATCATTGGAAAAAATGGGCCGTGGTCACCTGGGCCTCACAGCTGTGATGTCTTACTATCAATATATATATATATATAAATATAATATATATACTTTATATATAAAGTGCTTTGAGCACCATGAAGGTGGAAAAGCGTTATATAAATGCAGTCCATCAACAAAAGGGAGTCATTCAATAGATCATAAAATCAATCCCACTGTGTGTCTGTGTTTTTATCAACAAACGCCAAGAACAGTGTAAATGGTATAGGAAGCCCCCAAAGCTCTTCTGGGGTAACATCTGACTGAACTAAAGTAGGTAACTCAGTAATGACATATTACTATTGTTAAAGCTGTTAAATGCTACGCAGGAGTTTGTTGGTGGAAACTAATATTGATCAATTACATTCTTAGATCTAGGTTGAAATTGAACTCAGTGTGAAATGCAATCTGTGGAGAACTGAGGGAAGAGTAGTGGTTCCAGTGAGTAACTGGAAAAATAAACAAATTGTTTACAAAGGCGAATTTTGACAAATAAAGTGATAAGTTTTGTGCTTAGTGCTTAGATCTAATGAATCAATCAGAATTTAAATCCGTTAAGAAATAAGGGAGGAGAAACGATTTTAGTGAATTGTGGACGACAACGACGGACAGATGACGGACAAAGCGCGACAGCAATAATTCATCCCCTGATGAGCTAAAAAAAAAAAAAAAAAGACAAATATGTACTGTATTTACATAATGAGACAGTCCAATAATAACATAAAACTCTGGGTCTTTTTTTGCCTGGGCTGTGTATTTAATGAATAAATGACACAAAAAACTGCAAATAATACCTGTAGTGGCTTCAGCTTTTGGACAAATATGAGCAAATACATTTACAATGAAATTTACAATGAAATTTGCAATGCAAAGAAATTTTAATAAAAAACTAAATTGTAATCAAAATTACAGCACAAATCTTACTTTTTTTTCAAGCTGCATCATATGATATATCATATACATTACTGCTGACATTTAGTATCAAATGATACCAGATATTTTTAGATACCCAAATGTGATCAGCGCCATAAATGTTGTAGTTTGGTACTCAGCCCTATGTGACGTTCACAAGAGATAAATTAACCTCAAGTGACTCCCCCCATCCCCGAGTGCACACACCCCTTTTATCCAGCGGGAAACCTCAATATAGCTCAGCTTGATCCCGTTTGCATTCTGAAGTATCTGGACTTGTGAGGGCTGTTGTGTCTGGCAGTTAAAGTGTGACTCGTTCCCGTGTTTGGACACCGGCTGTGTGTGGTGTACTCACTGTGACCCAGCTGATCTGAGCTCCCAGGTCCCTAAAGTAGAAGGTCGCCGTGGTTCCCACAGGCAGATGCTGCAGAATGTCCTCATCCTTTAGAGACTTTCCCTCTGAAACACATATACACACAGATTCACTTTTACACACTGAGGATTGACAGAAAGATGAGAGCCTTAATGGCACTGATGAAGTCACTTACTGGGGTCGAGGCGAATGGACTGTCTCGCTGGATAAAACTGGGGATCTAAAACAGACAAGACAAATACTTTGTAGACGTCTACAGTCACGATTCCTTGGTACCAAGGCTGATTTATGAGGCTTTAGTGTCCTTCAGAGAGGATACTCACGGCTCTTGTGGAACATAGACTTGATCTCCCCAATCGTGGCATTTGGCTCAACCTACAAATAACAGCATGCCACAATAAATAAGGGCAGGGACGGACACACACACACACACACACACACACACACACACACACACACACACACACACACACACACACACACACAAAAGAACAGATAACAACCCTATTTTCCATTCATGATGGTGATTAGTGGTAAATTTAGCTCTGGCTGTGGCTACACACCCCATGGATGTGGACTATTTAACAGCTGGTATTAGGGTTTCAAAGTGACACACACAAAAGTACACACAACCTTGTGCCACCCTGCCAACAGTGGCCAAAGTACCACAAATATAAACACACCAACACAAAACAAAAACACAAACCAGAGACATAAAGCCCAAACAAAGTAGAGAAGCCCCCTGGCCTGAGGCTGAGTCACATGATTAAAGACATCACCACATTTCCATTAAATGTTTGAATGGATTTATCTGATTGTACTGAACAGCTGCTGCTGCTTTATATTCCACACCGTTTACATTGGACAAACTGCAAACAAACATTGGAAGTGTTTTACTACCCAACACTGCTGTGATAATGATGTGTAAAGTTTAATTAAAGTAAGTCCTCAGGTTATCACAGCCTGAACAGCTTTCCATTTATCGCTCTGGGAATTCAGCCATGATTAGATACAATTTGAGCCTGTGTCTTAATGAATAACAAATCGTTACCAGACAAACCAAACCTGTTGTTTACAGCACCCATATGTATGTAGACAAGTTGATGTTTTCACTCATTGACTTAGTTTTCTCTAGTTCAGTATTATTTTTATTTCCAGCACACAATAATCATCAAAACATTATTGAAAATGATCAACAATTGTTTTTTCTTGTACTCAAAAAGGAGTGAGAAGAAGTGAAACTTATAAAATAAGACTTTATTAATCTCACACAGGAGAAATATACTGTCACAGGAGCTCACAGAAACACACAGCGGGGTGCAAAATGTACGAAAAGTTGCAAAAAGTGCAAATAATCATAGAAGTAAATAATAAAATTAAACTAGAAATAAAAAATATATACTAGAAATATAAAGTCCCACCACCTTTTACAAACTAAAATCCTAATAGATACTGCATTAACACACAATCTATTTTTTTATGTCCTTTACATCATTACCACAAAACACCCATAACCATTTATATACACATTATTTATGATTCCCCTCATACAATCTGATATGATCAACTACAGTACTAGTAGTAGTAAAGCATTCATTTGTAGTGAAAGTACATTCACTTTAACTACAAATCAATTCCATAAACAATAATAGATATGATCCATAGATATATACATAGATATATCTTATTGCAATATAAGACTTATTCACCCGTTCTTCTATCTTATAACTAAATAATTACTTATTCAGATCATATTTTATATTTTGTTATTATATATCCTTTTAAATACACAAATTGAAGATGACCTTTTTAGATTCTGATCCAGATTATTCCACAGATGTGCCCCCCTAACAGAGATACACTGACTTTTTTAATTCCTATAAATTTCAGTTCCCTCAATGAAACTAAAGCAGTGGTTCCGGGTCCTCGAGGAACACTATCCAGCATGTTTTAGATGCTTCTCTGTCCAAACAGACCTGATTCAAATGATCAGCCGGCAGCCTATCATCAAGAGAAGACTGCAGAAGACTGACAATGACTGTCAGGTGTGTTCAGAGGGAAACATCAAACACATGCAGGATAGTGTTCCTTGAGGACCAGGGTTGGGAAACACTGATCTAAAGGACATGCGTTAGAATGCACAATACAGTATATATCATCTATCCCCAATATTCTGATGTAGAACACTGTGAAATTAGTCTACATATAACCAAATCAGCTATGATCGAGTATCTTGTTTCCAAATGTGAAATCAGAATTTTTTCAGGATTTCAGGGTTTTAAGTGAATCAGTAAGCAGTATAATCTCAAGGGTTCAATACGTTCTAAATGATGTAAATTCAACATTAGAATGGAAAAAACATTGTACATTGGAGTCCTTATGGGAGAACTCATCGCTGATTCTGTTTACAGGTCAAAGCTGCAGCTCTCTAAAATTAACAACAGTTTTGCAGAAATGTTGTGGTCAAAAATAGAGCACAAATTCAAATCAACTAGCTAAGGAAGGACATGTGAATAGATGGGTCACAGAATGTTGCCTAAAATTAATGTCCTTCACTCATGTCCACTTTGGGTGATGTAACTGAGGAGCTGGTGAATGATTTCATCCAGATATTTCTGACGGGGGGGAAAGCAGACACCTGATGATACTGTTGGATCCACAGCAAGAAACTGTCAAAACCCACAAGGACAAGAGGTTTAGAAGCAGAACAGTTTATTCCTCATTTAGGGTGATCCTCAAACCTAATCAATAGGTTGATTTCACGTGACATCGCATTGCTATATGGTTTTCAGATGGAGGGGCTGTCAAAACCATGTCATTGTTAAATCCATGACTATACTGTCAAATGTGACTCAAGACATGTAAAATATGAATTCCATGTACCAAAAAGAATATAAAAGTAACTGCTTTTGTTTGTTTATGTAATTCCTTCAGTACGTATTCTGCTCTGCTATTCTAAAATGTAAAGTGAGTGACTTAATAAGAGAATCAAGTTCATTTAGTAAATTTAATGAGTTTAAGGCTGTTTTTCTGTCATTGCAGTTGTAGCTGGTGCATGTTGCTCTCTAACAAATATTTTTGTGTTGTAACAGATTGTACTAAAGGATTCAAAGTGTTGCTGAGAAGCCAGTGGTACAGCCTTGTGCTGCCATTGTACAGTACTAGGTATATACTTCGAGGCCCTATTTTCAGGTTATTATTGTATACTTTAAGTATACTTTTATAAATTTAGGTTATTTCACTAGTTTACTTGTTGCTATGTTTGCTTGGCATATTACTTGTAGCTTACCATTTATATACTTGAAATATACTCCTTAGCGTACACTTAATTAATGACTTGGTTATTTTTAAACAAACATGTTCACACCAAATCTCTACTTTTTGTTCATGTGTTAAACTATGTTGTGTTTTCGTTGAGGTACTTTGCAAACCAGACAGGCCTGTGTGTAAAGATTCACAGGTCAATGTACAAAGTACTTTTGTATATGATGTTAAAAAAACCTGAAACTGTTAATGCTGTGTGGCCTGACATGATGAAAACAAAATGTGTTCTTGTTGAAACAGCTGATGCTATGTACATAACACCACTGCCAAACCCTTATGAAAGGGACTAAGTTAATCAATAAAGTGAAATGAAATATTGTTGTTTTTGTGTATGATTTTAAGGTACATAAAGATAATGCAATTGACCACACATACTATATACTGTAAAGCTTTAAACTCCAGCATTATATTAATATATAAATTAAATGTTCAGCACGAGTCAATGACTTGACCTTATGATGCACTTGGAGCAAGATGTACCAAGTATTAGAACTTTGTGGTAGAATGTCGTTAAACGTACACTAGAGTATATGTAGAAGTCTTAGTATTAAAGTACAAGTCGGAGTATTAATATACTTAGTTTTAGACTTCAGTTTATACTTTTCAGTATAAGCCAAGTATGCTTCACTATACTATTTTTAAGTATATAAAATATAATTCATAAAAAGTCAACTTCAAGTATACACAGTAAATTTTGCAGTGTTAAATCAACACTTAGAGAGTTTATTTAACTTCTTCTAGAGTGTATTTGGTCCCATTGTCTCCAAATTAACACTGCAAAATCTACAGTGTACTTCCTGAATTTTACTATAAAATAAGTACCCTATACTTGAATTAAAAAAAAATTGCTAAGGGACAAAGAAAGCAGAAAAGTGTCACCGAGTTTTGATGCAAAATAGTGGACTAGTTAAATTATTAAAGTTATTCCACTGGAGTAACGAAGGAATAGCTCCTTTTTTTCAACAGCCATCGACCTGTTCCAGATGCTGGTTCACAGATGTCACCTGATCTGAAGTGATGGCTCCAGACCCGGGTGTGGGGCGTCACTGGGAATTTATCCCAGCAGATAGCAACGATCCACTTACTTACACCTTAGCTCCTCGTCAGCCTTTAAAGTAAAAATGATGTCAAACTATCATAGTCTTGTACAACACTTGGAGGACATTGTCAGTGTGGGCTTTAAGTACAGACTTATGACATTTACCAGTGTTTTAATTACATATCTTTTCTCCATGTTTACCTGTTGATTTTTATTTTATATGCATTTGTTTGCTTTGATTCATTTTATAATTTGTCTTGCTTTTTTTTTGTTCATGTGCTCTGTAAAAAACTTTAAGTGGCTCATGGGTATAAATGTGCTGTTGAAATACACTCATCCCAACTTCACTTTGTCTTATAAACAGGTCAAGGCACCTACTGTCTTCATCATGCTACAATAAACATCTGTATATTCAATTAGGTATAAAGTAGTAGTATACAGTACAATACAGTTTATTTATTTACTCATCTATTAAGGACAATGCAACATCAATACAACATCTGATATTCTGCACAAAGAGTATACAGCATCTAGCTCATTTGCAACAGGTTTTTAACTTGCAACATTTGCAACCTACAAAGTATAAACAACAATTAAAAAAGAAGGAAAGGAAAGGAAAGGAAAGGAAAGGAAAGGAAAGGAAAGGAAAGGAAAGGAAAGGAAAGGAAAGGAAAGGAAAGGAAAGGAAAGGAACTGCAGTGTATTAATGCTACCCTATCTAGGCCTACTTTTTGGCTCCAGGACTTTGACTCTGTTGGTCAGTGAGTATCACTTGTCATAACAGCAGATTAAAGTGCTGATATACACACTCCCCGACTGATCATCTTCCCACCATGTTGCAGAGACAGTCTGATGTTACACATGGCTTTTGCTCACATCCTCTTGAAAACCTCGGGCCATTTTCAGCCGGATGACCTCTTTAAGACACCAGCTTTCTGCCCCCCCCCTCCACAAGTCTAACCCAGACAGTTTTATTTCTTACTCACCCTGATGGGTTAGCTGATTTACCCTACTTCAGAACACCCCCAAAAGGGCCCTCAACAAATCTATATTTGTCATAACCGTCAATGGTGTTAAGATCGTGGATGCTTATCACCATGGAAACTCTGTTAAGTCGACAACTTAGCAAAGTATAATCTAACACCGATGGTACATTAGGTGTCGGTGTAGTGAGGTGCAGCCTTTGATTAGCAGTCTGACCTGTCTAAGAGGACGACACCATTGTAATCATGATGTATGAGACAGTTCCATACACCACAGACCTCACACTCACAATATGATAAACCCTCCTAATGCAACAGCTCCAACTATCAAACCTAACACTAACACATTAAAGTCCAAACACAACACAACAACTATGTACAGGCAAAGCACTAGCTATCCTAAATACACCTGACAAAACAAAAGTCTTAGAATGTCTAATTGAAATAAATGTGCTTAATGCAACTAATTCTGAATGTAAACACATCTTCAGTCGATCACTGAAGAACACATTAAACAGAACCCAACTAGTGTGTTAACTTAAAACTGATACATATTACTTCATTATCATTCTTAACAAAAAAATAAAACCAATCACTCTGTATCTCACTGGCATGTTCCATCAATAATCAATAACAACTTGAATGTGTGAGGTTGTCAGGTTCTGTCACTTCTTGTGGTCTTGATGTAAGAGTTTAATCTCCCGACAGAAGTGTGTGGTACTTTCACCAGAGGAAAATTCAACTGATTAATCCTTTTAAGATGACTGTGTCGACGGGGACACATTTTTATATCCATTGTTTGCACTATTTCAAAAACCCAAATGTCATCATTTAGCTGTACGTTCTATTCGATAGCACATTAAGGTAGAAGTCTGCATTAGCTGATGGGTGAGGAGTGGAAATGGGTGAAGCAAAAAGCAGAAGGTGAGAGAAGAGAGGGAAGATTTTTATGACTTTTAGCAGCATTTTAGTGAGGTTTTAGCTGTGTTTCTATGCTAAATTAGCCTAGCTGCACTAGACCCCCTATAGCGACAGCACATTTAATGTGCTAGATTGGCACAAAATAGGGCCGAGATTAGGCATTCTGTGAACACTTGTTTTAAATGCATTATGACCAATAATTTTAGAAAAGAAGATTGTTGAAATCTACACATTACTGATCTTGAGTTTGACCATTCTAGGTCACTCAAGGTCAAAAGTCATTGACCCAAATGAAAGGTACTATGTCAGAGTGCTTTGGTCTTGGTACAGGAGAGCAACCTCCCAATCAACTAATTAAATGAAAGTTCATATATGACTTCCTATCATTGCCCAATAGTAACTATGTTGATATCTCTAACCATTTCCATATTATAAGGCACCTTATACAGCCCATTATAAGTAAAGAAAATAAGTACCCCCCCCACTCCAAAAAAAATAAAATAATCACAATTACTCAAAACTGTGAACATTGTAGACATTGTTCCAAGAAAGCTACATATAAAATTTTAAATGATGATTTAAATGATTTTTGAAGAAATTGCTGAGGAAGAAGAAGGCTAGAATTACAATGAACAGTGGAAAAAAAAAAAGAAGTTAATAAAAAATTAATAAAAACTCTCCAATATGATCTAGATTAAAACTAAATAAGGTTTGTTTTCCAAAATTAGAACAAGTTATTTTCTATAGAAATAAAAATTATGTTACACCAGGGCTGTGTAATATAATGAAATAATTCAATTAATTTAACTTTTTTCTAAAATTCGTAAAAAAAAAATAAAAATACAAATAAATTCACAAAATTGAGATTCCACTAGACTCTAGTGACTAGAGGCTTTTCTTCCTCAACAAAAAATGCAACCTGTTTGCTTCTTGTGATATATTAATTGTTAATATATTTGTCCAATCAGATAGTGTATAATTTTAGCAAAGAGTTGTTGGATCATGTTGTTGTCTTCACCTCATGAAGACAGAAACAATCAATTTAATCTGTGAATAACCTGAAACACTGAAAAAAGTCTGCGTTCAAAAATTTTGCCCTATCACCAAGGTCTATTTTGTAACTCATACTAAATATGCAATCTTTCATCCAAACTTTTTCACCTTATATGCACCTCGAGGGTTGCCTCATAATACCTGGAAAAAATATAACTAAATAAATACTAAAGCAGAATCAATCAATACCTCAAAAAAACCAAGGGGAAACCAATGCAATTTTCAAAACTACAATGAACTCTGAACATTATGATGACAAAGCTTTACATGTGAACTCTGCAGCAAAATCCTGAGTGGAAACAATGAGGTTTCCACTAAATGCTCTAAACAGGTGGATATGTGTACATAAACTGCAAAGTTTAGTCAGACACTCACAGTGAGAACCATCTAATCATAGGAAATGTATATAATCGGAACATGAATATGACATTCCCAAAAACATTCCCCCCATCCATCATCATTATTAAAAAGATTATCTTTAATTTCATCATCAGCTTAAGGTTTGCTTTTTTTTTGAAGCCACAGCTTCTGGTAACATGGTGTTGATCTGTTATATGTTCCTTGAGATCATTTTGCATTCCAAGTTGGCACTAGCCTGGCAAGCCCGACTATGATATGAACACATAGTCTGGATACGATCCATTGACTGAGCTCAAACGTACGGGTGGGCTCAACGGCTGTCCTTCAAACTGCTGTGCACATAATAGGCCAGTGCTATGACCAATCAGAGCAACGAATAATGTGACGTATACAGAGTGACGAAAACAAGTCTAAACTAGCATCTATCTCGTTGCTATATTATCCTATAGGCTAGGCTAATTAACATTAACACACAGGTAACAGTAGAGGGAAAATATCCAACCGGGTCCATTTACATGCTGCTTATCCGACCATAGACTGTATATAAGTTCATACTTCTTCTGCAATCTACACTGTTGCACAAGTCTGTCGTCATTGTGCTTTAAACCCACCCTACAATCTCGCTACACAGATTGAGCATTGTGATTAGATCTGTTAAACTGGAACCGGTTCTGGCTGAGGCTCTACGTAGTGTGGCTAAACCAACAATTCAGGCAAAAAATATTTTTTTGCCACTAGAGGCGGGCTAGTTTACTAGGCTAAGTTGGCACAAGAGAAACAAAAAATTAACTGAACAGCTCCTTGACACCATCTTCATAAAAAATTTAAATAAATATTTAACTGTAGAATTTGCTGCAAATGGGTCAAATAGGTTGGCAGTTGTTTAAAACACTTTGTCTACCCTCTGTTTGCGTGCATACTACCTTTTCTTTCCAGGTATGTAACTGAACCCAGCAGTGTTATATCACATGCATGAGGAGTGACTGTGTGTGTGTGTGTTGTGTGTGTGTGTCTTTTACAACCAGTTACTTTCACAAGGTAACACACCCACTGAATGATTACAGCTACAGCAACGTCACGGTGTTCTGGAAAAAGTCTGGGACACAGACTTTTTTCGGGAATACGTCCAGCTAACCCACACCTGTTGCATTTAATGAATTCTCCATCAAACACACAACACCACAACATATGATTAAATATTCACACACACACAAACAACTGACAGGACTGATATTAGTAATAAACATTTTAATAACTATAAACTAATAGTTACTCACCTTATCCAGGAAGCAGAGCTTGTCCTTGGTCTTGGCATCCAGTATCTCCACCTCAAAGAAAACAACAGCCTTTTTAGCCTTTTTAGCAGGTTTGCGTTTAACAGGTGCTTGAGCTGGCACTGGGGCGGGCGCAGCCGCCGCATTAGCCTTTTTACCACTGGCCTCTAATGCTAGGGCATCCATGTCCACAGCACTCCCCCTGCACGCAGTTTATTCCCTTCTTCCACTTCACTCTTCCCCTCGGCTCTATCGTCACTCTCCACCTCTCGAATGGCTGGTGCGGTCCACACCAACAGGAGGAGGAGGAGAGGGGCAGCACTCAGCTGTGGAAATAAATCTGTCTGCCCCCCACCATCCTCTTCTGCACCTCCCTCTTCCTCCTGTCTGTCATTCTCCCACTCTCCCTCCCTCGCCGTCATTCCTTCACTTCGACCACGCTGCTTTATTTAACTTCCAGCCGACCCCTGGTGCACGGACATATGTGTGCACAGTTGCATCCACAGGAATGCCCTCTGGTCAACTGACTACAGCAGATCATCTGTTGTAAGCCATGAAGGAAACTTCTGGACTGAGGCACTCCCTTTCAGAGCGATAAACTTTATTTTGAAATTGAACCCCTCCCTTAAAAATGACACCTCTCAACTCCTGGCTAAGTGGGCATGGGAAGATATTGTGGATATTATGGCAAACTGCCCCCTCTATGCACATTTCTTAAGTCTAGACCCCCGTTCTTCCTCCCTCTAGCTAAATATAAACATCCTCTGCTAACTTTGCATCACCACCATCAGACGCTCCACAGAGCCTCCTGTTAATGATGTCATTTGCTGCCTTGGATGATCCAGTTCTTCACCCAAAAAAATCATACAAGACACGAAGAACCTGTTGCACCTTAATCTCAAACGCAATAGTGAGGCGTCTCAGTCCAACACACTGGGGCTGCCATGGAGCGGCGATAATATTCCAGACTCTGAGGGCTTAGCTGGGGCATTCCCCCGGGTGAAGGGCTTCACACTAATGACCAACAGTCAGGGGTATAGTTTCCATATTGAATGAAAGACATGAAGTCACAAGTGGTAAGATAAGAGGGAGATGTGAAGTGGCACAGTGGAATATACAGTATCAAATAGGAGTGAATACATGTTGTGTAAAAGGTCAACTTCACTCCTATCCATTTCTCAAAGTGCAAATTCATGCAAGTAACGGTCAAAAAATGTGCGGTAATGCATGTTTCACTTGAAAAGAGAAAAGCAAGCACTGAACTGAGGAACAATTACATTTAACATTAATAAAAAGAAGAGAAAAAAATTACCCAAATCTGTGACTCACTTGCATGTGGTTTTGAAGTACAAGGTAAACATTTAAGTATTTTACCTAAATTTCTTTCATATTTTGACCCAACATAACAAGGGTGTGACGGCACAGAAACATTTCAGTCGAGTATGTTTTTTGGTATGGGGTCTTTGGTTTGGTACATTTTCGGTGCAGTGAAGGACATCTCTAAAGCGAAAACCAAAAACCACAAATTAAATTTAAAGGAGACCTAGATGACATTTTTATCTTACTTAAATAGTTTCAGAGTCATTCTGATGGTTAAATGACTTGTTATGAGTTGAATGGAAGACCCCCTTCCACCCACTAGCGCCTCTAGGGCCGAATCGGACACTGGCAACTTCTCGGTCACGTCCATAATAGAGGCCTGCAATGGAACGGGACTACGTGAGAACTGCGAGATGCAGCACAAACGCACGCAGCGCAGGTCATTATTTGACAGCCTCTTGGGCAGGAATGGAGAGGTGTGGTCAAAGGAGTGGGGCATAGGCATGTTCTTTGGAGTCCCACAAAGTATACATTTGCATAAAATACATTTTACTAAAAATGATTAAAATGTGTATTTGTAAAGTGCCACATGTGTTTTGTTTTTTTTAATCTGGGGAAGATATGTGGTAGGTATAACCTGAGTGTCGCCATCTTGTATCACAATACCATCTGGGACCCTTCCACAACCAATCTGTTTTCGAAGGAGGGGCCTTATCTAAAATCCTTGCATGTGATTAGATGAAGAATCTGTCCATCATCTTGACTGATGTGCCACTTCAGCCACTCATGTTGAACTCAAGCTGTGACTCAGAGCGACAGCAGGAAGAAGAGCCATACTGCAAGCACACCATCAAAATAAACGCAACAGTATTGCTGCAACTAAAAGGACCACTGCATTGTCTGGAAATGACCATTGTCATATGTGCAGAGAAAATCTGAGGATAAAAGGCAACATCGGCAACAGCTAGTGGATATTCCTTGAACTTCCCTATGGATAACGGGTAGACTAGTGCCTTGCAGATCTAGGTCTTAACGTGTCACATGTTTTGCAGAAAAATCCTCTGACATATGTCTGAAATTTGTAGGGAGACACCAGAGTACACTGGACACTATAAGGGAATGGTGAAAAGCTGAAGAAATCACCATTCACTGATGAACTACCTAACATTAGCAGCATGATGCTAGTGGATAACATTAGCAGTGCAGTGCTAGCTGCTGCCAACAAAGCTCATGTTCCTGTCCCCACATTCACTCCTGGCCACCAGACAGACAGGTCATGTCTGCAGAGTTCTGCAGGCTCCATCTACAGCTGCTGGCATCGAGCTACTAACATTAGCTGCAGAGCTAAAGGGCACCGTGGAGTGAAAACAAATGTCTGAAGCCTTAATGTCCAGCTAAAGTTTTCCACTTCACTCCACATTTCAAAAGTGTATCTGATCACTAGTTTTTGCCTTCTCATTGCTGACTTCATTGAAAACAACACATAGCTGATGGGTTTTGCAACAGAAAATATGTACACCAGGGAAAATGGTCCAAAACCAGAGAAGAAGAACAAAAATCCAACAAAGAAGAACCAAAATGGTAAAATCTCATCTAGTTCCCCTTGAACAGACTTTGCACATCCAACCTGGCTTCTATGCCTCGGTTATAGTCTCGGTTGTCATATTTAACCCGCCCATATCAGCAACCCAGCCTCAATATGAAATTTTTGTTTTTTTGTTTTTTTGCAGTGTGCTGCTGCTGCAAAAGGTATGATAGGGGGAAACCCTGCACATAGGTTGTAGCCACCCTGCTTCCTGAGTGTTTGCATTGTTCACATAGTCTACATGTTTTTTTGCTCGATACACTTCCACAATGTATCAAAGGCCCCAAACTGAAATCACTTGGTACAAATGTGTGCACCATTACACCCTTACTACATAAATCCATTTTCCCTAATTTACTTGCCAAATATATTGACAAGTAAATTTGGTAAAGCTAAAGATACACCTTTAAAAAAAACAAAACGGGGCAAGTGATACGTGACACTGCAGAGCGGACTTCAGGGAAAACCTCATCTCTTCCTGTCTGTGCCAGGTGTACCCCCACCCCCCATCTCAGCTATATAAAGCCTGTCTGCCCACGTCCATTTGTCCTGGTAATGCACTCCGGATTGACGGTGAGGTAGAGGAAAACATGACTTAACCAAGGCTGTAGCCTTTGACTTCATAGTGAACATGGGCAACGTTTTGCTGTAATGACTGAGGTAAGAGAAAGACAGCATGTTTTATTACTAATGTAGATTTCCCCCCCTTTTTTAAAACAAACAAACAAACAAAACTAAAGGTTTGTTTGTGAACACTAACAGAAAGCAAATATCACCATCCATATAGTGCAGCTCTCTGGTGCTATCTGGTGTAAATGTAATGAAATTATGATTTGTTCAATTTAAACACAGAAAGTAGTAAATCTCTTAACATCTGTAAACTTGTTCTTAAGTTCTGTAATGGAAGGATTTTATGAAGAAAGTTATGGTCTTTATTTATTGCTGAACATGCCTGCATTTTTGCCATTTTAATTAACTTTTAGCTACTAAAGTTGCTAATAGTTTGGCCAGTTATTCTGTTTTTCTGTAGCTAGAGAACTGACTATATTGGCAAAAACCTTTGCACTTCCTACCTGCTGTTGGACCATATTCTGCAATTAGATAAACACTGGTGCACTTAAAGCCTATGCTAACAAATGCTGGGGTTTACAGGGTGTTTTACTGAACATGAACATAGAGGGAAGTGTGATTGGTCAGTTTTTGGCCACGATTTAGGTTTCTCTCTATAACTGACCTTTATATAACCTGATAGTCACAGATACTAGTCCTAAATTTTTATTACAATATATAGACCGTTATTTTATGTTTCAATTCCAATGAAATTTTTAATGAGACAACTGAGAAAAAAGCTTATGACTGATACCAGCTACACTATTGCCCATAAAATTTGAATAATTTTATCTTCAGACACATTCCTCTTTTTTATAACCTATTTAATCACCATTAGCTGGGTGCAATGATTACAGATTACGTCCCAGGTACACTTTACCTAACAAGAATAAAATTACAGTAACACAATAATTTCACAGGAAGTTTTTTTTTTCTTCAAAGTGTATGGCCAACAATGTATTTGCAACAGTGCAAATAATGTTAAACTCCAATGTACAGACATTTCCACTGACAGCTTACATTAATTCATTCACTCTAGTTCAACTAATGCTGTCACTGTGTTGTATTTCCCTTCACACAGGTTGTTCACGTTCGCAGAATGAAGGGGAACAGGAGGTGCTGCTTGTTGGGTCAGTTTCGATCAGACGCCACCTAAGAATCCAGTCTGGTGGGTTTGGGGACCTGCAGAGTTTTCAGTTTGCAGCAGTGGGGCGAGGGGGAATAGCCTAGGTGTTTCACAATCAGAGAGCAATCACACTGAAATGGACTATAATAGTTTGACTGTTCACCTGCATTATTGGGTAATAACAAGATAAGAAGCGTCATTTGTCTGTCCAACCAGAGATGGCGATGTGCCGGGCATTATTCTACACAAAGCCTTATGTCTTTTAATCCAGCATACATTCAGTTTACACAAAGGGTGAATACAAAGCATTCATATAACTTATTTAACTCTCATACAAGTCCCGCTTCCAAACTAAAAGCCAGTAAGACTGATTTTAGTTCACAAGAGGCCAGAACAGACGGGCCACCGCCACCAGCTCATGACAGGCGGTGTTGCAGCATTGTCTTCTTCAGTTCTCTTGTTTAAAGCCTTAACGTTTAACTTTATTGGTGGCGTTTATGCTTTTGCAAAACACACACCCAAAGCAGAATTGATCGTACTACATAAACTGTGGTCTCATACGCCGTCCCATTGAGGGTTTAGAGTTTCACGGACACTGCTTACCTCGTAGTGCTTCATCTTGGCAGCTTGTACCCCCTTCCTTGATAAGCTAGGTGAGTGACAGAGCATGCGCCAATCACTGGAGAATAATGTAGGCACTGAAGCAGTGGTAGGCGGGACTACGTACATATTCGCCCAATAATATTAAGCAATACTCAGTTACGTAGCCAATGACATTGACGTATATGTTGAGGTCATGAGGAGACGCTAAACCTATGTGCCAAACGTAATTGGATTTACTTAATGCATTCACAACGCATCCTGTGAGTCATTAATGGTTGGGACCATTCACACAAATCACGAGTATTAATTGCTTTTTGATCCACATTTCTGTGTAGCTTTGGAGATTTCATAACTTCCATATGGAATACTTTTTCCATTCATCTCAATGCCCTCAACAAAACCTTTGCTCATGTGTTGTTTATATTCTGTACTTATTTTATTTTACTAATTGTGTCTACTTTGTGCATGAATTGTGTCCCAAATAGAATTATTTTTTAATGTTATCTCTGTGCTTCTACTGGAAACTTCATTTATTTGATGTTCTGCCTGAGGGATCAATAAAGTTCTATATATCTGCCTATTGTTGGTGTTTCAATTATTTAAAACCACTAAGGATATATATATATATATATATATATATATATATATATATATATATATATATATATATATATATATATATATATATATATATGTGTGTGTGTGTGTGTGTGTGTGTGTGTGTGTGTGTGTGTGTGTGTGTGTGTATTTGTGTATATGTATGCAGGGTGTGATTTATCAAAAACAGAGGGAGGGGGTGTTGTTTGGTTTTTTTTCACAGAAAAAAAGCTTGTGTTGGATGTTCTGACCGTCATTCCCCATTAATAACATAAATGAGGAAGTTGTGAAAAAGGTCCATTAGGGCAATAATGACTTTTTTTTCCAAGTCGACTTATCTGTCAATAAAGTCGAAGTGGAGTCGACGGCCATGATGACACCATCACATTGTCAGTGGAGGAACAATATGGACACACAGCTGTCCAACACTGAGCAACTTGTATTAAATTTCACTGCAACGTAACAATGTCCACTTACAAGACACAAGCATCAGCGTTTTAACCCGAACAAAACAAAGGCTAACACCATGAATTTTCTTTTAAATTTAACTGCACAACGTAAGTAGGGTGACCATATGCCCAGGGCTGGACCTGGCCTGATTAGCACCCCCCCCCCAACACACACACACGGAACCATATCCTTCAAAGACAGATTATATGACAAACACCAATGTACATATCAATGCTTATTTTTAATTACAATTTAAAAAATACAAAGTAAAAACTCTCTTCATTTGAAGGGGGGAGGTCTGCCTTGCCAGAGGTTTGTGGTCTCAGAGTGCGTTTCTAGTTTTTTTTTTTTTATTATTATGTCCTTGCTCATTATTGTATGTGAAAATCAATAAATCAAAATCAAAACTTAATCAAATGAGCTTGATAAAATGATAGCGTTCTAACAAGTCCTATAGTGTTTTGGGTGGGTCTCTAGAAAAGATTAACTTGTGGCACCACCACTCCCATCTATGAAAAACAGGTTTTGCTCAATGCTAGACATGCATGCACATGCTACCATTGATCCTATCAACTGATTTACTCATGTATTTAGCACCTTTTTCAAAAGTAAATGCTAAGATTGAAAATGGAAAACAGACTGTTTGTATCATTCTCTGTTGTGTGAATGAGTTTGACTCCAACTGTAACACTGTAATAATTACATATCATGATAGTGATTGCAAATGAATTATATTTACAAAACTTTGTGTTCCCTGTTCCATGATCTGGGGCTGTAGTTAACCTATAAATATAACTTTTCTTTTAGTTTCATTCAAATTCATTCAGTATTGTAGAAAAACACAACCTTAAAGATAAAATGAGCATGTGAATTCCATGTTTCTATGGCAGGTTTTTTATCTGTGTGGTTCAGCAACAACAGATATTTCCATGTCTCTATAAAGCACAATAATGCAATTTGTGACAATATTGAAATCAGATGTTAACAGTGTGGTTTAGTTGTTAAGGTACAGTGCAGCTAGAATCTATAGTTTGAATCATGAAGATCAAAAGACTCTGTACTGACAAAATAACAAGAAATTATATATTTAAAAAAAATAACCACTACTTTGGCCAACACTCAACAAAATTCAGACGTAATCCAAATATAATATATAGCCCTATGAAGGCAAGTACCACAAAAAATTGTTCCAGGATTTTCTACTGTGTACTCAAACACACCCCATGGAGTCACACCCAGAAACATTAACAACTTGTGGTGACAGAAAAGATCATTCACAGATTAATTTTAGAAAGAATAAGCCCCCACCCCCCTCCCCCCTCATCCGTTTTTTTTCTCTCTTGTAAACCTGTATTTGAATCCACTATAGAGTGTGTGTAGTTGTGGTTTATTTATTGTCCTTGTAAGCTAAGACAGTTGGTATGAGCTGAGCTTGTGACTGTCATTCCAGTAGGCCTTGTCCAACCCCCTTAAGAATATGTTCCCTGTGTGAAAGGGAAAAAGAAACATTACCAACAAAATAGTTTAAAATACTCTTAAAATACCATTTACTTGGGTGGGAAATAGCCAGAGTGACATACTATTGCTCTCTTGTCTAATGGCCATAATACTCGTCTACAGTTTTGTTTTGTTTTTTAGACATTATCTGCCAAAGAGATTAGGTGTGTAAAATCTTACATACTTTATTAATAACTATATAGATAACAAGAGTATGGCCTTGGCCACCTCTAAATGTAAAATGTCATGTGATAACATTTTATTTGGGTTTTTTTATATATATATATATATATATATATATATATATATATATATATATATATATATATATATATATATATATATATATATATATATATATATATGCTGCTTATTATTATTATTATTATTATTAGTATGCTATTTTATTACTATTATATTATTGTTATTAGTGTTGTTTTTAATTGTTATCTTTATACATGCACACTTTTTCTTGCATTTTATTTTGTTGTTGCATTGACCGATTAATTTCAAGGTAGAATTTTTTTTTTCAAAAATACTTCGCAAATTTCAGATTATGTCAAATATTTTAGGTGTTTTTTCACTACTATGAATTTTGATTTATATTTTCTTTAGTGTCTGTTATGGAGGACATGAACATTGCAACCCTTTAGGATTTTTCCGAATGGTCTTGAAAGCACCACGCCGTGGCGTCAAGCTGGGCGTGTCTGTGTCTGACTGTCAGTGGAGATTGTTCAGGCTGGTTATGGAAAAGTCGAGAAGTTTCCACGCTGTTTATAAAGGAAATATTCACAACGCGGCGGCTTGAGTTAACTCACAGTACGGAGCCCCGACTTGTCGTAAGCCGTTTACGAACAGCTTTGACAGAAGAAGACCACTGAATGGTCAACATGGGAAAAGACTATTACGACATTTTGGGAATTAAGAAGGGAGCATCAGAGGACGAAATAAAAAAAGCGTATCGGAAACAGGCTCTGCGTTATCACCCAGACAAAAACAAGTCTCCGGGAGCAGAGGATAAATTCAAGGAAATCGCCGAAGCCTACGATGTTTTGAGTGACCCGAAAAAAAAAGACATCTATGACCGCTTTGGAGAAGAAGGTACGACTGTTAAAATCAGCAAATTCAGACAATGTTAGATGTTTCTAACGCTTTAGCCTAAGTAATTCAACTTTGTACTATAGTGGAAGTGAATTAGTAGCTTTGACATTTAAAGATGCGCGTGTGGGACCGAACAAAACTAGTTCAGTCCACGGGCCAATGACGCGCGTGCCATCCTGCTTAATGGCGCTCTCAGCTGAAGAGCATCTGCTCGTCTGTCAAGCATAGTTCAGAGCCAGGAAAGGCGAGGCTCTACATGCACATACACCGACTTTACATGCCCATACAAAAAGATAATGACCAAGTCATTCGGAAAACATTCAAATTCATTGGTAGAGTTTAAACCTTATATGGGACGTCAGGAAGGCAGGGGGATTAGCGGACCCTCTAGTGGTCCAAAGGATTAGGATGCTTTAACAGTGTTGTCACTAAAGTCTGTTTTCCCATGGATGAGCATGGAAGGTTGAAGAGGCAAGGTCGTGTTTGACCAATATTTCTACCTTTTTTCCTGGTAGTTAATGGTTGTAAATAATTACTTATAACAGCTGATTAAAAATCATCCAAAATGGCGGCTGATGCGTTACCGTGGAAACGTATTTTAGTTCATGTTTCTAATGCGCAGTTTTGTAATATTGTGTAAAGACGGTTTGTTTTATCTTTTCAGCACATACATATTTGTACAAGATGAAAATAATTATGGCAATTATAATAATGACCATTAATAGAAAAGTATGCAACATTTAGTGTTTATCATTCGTCATACAAGTGAAGTCTTGTCTATATTTTCAAGATTTATTTTTTCCTCTTAATAAACTAAAAAAGAATCCTGTAACTTGAGCACTATTCATTCAGGACTGACCCCCTGAAGCTGGAGAATTTTACAAGATTATGCCAAATTTCCTCCTGTGATCTGTGTAAACAGTAAAGGGGGTGTTTTAGTGCTAGTTACGTCAAAGGAAGTTTTGTCTTCCTGTCTTATTCTGCCCACAAATGTTTGAGAATTTTGAGATTATTATGGTTTGGATTTAAAAAAAAATTTTTCTCCCTCTCTCTCTCTCTCTCTCTCTCTCTATCTCTCTGTCTCTCAGATACTTTAGTACTACTTTATATTGATTATAACTAAAACAGGTTATTTTGGATACCAACGCAAAAAAAAACAAACACTAAAACCTGTTTGGCCTTAGGGAACTGGGATAGGCTCCAGCATCCCTACCGCTGCTTCAGAAGATGACTGATTGACTAAAACCTGTTGGCATTATGGCAATGACTCTTTTACAATACATATATAAGTGCCTCATTTTGATGCCACTTAATATAAACATATGACAGAGAGTATGTGTTAAAACAGGAGCTTGTTTAATTTAATGAATGCAGAATTCATTTGATAACGAAGAATTTGGTTTAGGCTTTACTCAGTATTTGTTGAATGAATTCTATTGTTATATTTACAGTGTATAAAATGTTAAAAGGTCATATATTGTTCAATATCTTTAGTAATTTTTACTGGTGTTTCTCTTCTGTAGGTCTGAAAGGTGGAGGTCCCCCAGGTGGTTGTAATGGTGGTCCTGGCACTTACAGCTACACTTTCCAGGGAGACCCTCATGCCATCTTTGCAGAGTTCTTTGGGGGACGTAACCCCTTTGAGCAGTTCTTTGGAGGTCGCAATGGAGGCATGGATGAAAACATGGACACTAATGACCCTTTTGCCCATTTTGGAATGGGACCGAGTGGGATGGGAGGGGGCGGGATGGGTGGGTTCCCTCGCTCCTTCAGCACTGGCATGGGAGGAATGGGCCACCATAGCAGTGTTGTAAAGAAACAGCAAGACCCAGCTGTAATTCGTGACCTCCGGGTGACATTGGAGGAAGTGCTGTCGGGTTGCACTAAGAAAATGAAGGTGTCACGTAAAAGGCTAAACCCAGATGGACGGACAGTTAGATCAGAAGATAAAATCCTGGAGGTGCAGATCAAAAAGGGATGGAAAGAAGGCACCAAAATCACATTTCCCAAAGAGGGGGATGAGACTCCCACAAACATTCCTGCTGATGTTGTATTTGTATTAAAGGACAAGCCACATCTGATGTTCAAACGTGATGGCTCTGACATCATTTACACAGCTAGGATCTCACTCAGAGATGTAAGTACATAGTCTAGGTACAGCTTTAAATGTATTTTTCTAGTGTTCTTTTTCTGACATTTTTAAAGGCTGATGCAATAATAGGAAATCAGGAAAATATTTGTACTTTAAAAAAAAATCATAGAGCTCGTCACAAATATCACTACGTTTTATGTTTTATTTAATGATCAGTGTGAATGTTTGTCTTCATATACTGTATAATTTCATTAGAATATCCTAGTAATGACTCAGCCCTACCTCAGAGTCCTTACATTTGGTTGAGGACCCAAATATTCTGTGATGACCAGTTTATAAGATGTTCTGTCTGTGAAATGCATTTTATAAAAACAAATGTTTTGTCATTTGAAACATAAGGAGTAAAAAACATTTCTGATGTGCCTCTTTAAGTGAAATTGCTGACACTATGAATGTGCTTTTTGTTTTCTAATGTCCAGGCTTTATGCGGCTGCACAATCAATGCACCCACACTGGAAGGCAAAACGGTTACTGTAGCGACTACAGATATTGTGCAGCCAGGCATGAAACGACGTGTGAGCGGTGAGGGGCTGCCATATCCCAAACGGCCCGATCGGCGAGGCGACCTCATAGTGGAATATGACGTGAAGTTCCCAGAAAGGCTCACTCAGAGCGCTAAGGACACAATCGCACAGGTCCTACCGCGATCTTAAACAAGACAAGTGCGACTTTTTTTATATTAGGCTGCCAGTTGTTACTTTTGTCAATCATCACATGGATGTTCATGTCATACAAACTAGACAAAAGAACAGAGTCATGGGACAGACTGCCTAAGTGTATGCTGTCATCTGCAGTTTTCACAGTGTGTAAATATGAGCAACATTAGCTGATCTTCACATAACAATATATTTTATGGACAAAACTTTGTATAATAATAAAATAAATGCACACTTTAATACAGAAGCTATTTTTTAAGTTTTGTGTTAGAAAGAAAGTGTTTTATGTATGTGCAATTCCCAAGTTTTGTATTGAATTGTTTACATAATTGAGATTCTTTAATAGCTCGTGTACTGGTGGAGTATACTCCTTGGAATTGAGGAAAGTTTTGTGTTTGAGCAGAAATGCAGTTCTTTAGTGAGAAATATTGTTTGACACTCAATAAAAGAGTTGTGGTTCTTTTTGACAGATGGTGATTTTTATTTTTGGTTTTGAATTTTATTTCTGGACAGCCTTGGTCTTTGATCAGTAGGCAAATCAAATCACATCAAGTTCAAATGAATACATATCCACGATGCCGGGTTGAAGTGTTCTACATTACTAAAACGACATACAAAAGCATTTGTTCAAGTTCAGTGTGATTTTAGTTTATTTGTATTCATTGTTTTGTTTTTCATGTACATTTTTGGGTTGTTTTGTCCTGTTTGTTTCACTAGTGGGGAAACAGTGGGATTGTTTTGTGTGTTGCATATTCAAAATAAACTGAACTAAACTGAATTTCCCATACTGTGAGTGTCCAACAGATACTGTGGATGGGTCACTGAAAATGTATTTCGCTTGCAATAAACAGTGCTGACTTGTGGGCATTTAGAATATTGCGTGCACTATGGAGAAACTGATTATTATGGCCTGTTTACACAAACCGGGGTATTTTTGAAAACGCAGACATTCGTTTGTGCCTTTCGTTTGTACACAAACTGAGTGTTTTCCTCTGAAAACGCATCTTTATTAAAAAAAATCCCGCAAAAGTGAAGATTTGAAGATTGAAAACTCTGTTTTTGTATTTGTATATAAAGAGACCAAAATTTAGTTTTAGGGTTCAAACGTAGTTGACGCATTGCCACGCATACGCAGCTGCAAGGCTACACATCAGGATGTACATAATGTAAATAAGAGTTAAATATAATTTTTTTTTTTACTTCTGTATATATTCAATTTTTAATATGCTGGGTTAGATAAAACTGTTCTATTTTTATATTCAACTCCACACTATATTTCCTTTCGTATTCAATTCTTGACAGAGGGCAGTTGAACTGGGAAATAGTGATGGGATCAAACAGGATAAACCTGAATGATGTGTGGTGTAAGAGTTAAGCTAATGAACTAAAATATTACAAATTTAGAACTTAGATGAAGAACCCACAAGGGGAAAGGAAAAAAGAAAAAAGGCTTATACCTTAATAAACGATCTTTGGAAAATTTATTTGGATTTCATCTCCAATTGACACTAGGTCCAACTTATAGAATAGGACCTAATTGAGACATTTGTATATGATTAGTCCTCTTTGATCTGATCAGATGAACAAATTGAGTAGTGGGTTGTAAGTATTTACACCAACCCGATAAACAATTACACCCAGTGCATGATTCAATTTCTACATAATATGACCAGGGCTACTACCAGAGGAGCTCCTGAGCAATTACAGGCTATAGCATGGGTGACTTACCCATACAGATTGGCATTGGATTTCCTATTGGCTGAATAAAGAGATATCTGATGTGAAAAGATGGTTAAAGCCACTTTCCCCCCAAACTTTAGGTGAGCGGTGTTTTATACTTTATATTTAGACTTTATTCCCAGAATCAGACACCTCTTCCTAACATGAATCACTGTTGTTAGAGACAACAGCCTAAATTCACCAATAAAACAACATCAATTTAGCCCAGGCCAATCCTGCCCTAAAACCAACTTCAAGACAATGGTTCTCTGAGTCTGGAGATGAAGACGGGGTCGACAGTGAGGGACCGCATCATCGGATCTTCCCACTCACACCTCTCCAGCTCCAAACTGATCACTAACAAAGCACAGGCAGATATAGTTGCACACACTGAGGTTTGTGTCAACTCGGGGGTGGGTAAGACACTAGGCTAACTGAGAAGGGAGTTGAAATGATGTCCTAATGATGGAAAAGTGAATGATGAAGTCAAATAAGTTAGAATTGATTTATCTGTGATTAAATTAATTTGTGAACATGTTACACAGTTGGCAATTACTATGTACAACGAAGTACTCTCTGCAACGAAGAACGCTTATACATTTCTTGCATACATAAATGGTGTTTTAGATGATTTAATTGGTAAATCACATGCATTATATTGCTCAATGTGCAATGTGTGTTCTATAATCAAGAAGTGGAGTTAAAGATAAGATGAGTTATTGATATTACGAGTTATTTTAGACTAGCTACACATAGTCTGTAATTTGTTTTAAATTGTGCTCGATTGATATACAGAATGATTTAGACAAATATGGTTTGTGTTTTTTTTATGCTAGAATTTTGTTACATACAGTTGATTTATGTTAATTGGTTTTTAGTTTTTTTCTGATGGGGCTAGCTGCTGTAGTCGATCATGCAGATTATATTATTACTTGGTATACTTGTGGATACTTGAGGGGTCATAAATGGTCAGTTGGGTTTTAGCGTGTTTAACCACGCCAAAAGGGGTGGAATTGTAAGATATCTCAAGTGGTCAGTCAGGCCGAGCAAGAAGTCAGTCTACGGAGGGAATTAAGCAGCAAGGCCACATAGCAAACAATAAGATAAAGTTGACTGGGAGGGTAATTCAGGAGCCAAACTCAGAAGATGTTTTTGAATAAAATGTAAACAAATACAACCGAGGGCTGACACAAACCAAGACGCAAGCAAGTAAAGGGGGAACTAATTGGAACCGACCACGAACTGGAGTAACTCAAGCTCCACCTGTGGGTGGGGAGAACATATTACCAGATTTAGTGTAAGCAAATGGACATTAGGCTTTTGGTTGGGGATCAGCGCTGATCAATTGTGTATTTTGCTTGTGATGTCAATAAACCGCAAGAACCTGAGACCTTGATGATCTGGACCTCCTCATTGGCTCGCCTCAATTTATTCCAGAAGCAGGACCCAGCTCAGGGCTTTCAAAACGAACACCCTGGAACCCCATTTGGCCTTTCTCTAGGCCCTTGCCTGTATGGCCTATAGCTAGAGCTGCCCAGGTCCCCTTGGAGCCTCATTTAGCCCCTCTCCCCGCCCCTGCCTGTGTGGCCTTTACATGTATACGACTTTCTTTCTTGTTCATGGGGATTGTCTGTAGACAGTTGTGGCAGTGAGAACACTCTGTGTTTGAGAGAATGGTGCTTTTAATACTGTTGGAGGTCTGTGCTCTCCCACTGCTTTTGAAGTTTGTTTGTCTCTAACTTAAAAGGTTATGGAAAAAAGTATGAAAGGGCGAATACCTTCAGGCTCATCATCCTTCATAAACTGTTCCAGTAGTTTCACTCTGATCATTTCGCCTTAAAAACTATGAGTCAGGCCCCACAGAACATCCTCATGTCACGGCCAGTGTTGAATTTGCCCTGCAGCTTTATGTAGTGTCAATGCACACAAGCACACAGTAAAGACCTATCCTGCATCTCAGTCATGAGCTGGATTATTAGAGGAGGTGCATGGAAAATGATCCTGTTTTAAGAAAAAGACAACACATAGGCATGGTGAAAAGGGACTGTGTCCATTTAGTGAGCACAAGAAAAAGGAGCTGCAACTTACTACACAATCACATCTTTGTACCTTTATGAATCTTTATCACAAGTATGTTTTATGGTGTAGAATCAGATGACTGTAGTTTGAAGCAGACAAGATTTCATCTTGTTTTGTGGGGCTACTGTCTTTAATTTGGTTTACTCTCAACTTTGACAAAGAATGAAGATTCCTCTGGTGGTCAGCCTTTGTTTCATCTCAGGTGAGTATTATTGTTTTGTACAAAAACGCTTAACATATAAATAGACAAGATCTGTGGCATTTCATGTGAGTACTGTAAATGTTAAGATTGTCTAACCTCCTGACATCGATAAAAATAAAAGTTTTGCCTTTATACATTAAATAATTGCTTTATTTAGCAGCATGATGCAACTGTATGTTTGATGTTTTTTTAATGGAATGGCCTGTGGCTTTTTTCTGTCCAATAAAGCTGTGAAACTTGTGTCTCCTATAGAAGAGAAAAATGCATTGGTGGGTCTCAGGAGGTTAAAGAACAACATACTTATCAGTAACTGGTGCATAGTAGTGCTATAACCATTTCATGATTATTCTTTAAAGTTCAGTGTCTACCTAAAAGTCTACATTTTACCTTTGAGAATCACTTGTGATATTAATTCATAAATGTTTTTACCAATGGAACAAATTAACCTAAAAAAGATCCACCATACACAAGTGATCACTAATTAAGGAATTTCAAGTGGCTTTGTTCCTTTTTCTGTATTTAACATTATCTATATTATAAAAGGGAAATAGATGAAGTCTGCAGTTTTTCATATCAATGTAGTTTTGGACAGCAATTTGATAGGACCAATATTTTTGGGAGATAGTAATTTTAGAATATAATAGCATTACAATGGTCTTGCCCAGAATCATAGAACCATAGAATTGAAGTAGGTTATCTAGCAATTGATAAATAGAGTCACATTGCCATGTAGCCTGTTTACATAGGAGGTTTTCTTCCTGTTAATTACAAATATAAAAGAATTCCGCTTTAAGATGACCATGTAAACACCTAATTCCTGTTGAAAATGTTAATTCCGAATTAAACTTAATTCCAAATGAAGTCACTGGTTTATTCCGATGTAAATTCGGAATAAGATAATTCCTGCCCGATGTAAACAGTTAATTCCACTTTAACATTATTCCTGTCGTTCTGTACATGCTCCTGGTCTTGTGGTGATGACGTACGTCTTTGACGATGCACATATTCCGCGCTGCCGGTAGCATTAGTGTAGGAATATTTTCCAAGATGGCTGTATGAAGCAAGCAATAACAAAAATAAATGCAAAAATAGCATGTAGTATCCAGACTTCCATGTTAATAGTTGTAACGAAAGCAAATCAGGAAGTGGACGCAATTGTTTTCTTCCGGTAGACCTCATACGTCACATGGGCGTTTTGACCAATCAGAACTCTCTTGTACCCCCAGACCTTGAAACCGAATTAACTAGAGCGGAATGAACTAATTTCCCATGTAAACAGTTATTTGGAATTAACATGTCCATGTAAACACGAAGGAAATAGCATTAATTCAGAAATACTTAATTCAGAATAAATAATTTGGAATTAAAAAACACCGTGTAAACGTATGGATGATGTCAAATTTCATGTGCAGAAACAGACATGCCAGCTGACAGACATTCAACTGAAAATGCCAGTGGAATTTACCAAAAAGTAAAGCAATGAACTATCTACCACATTTTAATCTCATGGTTCACCACAGGCCAACACACAAGTGTAAGAACGCAGCAAAAGGTATATATTGTTAATCAAGCAATAGTTCAGAACCTTCCATTATTACTACATTGATTAATGTATCAGCTTCAGTACAAGTTTTTGAACTGATACAAATATGTTTTTCACTTATTAAACAAACAGTAACTTTATACAAAGAATAAAGTCTGGACTATGTCAGGACTGATCTGAGTTTTCAGGACAATGAATCAGCACTTCAGAGAGCATGAGACAGTAGTTGTACATGTGGATTTCCCATCTTAGAGAAGGCTTTATACAACAGTCTGACTCTCCCACCGTGAATAAATCTTAGCCTTAAACTGAATTCAGATCAAAATAAATGTGACTTTTATTGTCACATTGCATAAACTTTGCATGGTATAAACATTGAATGTGTCCTGTGATCAAAGTGAAAAGTGGCTCCAATGATAAAGTGCATGTGATTATGCTGTGTAAAAAAAATTAACACATAGTTTAAACTAAAACATATTCAAACTAACTTGTGTAATATTCTTAAGTATTCTGATTTCGATGTTGGAGTTTAGAAGGCGATAATCTTTCTCATAACAAGCGGTGAAAGGCTCAACAAACCCCTTCCCTGGCAAACATTTTTTGCTCTTCATGGACATCTCCCCCTCAAAATGTGTGGGGGTGATGGTCCCTCAAGGTCAAAGGTCATGATGCCATTTTTGAGCCTACATGTAGTTTCCTCTTTGTTAGTAATATTGATTCTGTACTTATCACCACTTTTTATGGAGTTACAACCATTAAAATCATATGTTCTTAATTTTGACCTTTCAAGGTCACTCAAGGTCAAAGGTCATAAGGCCAGGTCTCTTATCTATCAGAAATAATAACTAAGTCTCTATCTCCACTTGTTTTTCCTTTATAATCCAATATGTATTGTTTTTATGTATTCACAAAATGACCCCTGACCTCTTGGGTCAATAATACGTCAAAATCTATACAGAGAAGATGCAGAATGGAAAGACCAGCATTTTGGTGATCACTGGAAGTGTCTAATGTTGCATTTCTATGACTTGGTATTGGCTGAACTCGACTCGCCCCGGGTACCGCACACTATTTCGTGAGAGTGCTCCATGAGCACATTGATAACACAATGATGCAGACAACTCCACCAATCAGTGTCTACACTATTTACACGTCAGGTTATAGTATTGCTTGGGACCGCTTGGAACCTCGGTGAAGGCAACACCAAAAATCTAGTACTGGGTGTCATGGTATCGGATCATGGAAATGTACCAAGTGAGCCAATATTAGTGGAAACACAGCATGAGATGAATAGTTGAAAAGCTAATCCAAAATTTGATTTTGACCTTGATTGTGACCTTTGACCTAGAGTCTTCAAATTTTTCCTTCAAGTTTCTGATGTTAATGCACATAAATGGTGAGAGCAAATAGAAGCTATATGCAAAACCAAGTACACAGGAATGAAAAGGAACTTCCTAGTTTACGTTGTTTCTTATCATTGTGACAATACATTTTTTGATGACCTTGTCCTTTGACCTGCATTCACCAAAATTTAATGGAATATATTATGGTCCACCTCACATCTTCCCTGAAAATGTCATTGAAATTGGTTCAGTAGTTTTTGTATAAAGTTGCTGATAAACTGACAAACAGAAGGACAGACAAAAGAACCAAAAACAATACCCCTCTCCCTTTTAAGGGGGTCGAGTAATAATAATACACAATACTCGGACAGAGCAGGATTTAAACTGCCAACCCTTGAGTTACTGGATGACTGTGGTTGCCCTATAATTTATATTCACATTCCACTGTCCACTAGTTGTTTGAATAAACCTGTTTGCTAAGCACTAAATTACATTACAGTATCTACAGCAGCTGTAACCATCCCACTCTTCTCTCCTTCCAGCAGTGTGTGCACAGACCTCTGGGGCCTTAGAGGTAAGCGGCCATGTTGGAGGACAGGTCTCCATCCACTGCTCTGGTAGCTGGACCACAAACACAAGCTCCAACCTCTACAACATGTACTACTTCTGCAAAGGAGTGTGCTCCAAAGAAAACATTCTCATTCAGGCTGAGAGGATAAGAGGCGTGATCGTGCAACGAGGGAGATACAGCATGGAGCTCAGCAGAGGAGCTGGAGTCATCAATGTGACCATAACAAGGTTGAAACAGATGGATGCTGGGAGGTACCACTGTGGACTGAAGAATAATTTTACTGCATGGCATCAAGAAGTTATTGTAAACGTCCTAGATGGTGAGTCAGAATCTCCTCAAATGCATCATTTATAGATTCCTTATTATTCAGAGGATTTTCTGAGCTCTTGGGTAAAGATGAGTAAATTTAACCCATAAAGACCCAAACATCCAACCTTAACCAAAAAGAATCTATTGATCTAAGACCTTTAATACCCATTAAGTCACCCATTCACATGCACAGCAGTAGACAGCTGCTGCCATGCTAGCTTCTGGCAGACCTACTGGAAGCCTAATTTAAGGTTGAGTGTTTTCCCTAAGGACACTTGGACATGTGGACAGCTGGAGCCAGGACACAAAACACACAGTGACCTGCTCTATCAGTTGAGCCACAACTGCCCTAAAATATTCAGCTTGTCATCAAGCTCTGCAGAAGACTGATAATGACCGTCAGGTGGGTTCAAAGGCGGAAAACATCTAAAAACAGGGGTCTTCAACCCTAGTCCTCAGGGCCCACTGTCCTGTATGCTTTAGATGTCACTAAACATGCAAGACAGTGGGCCTCGAGCACCAGGGTTTAAGACAGGGGTGTCCAAATCCAGTCCTCAAGGGCCGGTGTCCTACATGTTTTAGATATTTCGGTCTTCCACATGATGCAGTTTAACCCTTTAACACCTGAAACTTTAGCAGTTCCACAGTAAAAATAATTATAATAAACACCAAAATGAACAAAAATGGCCAAAGTCATCAATAAAATGAACAAAAATGAATAATAAACTGAAAAAAATAATTAGTAACATGAAGAAAGTAAGACACAAATGGAGCAAAATTAAAGAAAAAAAATGATAAAATAAAAAGTAAAATGTAGAAAAATAAACAATGAGGAACAAAATTAACAAAAACTTTGTGTCTTACTTTGTTCATGTTACTAATTATTTTGTCAGTTTGTTATTCATTTTTGTGGAAGTATCTAAAACATGTAGGACACTGGCCCTTGAGGACTGGATTTGGACACCCCTGATTTAAGACCTCTGATCTAAAACATGCAGGATAATGTTCCTTCAAGGCCAGGATTAAGAAATAGGGTGTGTTTCAAATCGCACACTGCACAAAATACTCTCCTTTTCGTACACTATGAACACTGTGTACTACATGAATAGTGTACAAATTTTCAATTAACTATTGTAGTTCCAAATGAAACACTCCCCAATGCGTTTATCAGAAATGACAGTTGCACTAGTTCACATCGTCATACAGCCCTCCATAATAAAAGAAAAGGCCAGTTCACAATACATTCCAGACAATGGAGGTAAAAATAACATCTGTAATGAGGTGTAAGAACCTCTGTCCCTTCTTCTGCAGTCATTTTATTTGCATGATAGACCCTCCTCTTCCGCTACATAACAAAATGGCGTCCATGTAGTGTCCATTGTTCCACACTCCACATTTTGACCATTAGGAGTGCACCATTCGGGTACTGTAAGCACACTGCATTTTGCTACAGTTGAAAGTGTGAATACACTTCCGCCCTCAAATGAAGCAGTTGACATGCTAAAGTGCATGATTTAGAACACACCCACACTCTGCTTAACTATACACTAGAAATGAGAAAAATACACGTGGTAAGATTTACATGTTTTGTAGTGCATACACGTGGCCTCATGTCAGAGACAACTGATTTAAAGAAAATGTGGCATATGAAATGATTTTTTTTTTTAAAATTGGAATTATGAAGATATTTAAAAAAACAACAAAAATTGTGAAGGTTATTTTTGACCCCACTTGTGCATGTAAGGGTTAACTAGAGGATAGTAGTCAGATTATAGCTACCACAGAGGCTGCTGAAAGTATTTCACAAAGGGGGTAGTTTGAGATAAACCATCCCCTCTGATTGCCTCATGAAGAACAGCTGAGACCAATACCAATCAGGCACACCTGGACCAGCTCCACCCTGACACAAACACACACACACACACACACACACACACACACACACACACACACACACACACACACACACACACACACACACACACACACACACACAATATCTACATGATGAGTGAATTAAATATAGGGACATATGATTTATACTGAAAAAATGGAAGGAAATACTATCATAAATGGTGCTTAAGAAAGGTTAAATAGACAAAATATATATTACAGAACTGCCACAAAAGTAGCACTGGGTCTTTAAGGGTTAATAATATATATATATATATATATATATATGTATATATATAATGACCAGTGTGTTCATGTGAGCTGCATATGGTGTTGAATAAAGATGACTAACATGTGATATTAACAGAACAACTTGACAGAATCTCTTTAAATTTGAGAAACATGTTTATTTAAAAAAAAGCATTTTTGTGGTCAAAGACGTCAGGATCCGAACAATGTTCTTACTGTCTATTTTGTTTGATAAATGCTTTATGACAGAGACACTTGGACCCCAGGATAAACGGAATAGACCTTAGGGGCTAGAGCTTATCATCTCTGTTATTCATTATGTTAAAAAAAAAACTAGAAAAGCACTTGGACAGTGCAGATGTCTGCCAAGGCAGATCAGCCTCCCCCACCCGATCACTACCTAAATATAATCATTCTGCTTCTTGTGTCAATATCAACATTTCCTGAAAATGCCATCAAAATCATTCCATAACTTTATAAAGTATCTGGTTAACAGAAAGACTAACAGTCAAACCCAGATGAAAACATACATTATAACCTCCTTGGTGGAAGGTAAAAAGGTTCAAGTGTGTAATAGGAAAAATGATGACATTTAATATCTAAAATGTCTAAATTTAATATTTAAAACATTGGAGGTTGACTTCACTGTTCTATAAAAACACCTTTTCTGGCCATTACTTGGCACATACTGCTCTAGAAAAATTGTTTTTCTGGAAATAATTCATTAACACCATTGTTCATTTACTGATGCTGATCATTTCACCCAAAATACATCAAATGCCTTTATTAATTCAGAATTTAGATTGTTCACTATAATTTGTACAAATCTGGATGAACTCTGCAACTTCACTTGTTTGTGGACACATACACCTGTGGACAGCAATTCTCTTTGGTCATATGATTTATTGTGTTAATGGTCGTCATTATTATGAAATACAGTATCATGATAGTAATGGCTTATTCAGTATCAGCTGCATGTGTCAAAGCTGGAGTCACATTCATGTACATACAGATTGTACAAATGTTAACTGGAATGGACATCTTGTAGTTTTCTTCTCTGAATACTTGAGAAAAGATCAGACAATATGTTGCATGATTGAAAGTATTTACTGATGTAGAACCCATAGAGCCTTCATGTGATCCCAATCATATGAGCAATTTCCCTAACATATATAGAACCAAACTGTACACAAACATACTTTGTTATTTTTGTCTTCATCTGCCCCTGTGTCTCAAAGGTCCCACTGTTACCCCTGGATCTTCTCCGTACACCAGCACATTGCAGACACAGGAACCTACAGTAACTCAGGGCAATTTCCCATCAAGTACTGTGGCGTCTGGAGCAGTATTCACCCCTTCAGCTACCACGGAGATGAGAAAGAAATTGGGAGCAACCAAACTTGCAGGTACCTTACACTCTAAAAAAAAAGATTCATTAGGTTCGTAAATTGAGTGAAAACCACTTTTCCATGCACGTTTTGGAATCTGATGGGTCACCCCGAGTTACCAACACATGCTGCCTTTGAAAGTGGTGGGTCACGTCCACTGGCTGAAGTTACCAGAGAAACAAGCGGCTCAGAAAAGCCTGACTTCAAGTGTTTTTGTGAATGTTACAAGGTGCTTTGATGTTTTACAAGAATTGTATTTTTTCTACAACTACTGTTGAAACAAAAGAGTTAATGAATGATTGTATTGTACAGTAACTCATTTGCAGCCTGAAATGAAAATCTACGGTAAAAATTGAATCCTAAAATGAGTATAATGGCCTCTATTGAACAAAAAATATCAAATTACTCTGAAACCAGTATTTTTCTTAAATGTAATGTAATTTAATTTAATTTTTTTTTTTTTTACAAAATAAGCCTTCAAGATAAATGACACTTATTTTCTTATTTAGCTCAGATGCCTTGTTTTCCCATCAATGTCAGTACATGTTTGTCCCTGTTGTTTCCAGATACAACAATAGTCATCATTGTTTCAGTGAGTCTGGCTCTTCTGGTTTGTGCAATTATCCCTGTGATATTTTATGGAAATTGTCGCAGTAATGCAGGTAATGTGAGCCATACACATATTTAATCATATACATTTCTTATTGAACAAACAGCACAAAAACATCTGCATATTGTTGCTTGTTTCAGTTGGTGAGAACATACCTGTGAACAACACATGTGTGGTGAGCGACTTCTGCTAATGGCACATTTTAATTGCTATTATGAACAAATATTCAGTGAATTTTCGAAATAATGATGCTTATTTATTCACAGGGAGACTACTGTGTACAACATACAGATGTTGCCTCCACACAGACGGACATAAGGATGCAGTCTTTAGGAATAGCTGCTGATGCCGAGTCCAGTGTTCAGGATGCTTTTCAGTATGCTTCTGTCTATGTGGCTCTGGACCCCAAAGGTCTGGACTAAAGAGCTTTTTAAGTTTTCTCACAAAAAAAAAGTTTTTCAAATAAAGAACAAATTTTTGAATAGGGTTGTTCCTTTAGATGTCAAGCATCTGCTGCTTTATTTTATAAATGAAATGGTGTAGTTTCTTAACATGGTGATGAATGAATGCACAAGTCCATAAAGTATTACAGTATAAACGCATTTTTAATCCATCAGTTTAGTTGTTTTTGTTTGTTTGTTTTTTTTAGTTCTTAGTTGGAATTACTTTAAAAGAAATATACAAACAATAAATAATTTAAAAAAAAACTTCAGTGGTAAATAATTGTGTTTATTATTACTTTTTTCATAAGATAATGAAAGAGTTTTATGCCATATACAGGTCTTATCAAGTGAAAGTGAACATCAACGTTAAAAATTATGTTTGCACACATCATTTATCAAGTGGATTCATTCTTTAGTGAAAGATCTCTGTTTTATGGAACTGCTATCTTTTTAAAATACCACTTTTAGGAAACACTTACAACTGATTATATTGATTGTACTTTTTACACCACAGCCATAGATTGAATTTGATGCTAATTATATCTAAATATTTGAAAATGCATTCAATCTGATTTGATGGACAATTAAATTTCAGTTATTAGATTTTCAGTATTTTCTGAATATTATTTATATTTCAAAGTTTGAGCATTTGTGAGTTACTTAAACGGCCTGTCCATGTGTTACCACAAAAATAAAAAAAATTTGTTTTCAAATTACTTTGTATTTAAGTAAAACTTAGTAATGATATTTTCATATAACTGAGGTGATTCATACAATGGTAAAGAGTTGTCCATGTGTTACTATGCTAGCCTGCTCATATGTCACCAAATTGTCATGTCAATAAAACAGACTTTTCAATGTTTTATTCCAAAATATTTTTTCAGCCTCATTGAACATAATATCTACAAGGTTTTGTTCTACTCAATGTCAATTTCTGTCAAGAACCACATGTTTTGACCTAAAAGTTTTCACCAAAAAAATTCATCTCCCCAAATGTTGTTAAACATAATGTTAAAGTGCTTATGAATACTTACTCAAATATGTATAATATATACAGGATGTGATTTATTTAAAAAAAAAAAAAAAAAAAAAAAAAAAACAGAAGGGGGGGGTATTTTTTTTCACATAAAAAAGTTTGTGTTGGATGTTCTGACCCTCAGTCCCACATGAATAACATAAATGAGACACACATCACTAAATTAATATTTCAAATCAACACTTTTTTCCTGATGGCGCAGTTCATGTGGCCTTTTCTATTTCCCTTTATGGGGGGAGTCATCTGGGTCCATATACGTGGTGTTCATCCACTCATGAATGAGCAGTTTTTCACTGATTTTTGGCTTTGGTTCTCTCTGAACGCAAAAACTGAGCTCAGGAGACATGTTGTCGGATAGGCCACGTTCGAGTGTGGTACTTATGGTGTTTAATTTGTGTCAATACAATCAAAGAACATTTTTAAAAGTGCAAGCAAAAAATATCAAACACGGCTAGTGGGGGCGAGATTTCCTTTCCTTCCTAAGTATGAGTACGAAGCGGTTGTGGCTACAGTAGCTACTCTGCTTCTGATTGGGTACGATTGCTTAGCTGTCCGTCAAACAACACAAATAAACCAATAGCAATGCACCAAAGGAAACCCCGCCCCCACTAGCCACGTTTGTGTCAAAACCAGAAAGTCAGGGAACGCAAACAAAAAAAGGCTGAAGTTGTAATCAAAGAAAACAGCAACAACCAAAACTGAGAAATATACGAAAGCAAATATTTTACACAAATTTTTTTATTACAGTTTTATATTTGTCATTTGGATACATTTTTTTTTGTTTCATTAAATTAAACACCATAGTCACTGGGGTTCGAGCCGGTGGGAGTCAAGTTAGGGCTGTCCCTTAACCCCCCCCCCCCCCCTGCTCATGGGTCCAGCTACAAGCTTTACAGCAACCCTCTGACTGAACTTCATAAGTCACTTTACCATTTGATCAGACCCAGATGGTACTTGTCAAACGAGATGTAATTGTATAACAATACAATAGTGCACAACAATGAAAAACGTACTGTAACAGGAGGCAATGAACTGTTAAATATACAGATAATACAAGTATAGTACTTATGAAAATTGCACATTATTGAGAGAGTGCTAACTAGGGTCTCACATGGTTGCCAAAATGGTATTTAAAGATAATCTGAGGAATTGCAAGGAAACGTACATACAATATACAATGATATACAATAATAATAATATATATGTATAATTCAAATCACTAAGTAATTGTGATGATATATTACTGCTATACACTACATTATTTAAACTGTTACTCTTGCATAATAAGTGAAAATATGTAAATCTTAGAATAGATATAACACTGCCTGCTGTTGTGAACCACATGCACAAAGCATTACATTCTTGCTATCTTGAACATTTAATCAGCGGAAAAAAGTTTTTGGAAAAACCTCAGTTTGATACAATCAGATGAAAGAGACATGAGATAGCAGTGAATGCATTTATTAACCCTTAAATATATAAATAATAACCAGTGACCAAATGTCACCATAAAAAAGTGGTTGTGAGCTGAAGAATGAATATATCTTTATTTATATATTTAATTAACATAAAAATATCATGTAAATGATATCCCCACATTATCACAAATATCACAATAGTTGTGTAAATTAAAGTTGATAGAAATACTGTATATTACATAGGGTTTCACATGGTAGCCATACTAATGATATTTGAAGATAATCAGACATTATATACATTATACATTACATTATATACATTATATAAACTATTACTCTTGCATAATAACAAAATATATAGCTCTTACAATAGATATAACACTGCCTGTGAACCACATGCACAAAGGGTTAAATTCTTGCTATCTTGAACATCTAATCAGGGGAAAAAGCCTGTGAAGCATTTTTGGAAAAACCTCAGTTTGATACAATCAGACTAAAGAGACATGAGATAGCAGTGAATGCATTTCTTAACCCTTAAAGACATAAATAACAACCAGTGACCAAAAACATCTACTGTTCTGAAATTACTACTGCATTCACCAGATTTTTTTTCTGGCCAATTGGCCACTGATTCTTAAGCTCTATCTCCCTCCTTTGTCCATCATCCTTGTGTCTATCCTTCTCTCTCTCTCTCTCTCTCTCTCTCTCTCTCTCTCTCTCTCTCTCTCTCTCTCTCTCCACTGTAGTTAAGGCTGTGGCCCATCGTCAATAACATCTGCTCTTATCTCTTCCATGTTGTCAGTATATGCTGTGGTTAGCTGGATCTTGTGGGACTACCTGGTGCTTTGTAACTTCCAGCCACTCCCCGTTTTTGAACAGGGGGGTATTTCTTCAAATTTTTGGTTCAAAAAGTGTTTATTGCAATATTGAATTGCAGTTTCTTTACAAAATCCTGATATTTTATCATTTATATACACTATGATTCATGGTAGTGAATCAGTAGTCCATTTCTAAAATAGTAAGTTGCCATGGTACTTATCTTCTATATATTTAAAATGCCTTTACTTTTATGGGCAAATCATCACTAAAATACTTTGACATGTTTTGGCTACAAACCTTCGTCAGGAAGTGAGCAGTCTCTGCAGTGTGATGAACTAAATTGATGTGAAATGAAGAGGTAGAATACAGACATTTTCTCTAGGCAAATGTATATTGCTTTATTATCTACATGTATGCTATTGTGGTTTTTCTTTGTTGAATATGTTTTTATATGATTTTTGGTTAGTGAGGCCCCCTGCTCTTAGTATGTGGGGCTTTACTTTGTCAATGATTGGTTTACCACTAGTCCCACCTGCACACCTGAGGACACTCAAAGAGGGGATGCTTCTTAAATTTAGTTTGTCACACTGCAAAGACTGCTCACTTCTTGACTAAGGCTTTTAAGTATTTTAGTTATGATTTGTCCACAAAATAAAGGCATTTTAAATTTATAGAAGATGAGTGCCTTGGCAATTTACTATTTTTGAAACAACTCACCAGGATTTACAATGTACTTTGAGTCACACACAGCTTATAGCAAATATGTAATATTTGTTGTCATAACAATGAATTGTTTTTTCCTCTAAATGTTCATATTATTAGAATATGGTCAGTTTCATTATCTTACTATCAAAATTATTGACCACAGACATCACTTCCCGGAACAACATTCAACCAAGTCTGTGTTTTTTAAAAAAATGAAGTAATATTAAGGTAAAACAACATTAATACATATTATTTAATCTCATTTTACCTTTAGAATTAATTAACCATGACTCTGCTACAACCAGAAAACATCTGTCACATCTCCAACTGTTTATTATTTGATTTTCACACCTTTATAGAACTAAAGACATGTTTTTCTGTCACATATAAAAATACACCATATGATGCACATTTTTTTAGACTTAATTAAATGTAACAGCCATCTCTGAAAACCTTTTTTTTATTTTTTTGTATTTTCCATGAATGATCTATCACTGTGAAACAAAAGAGACATTCTAAGAGCTGTGTAACTTGGTGGTTTATGTGGTCTATCACACTGCAGATACTTTATCGTGCAAAATTACCGGACATGCTTTTAATAAGTATGCTTTGCAGTTTATCTGTCTCTATTTTTAGATTGTTTCAGTTGATTATCACAAACCTTTGACATATAAAGGCAGAAGGTGTGATAATATGATACAGAGATGAGCGCTCAATCTGAAACTAAATAGAGTTTATCTATCTCTTCACGTAGTTTGTGTCATCTGTACACATCTTGAACAGACGTCAACTGAGTATTATCGACTAAGACATTAATAAACCTAGTATTGAATAAGTCAGGATGAAGACCATTTCTGCATTTTATTGCTTCCTATGTGGTAAGTGGAACAATGAAATATATAATTTAAATGAAAAGTACATCAGATCTTTTCACATGATGTAATTCTGGCAGCTATGTGGGCAAATGCATCGGCAATCATCAATGCAGAAGGACCAGAGAGAGGTGAAGTCTCATTCAGGTGCTCACACGCTATTGCCTCACTAAACAACAAGTACCTGTGCAAGAACCCATGTAAATCCAATAAGGACAAACTGGTTAGTGTACAATCCAGTCAGAGGAAAATGGTGGGGAGGATCATTTTGGAGGATTTGGGTGATGGAACCTTCACTGTGACCTTCACTAAACTTCAGCTTTCAGATGCAGGAAAGTATTGGTGTGGAGTGGATCGTCCTGGTTTAGATACATATACTGAAATACGTCTTTCTGTAACGAAAGGTAAGTGAATCGTGTTAATGTGTTTTTTGTTTTGTTTTTGTTTTTTTAAATAAAATGCAAAAAAAAAAAAAAAAAAGAATCTTTTTTTTTTTTTTTTTTTTTTTTTTTTTTACTGATGTTTCTGCTTTGACATATAGTGACTCCACCTGAAGCTGTTACAAATGCTGTAACATTTGTGACTTCTCCCACATGGACATACCAAAATGTTACCAACTTCACAGAAGTGATATTTGATACAGACACCAATGCCAACAGTTCACAAGGTATTTGCAAAAGTAGAATGTGTTTTCAGATCAACTATATACTGCATTGTAAACCCGAATAAGTTAGCAGAACTCCAAAAAATGAAGGGAGACGATTGCCTCAATTATTTTTAAGTTGATGAAACTTAAAAAATTTAAGTTTCCTGAACTTAAAATTAGGTGCTATTAAAGTATACTTAAATTAAAACATTACCTATTAACTCAGTATTTTAAGGTTCTGTCAGTCCTACTGGGAAACTAAGTCAGGGTTCAAGGTCTTTGCCCAAGGACACCTGGACATGTGGACAGACAGAACCAGGACGCAAACCTCTGACCCTTCAGTCATTGAATAAATCTACTGTATTTTGTGATTGTAATTTTTTGGGTGTAATAGATATTGGTGGTTATTTGGAGTGCTCTGAAATTGTATTTCATCAGTTAAGGTTTTTTTTTTTTCAATCATCCTTATTTGAAACGAAAGAAATAACAGAACAATATCATTCTCAACATGTAATGACTTAATTCCACTCAGTTGTTTTTCAGTTATGTTCACTTATATCCACAATAGTTCCCCTTAATAACAAAAATATTAGTTGGAAGTACTTAAAAAAGAAGAACATGTTGCAGTAACTTAATACATTTGAGTTAGTAGTACTATTTCTGAAACTATTCACAACTTTATATATTTAATTATTCTGAACGTTCGGGTTTACAGTGTGGTGGAAAAATGTTTTTGGATGCATTTGTGATATATTGTAATAAAAAATCATTCTTAAGTTACTGAAATCTGCTAAGTATTATTCCCTTCTCCAAACTCACATACTCCCTTCTGTACGTCCTCTGTTCTGTTGAGGTCATGGATGTTTTATCTTAAAAACATCCAGGACATGACATATTGAAACTGTCAATAACTGTCTTTTTGTTATTTACAATAAAAAAACAAAAAACAAAAACAAAGCATCCATTTGTCTGATACAGCCACATCTTTTGAAACCTAAAACACATTTTTCTTCATATATTTCTTGTTAATATTGGACACTGTGTTAAAATGTTAAGGGTATGCACTACTGTATATGTATTTATATGTATAAAAACTGTCACTGCACCTAATTTTGCAGCTGACATTAATGGAATGGATCTGAACATCGAGATAAGTGAGTTTCGGCCCAGATACATTATGTTATCAGTGTATGTGTTGTAGATATGTTGTACTGAGGTGTTTTTCTTTTTTGGTTCAGGCACAGTCTTATACTCGACTACAGGGACTTTTGCTCTGCTGATCATTTTACTGCTCATAATAAGATTCAAGAAATGCAAAAGAGTGTCAAGACCCCAGCCCCATGTTTGCTACATGAGAAAAAACCTCTACAGGATGAATGAAAACCAGGTATGAGTCTAAACAGAATAATAAATATCTCCCTGGAAAAACATAATATCAACTTCTAGTGAATCTGGAACAGTAAGTTTCATGGTTTCAGTGTTAACAGGTATTTTCCCCTCAAAATTCTGTCTTATAATTAGGGCTGGGATGATATACTTTTATGCCGATTTGATTCTTTTATGATTTTTTTTAGGTGGTGATTCGATTTAAATTGCGATTTTTCGATATTCCAGATTTTATGCTTGCCTTTTTAACACCCAGACCACGTGAAAAAGCTGAATGATGATGACTACAGGTCATATCTGGAGCCATATTTCCCCCCAAAAAAATGCACATCATATATGAGTCAGTTAAGATTTATCCAGCAGTAATATATTTGAAGCAGAAGATTTTTGCATAACTATCTGTACTTTATACTTTTTACATTCTCAGAATAGACTCAGTACTTTTTCAAAGTAAACTGATGTGGCAGTATGAAAAATACGCCACTTCAGAGGAAAAATCAGTAGAAGAGAGAAACTGTGACTTTATATATTATAGTGAAATGATTATCTGACAATTTAGACTCTTTGTCTCACAATTTTGACTTTTTATTTCACAAGCATTTTAAGTCAAAATTTTGACCTTTCCTCTTAAAATAATGCATTTAAAAATTTAATTTGCATTATTTTGAAAATCTTTTTTTTTTATTTCAATTGTGACCCCCCCCCTAAATTCCTAAATTCCCAAACATCTCAACAAAACTGAATACAGTGACCCTATCAAACACATTATCTACACAGTAATTCGCTTTTAAATGGTTTATTTTAGATACTTTTGAAATGTTTCTGATTTTTCCTGGTTAAATAAGTATTATTGTGTTCATGGCAAAAAAAAAGCTGTTTTACTTTTTACATTTGTACTTTATTACAATTGAGAAATTGTAATAAAGTACAAAATACTCAGGTAAAAGTAGAAGTACTGATTCAACTCCTTTACCTAAGTAAAAGTAAAAAAAAAAAAAAAAAAAGTAGAACATCTCAATTGTAGTAGAGTAAAAAGTAAAACTGTTGTTTGTTTGTTTTTAACCATGGATAAAATAGTTATTTAATCAGGAAAGATCAGAAAATTTTCATAAGTATCCATAAATAAATCCCTTAAAAGTGAATTACTGTATAGAAAATGTGTCTGATCGGGTCACAGTTACTCAGTTCTGTGGGTATGGAAAAAGTCACAATTGAGATAAAAAGTAATCATTATAAGATTTAAAAAGTCATAAATATGAGATAATTATGATAAAAAAGTCAAAATTGTGAGATAAAAAAATCTAAATTATGAGATAGTCATAAATATCTGATAAGAAATGCATAATTATGAGAAAAAGAGCTGAAATTATGAGATAGTATGGCAAAATTGATATAAGAAATCATAATTGTGATATAGAAAGTTACAATTTGACTCTGATTTTCCCTCTGAAATGTTAGTGTTTTAGCATTTCAACATTCTGTATAGTTTAAAAAAGTAAAGACAATGTAAGGAGTATAAAGTACAGATATTTATGTGTAAATGTAGGGAGTAAAAGTAAAAAGTTTCCAAAAAAATAAAAATCAAGTAGAGTACAATACCTAAAAAAATCTACTTAAGTACAGTAATGAAGTACTTTAACTTAGTTACTTTCCACCTCTGCAAAATACACTAGAGTTTGAGTATTGGTATTGTGTGCTACTGTCCAGCAGATTAATTATGAAGTGCATGATGACAACACACAGGATCCACCGACATCTGCCTCCAGAGCAGAGGAATCAGCCACTTATGCAAACGTCAGCTGCTCCAAATCCAGGCCTCCTGCTCGGTCCAGAGATTCAGCGGGCAATTCCCAAAACAACCGTAAGAGCTATGTTAGTCCATCTAAAGGCAGAAATGAAACACTTACTACTGCAACATCTACAAACACAACTAGACGACCATCAGGGAGCTGTGCAGTCGGTGTTTAAGCTCATCCATCTGCCTTCTGTAGTGACAGATCCTTTTGGTTTGGATTGGATTTATCAGGAACAGTGACTGGATGGACCACTGTCACACAATAATAGATCATTTAAATGTTAACATTAGAAAGAGGTAAAAAAAATAAATAAAAAAAATTGCATCTGTTATTCACTGAGCTGCACTGCTTCTTGTTACTTGCTGCTTTTGGTTGTTTTTTCATATTTTCATGATAATCTGAATTAAATAAATCAGGATTTGTAATAAATAATTCAGCCCAATGTTTGAAATTCACCTTTTTGAATGTTAATATTTTTTGTTTTTATACTAAAACTTTTATTGTACACAGATTTAACTCTGTTTTTTTTTTTTTTTTTTTCAAGAAATGTAATTCAAAAGTTTTGTGTGTTTGTAATGCCAAGTTAAAAAATCCATTTGGCAGGTACATCTCAATTTACTCATAAAGATTACAATATATGACCAGAAACCAAAGTTATTTACTGATTTAAAATGTTTAATACATGTTGATTTATTAATGTACTCAAGATCTACAATAAAATTGTGTAAAATTCAATTTGTCATCTTTTTTTGATCATCACATACGACCCATTTGGATGTTCAGAGAAGTGAAAACACAATCATCTTCTACAACATTGATTCACCAGTAAAACTCATGGAGTTTGAGATATATGACAGTGGATAGAAACATTTATTTATGTTCAGTTAATGATATATTTCTGAAAAGTCACTTTTCACCCACAATTTTTATTTGAGCTTCAGTGAACACCTATATGATCATTATCTTACAGACAGGAAAATACCTGGTTTACACTGAAAGAACTCCAAAATGCAGAAGCCAATATTATAATAAATATTGATCAAATAATGTAAAAAAAAAAAAAAAAGAAAAAAAAGAGGGAAATATATATATAAAAAATTAAATCATTTTCGAAGTGCCACAAAAGAAGCACTGGGTCTTTATGGGTTAAATGATTTAAGCAAATGGGGTCTGTCAGGGCCACAATATTTTAATGTCAGAGGGTTATAAATGTTTTATAAAGGGTTATATACTGGAGAGCGTAAGCACACAGCATTAGCATGTGTGTCGAGAGTGACTTAAAGCATTAAAATATATAAGGACATGGAAAAATGCCACTTGAAAATGTGTATTTGCAATTTAAAAAAACATGTACTGTATCAGGATGTGGGCACTATGTCTCCAGACTTTGGCGAATCCTAGTGGTCAGACTGAAAATTAAAGCACTGTTGAATAAAAGCATGAGTGTCATTAACTCACTCACTGCCATTGACGTATATATACGTCAATTGAAATACTTACGCTCACTGCCATCGACGCATATATACGTCAATCACGGGCGAGGGGCGGGGAGCGGTCTCGCGCAGCCTGTCACTGAAAATCAGACTGGTTTCCAAGTGCTCCGCTATTTTAGATCCTCCTGAGCAGATTGGACCCCTAAAATGTCCCGGAACCATGATGTAAAGCCCAGGTAAATTAAACCGCTCATAATGCTCTTTTTATGGGGCAGAATAACAGAGCATGCGCCCCCTCTAAACGGACCGGGGATCAGCGGTCTGAAGCCGCGCGTTTAATCCGCTCATAATGCTCTGTTTATGGGCAGAATAACAGAGCATGCGCCCCTTCTAAACGGACCGGGGATCAGCGGTCTGAAGCCGCGCGTTTAATCCGCTCATAATGCTCTGTTTATGGGCAGAATAACAGAGCATGCGCCCCCTCTAAACGGACCGTGGATCAGCGGTCTGAAGCCGCGCGTTTAATCCGCTCATAATGCTCTGTTTATGGGCAGAATAACAGAGCATGCGCCCCCTCTAAACGGACCGTGGATCAGCGGTCTGAAGCCGCGCGTTTAATCCGCCCATAACGCTCTGGTCTGGGGCTGCATATGAAGGCATAATCATATTTATATAATATAAAGGTATAAGTCCAGTCTGGTTTTGTAGTACCATGCCTCCATAAAAATATTTCTAAGTCCACACTGGAGCGCCACCAGTTAAAACTCTCGTTCCTTGTAACGTGGATGTACTTGAAAAAATACCTCCCAGAAAAGCGCTAAATGCACTATGCAGGCGGTGTCCCCGTTGACTTTGAATGGGGATGCCCTAGCAACTACCAAAGAGCAAAATCCGTTTACGTGTGGCAAAGTGTGGACTTAGAAATATTTTTATAGAGGCATGGTACTACCCGGGTGAAGCTGTGGACTTAGAAATATTTTTATAGAGGCATGGTACTACCCGGGTGAAGCTGAAATATTTCTAAGTCCACACTTTGCCACACGTAAACGGATTTTGCTCTTTGGTAGTTGCTAGGGCATCCCTATTCAAAGTCAATGGAGACACCTTCTGCATAGTGCATTTAGCACTTTTCTGGGAGGTATTTTTTCAAGTACATCCACGTTATAAGGAACGAGAGTTTTAACTGGTGGTGCTCCAGTGTAATAAGAGGCCAGCTTCGGAGGGTGCGTTACCCGTGCAAAGATAGAGGGACATCGGATCCCTTTATTGGATTTATGCCCTCCGAACCTCCAGATCGAAAGGCATTTATGAAGCCCCGCCTCTGAAGGGCCTATGCTCTCCGTTTGTCGGTTCAGCGGTAGGTTCCTTCAACATTGCGGGCTGGTACACGTTAGGTATTCGGGAGGGGAGGACAGGGCTCCGGCCTCCAGGAGAGGATGCGGGACAGAGATGCGCTGTCTCCCTCAGTGGCTCTCCAACGGTATCCGCGAGTGCCAGGCGGTGCCTGGGGTCCGTCTAACCCGGCGGCGGGTTGCGGTCCCGGTCACGGCGGCCAGAGCTGACGCGGGTCCGTTATAAATAACTATGTTTCTCTTATCCTTGTTCACACACGGCAGTGGGCGCGGTTACAGCTCCGGCGGCGGAGCGCTGGCCCCAGCGGCTGTGTATAACCCCGGGGTGCGCGCTGCTCGCGCGGTGCGCTCTGAGGGGGCGGTGTGTTCCTTTTCCCTGGCCCCCGCCCAGGTCTGTCGCCCTAACCGAGGAGGCCCCTTTCCCGTCCCGCCCTACTAAAGGGCTCACAGGGGGGGGGTTGGGGATGCCCTCCTCGGGACCGGCGACTCTCCTGGGGGCCTTGGATCGCCTCCTCCGCCCCCTCGGATCACCGCACTGCCGCGGGTGGGCTCCACCTTCGGGGCTATCCTAGTTGATCCTCCAGTATAGCAGCATATGCTTGTCCCACATATTAAACCGCTGGAAGGTCGGTACAGTGAAACTACGAATGGCTCATTAAATCAGTTATGGTTCCTTTGGTCGGTGAGGTGAGTCCCGAGCAGGCGGGGCTCTCTCTTCATGCGTCCGGCTCTGCCGGTTCTGACCCCACATTGGCAGGTGGGGAGTTTGACTGGGGCGGTACGAAGGGAACGTGAGCTGGGGTCTCAGACCATCGTGAGAGGCTCAGGGAGAAGAGACACTCCCGTAGAGCAGAAGGGAACGTGAGCTGGGGTCTCAGACCATCGTGAGAGGCTCAGGGAGAACAGACACTCCCGTAGAGCAGAAGGGAACGTGAGCTGGGGTCTCAGACCATCGTGAGAGACTCAGGGAGAACAGACACTCCCGTGGAGCAGAAGGGAACGTGAGCGGCTCAGGGAGAACAGGCACTCCCGTAGAGCAGAAGGGAACGTGAGCTGGGGTCTCAGACCATCGTGAGAGGCTCAGGGAGAACAGACACTCCCGTGGAGCAGAAGGGAACGTGAGCTTGGGGTCTCAGACCATCGTGAGAGGCTCAGGGAGAAAAGACACTCACATAAAGTAAGAGGGAACGTGAGCAGGGTAAACGGCCTCCTCCTAATCCCAAGAGGGTTTTTTTTAACCTTTTTGGAATATTTCTAAGTCCAGTGTGGACTTAGAAAATTTTATCTTTCCATTTGTAGTACCAAGGGTTTTTTTAACCTTTTTTGGAATATTTCTAAGTCCACTTTGGACTTAGAAAAATTCCAAAAAATAAAAAAAACCCTTGGTACTACAAATGGAAAGATAGAAAATTTTCTAAGTCCACGTTGGACTTAGAAAAATTTTAAAAAATAAAAAAAAACCCTTGGTACTACAAATGGAAAGATAGAAAATTTTCTAAGTCCACGTTGGACTTAGAAAAATTTTAAAAAATAAAAAAAAACCCTTGGTACTACAAATGGAAAGATAGAAAATTTTCTAAGTCCACGTTGGACTTAGAAAAATTCCAAAAAATAAAAAAAAACCCTTGGTACTACAAATGGAAAGATAGAAAATTTTCTAAGTCCACGTTGGACTTAGAAAAATTTTAAAAAATAAAAAAAAACCCTTGGTACTACAAATGGAAAGATAGAAAATTTTCTAAGTCCACGTTGGACTTAGAAAAATTCCAAAAAATAAAAAAAACCCTTGGTACTACAAATGGAAAGATAGAAAATTTTCTAAGTCCACGTTGGACTTAGAAAAATTTTAAAAAATAAAAAAAAACCCTTGGTACTACAAATGGAAAGATAGAAAATTTTCTAAGTCCACGTTGGACTTAGAAAAATTTTAAAAAATAAAAAAAAAACCCTTGGTACTACAAATGGAAAGATAGAAAATTTTCTAAGTCCACGTTGGACTTAGAAAAATTTTAAAAAATAAAAAAAAACCCTTGGTACTACAAATGGAAAGATAGAAAATTTTCTAAGTCCACGTTGGACTTAGAAAAATTCCAAAAAATAAAAAAAACCCTTGGTACTACAAATGGAAAGATAGAAAATTTTCTAAGTCCACGTTGGACTTAGAAAAATTCCAAAAAATAAAAAAAACCCTTGGTACTACAAATGGAAAGATAGAAAATTTTCTAAGTCCACGTTGGACTTAGAAAAATTCCAAAAAATAAAAAAAACCCTTGGTACTACAAATGGAAAGATAGAAAATTTTCTAAGTCCACGTTGGACTTAGAAAAATTCCAAAAAATAAAAAAAACCCTTGGTACTACAAATGGAAAGATAGAAATTTTTCTAAGTCCACGTTGGACTTAGAAAAATTTCTGATATTTTTTCGTTTTGTAGTACCAAGGCTCTGGTTGACTTACGGCGCCGGTTGAAGGGGTTTAGCCCGAGGAGGGGGCTTAAGTTTGGGGTACCAGGGACCGACTGGGGCGGTCGGTCCCTGGAGGTCCAGTAGGGGCCGGGTGTGTCTAGATTGTGGCCGGGGATAGGGAGCCTTTTTTCGGGTATAGGTCCCAGGGTTAGACCCCTGGTTCTATGGGGCTCCAGGGGTCCACGTGCCCGGCTACTCTGCCCCAGAACGGGGCCTTGAGGCTGGGTATAAAGCCTGGCCTCCTGAGCCCTGGTTCTATGGGGCTCCAGGGGTCCACGTGGCCGGCTACTCTGCCCCAGAACGGGGCCTTGAGGCTGGGTATAAAGCCTGGCCTCCTGAGCCCTGGTTCTATGGGGCTCCAGGGGTCCACGTGACCGGCTACTCTGCCCCAGAAAGGGGCCTTGAGGCTGGGTATAAAGCCTGGCCTCCTGAGCCCTGGTTCTATGGGGCTCCAGGGGTCCACGTGCCCGGCTACTCTGCCCCAGAACGGGGCCTTGAGGCTGGGTATAAAGCCTGGCCTCCTGAGCCCTGGTTCTATGGGGCTCCAGGGGTCCACGTGCCCGGCTACTCTGCCCCAGAACGGGGCCTTGAGGCTGGGTATAAAGCCTGGCCTCCTGAGCCCTGGTTCTATGGGGCTCCAGGGGTCCACGTGCCCGGCTACTCTGCCCCAGAACGGGGCCTTGAGGCTGGGTATAAAGCCTGGCCTCCTGAGCCCTGGTTCTATGGGGCTCCAGGGGTCCACGTGCCCGGCTACTCTGCCCCAGAACGGGGCCTTGAGGCTGGGTATAAAGCCTGGCCTTTTTACCCCTGGTTCTATGGGGCTCCAGGGGTCCACGTGCCCGGCTACTCTGCCCCAGAACGGGGCCTTGAGGCTGGGTATAAAGCCTGGCCTTTTTACCCCTGGTTCTATGGGGCTCCAGGGGTCCACGTGCCCTGCTCCTCTGCCCCAGAATGGGGCCTTCAGGCTGGGTCAAGGCCCAGCCCTATTACCCCTGGTTCTACGGGGCTCCAGGGGTCCACGTGCCCGGCTACTGTGCCCCAGAATGGGGCCTTCAGGCTGGGTCAAGGCCCAGCCCTATTACCCCTGGTTCTATGGGGCTCCAGGGGTCCATGTGCCCGGCTACTGTGCCCCAGAATGGGGCCTTCAGGCTGGGTCAAGGCCCGGCCTTTTTACCCCTGGTTCTATGGGGCTCCAGGTCCCCAGCAACCACCAAGAGGCAAAACTCGCTACGTGTGAAAGTGGGACTTTGTCATTTTTCTAAACTGGAGGCATGGTACTACCGGGGTGAAGCAAGTCCCAATGGAGGTTTGCTGTTAGCTTCCGGAGGATGGCAGGGGAAAAAGCAACAAAAGGGAACAGATGTCCCTTCATTTTGGTCCGGGGAAGGTACCCTGCGAATCCTGCCTGCCTGCGCCTGGAGGAACACCACTTAAAATCGTGGTTTCTGAAATGGGGGAAGCACGTGAAAAAATACCTCCCAAAAAAGTGTTAAATGCACTATGCAGAAGGTGTCTCCATTGACCTTGAATGGGGAGGCCCCAGCAACTACCAAGAAGCAAAACTCAATCACGTGTGGCAAAATAGACAGGTCCCCAGCAACTACCAAGAGGCAAAACTCGCTACGTCTGAAAGTTGGACTTTGTCATTTTTCTGAACTGGAGGCATGGTACTACCAGAGTGAAGCTGAAATTATTCTAAGTCCCACCAGAGGCATGGTACTACCAGAGTGAAGCTGAAATTTTGTTGGACTTTGTCATTTTTCACAGGGGTCCATATGTTGCTCTACTCTGCCCCAGAATGGGGCCTCGAGGCTGGGTCTAAAGCCGGGCCTTTTTACCCCTGGTTCTATGGGGCTCCAGGGGTCCACGTGCCCGGCTACACTGCCCCGGAATGGGGCCTTCAGGCTGGGTCAAGGCCCAGCCTTTTTACCCCTGGTTCTATGGGGCTCCAGGCGTCCACGTGCCCGGCTATTGTGCCCCAGAATGAGGCCTTCAGGCTGGGTATAAAGGCTGGCCATTTTACCCCTGGTTCTATGTGGTTCCACGTGCCCAGGAACTACATATGAGAGTGGGACTTTGTACTGTGTGGACTTAGAAAAATTTCTACCTATGGTTTTGTAGTACCAAGGCTATGTAAAAATATTTCTAAGTCCACATGGGACTTAGAAAAATTCCAAAAAGTAAAAAAAAAACCCTTGGTACTACAAATGGAAAGATAGAAAATTTTCTAAGTCCACATGGGACTCTGAAAAAAAATTTCCTTGTGGAAATTTTTCAAAGTATTGTGTGGACTTAGAAAAATTTCTGATATTTTTTCGTTTTGTAGTACCAAGGCTCTGGTTGTCTTACGGCGCCGGTTGAAGGGGTTTAGCCCGAGGAGGGGGCTTAAGTTTGGGGTACCAGGGACCGACTGGGGCGGTCGGTCCCTGGAGGTCCTGTAAGGGCCGGGTGTGTCTAGATTGTGGCCGGGGATAGGGAGCCTTTTTTCGGGTATAGGTCCCAGGGTTAGACCCCTGGTTCTACGGGGATCCAGGGGTCCACGTGCCCGGCTACTGTGCCCCAGAATGGGGCCTTAAGGCTGGGTCTAAAGCCTGGCCTTTTTACCCCTGGTTCTATGGGGCTCCAGGGGTCCACGTGCCCGGCTACTGTGCCCCAGAATGGGGTCTTCAGGCTGGGTCAAGGCCTGGTCTTTTTACCCCTGGTTCTACGGGGCTCCAGGGGTCCACGTGCCCGGCTCCTCTGCCCCAGAATGGGGCCTTCAGGCTGGGTTAAGGCCTGGTCTTTTTACCCCTGGTTCTATGGGGCTCCAGGGGTCCACGTGCCCTTCTCCTCTGCCCCAGAATGGGGCCTTCAGGCTGGGTCAAGGCCTGGTCTTTTTACCCCTGGTTCTACGGGGCTCCAGGGGTCCACGTGCCCAGCTACTGTGCCCCAGAATGGGGCCTTCAGGCTGGGTCAAGGCCTGGTCTTTTTACCCCTGGTTCTACGGGGCTCCAGGGGTCCACGTACCCGGCTCCTCTGCCCCAGAATGGGGCCTTCAGGCTGGGTTAAGGCCTGGTCTTTTTACCCCTGGTTCTATGGGGCTCCAGGGGTCCACGTACCTGGCTCCTCTGCCCCAGAATGGGGCCTTCAGGCTGGGTTAAGGCCTGGTCTTTTTACCCCTGGTTCTATGGGGCTCCAGGGGTCCACGTGCCCTTCTCCTCTGCCCCAGAATGGGGCCTTCAGGCTGCGTCAAGGCCTGGTCTTTTTACCCCTGGTTCTACGGGGCTCCAGGGGTCCACGTGCCCAGCTACTGTGCCCCAGAATGGGGCCTTCAGGCTGGGTCAAGGCCTGGTCTTTTTACCCCTGGTTCTACGGGGCTCCAGGGGTCCACGTGCCCGGCTACTGTGCCCCAGAATGGGGCCTTCAGGCTGGGTCAAGGCCTGGTCTTTTTACCCCTGGTTCTACGGGGCTCCAGGGGTCCACGTGCCCAGCTACTGTGCCCCAGAATGGGGCCTTCAGGCTGGGTCAAGGCCTGGTCTTTTTACCCCTGGTTCTACGGGGCTCCAGGGGTCCACGTACCCGGCTCCTCTGCCCCAGAATGGGGCCTTCAGGCTGGGTTAAGGCCTGGTCTTTTTACCCCTGGTTCTATGGGGCTCCAGGGGTCCACGTACCTGGCTCCTCTGCCCCAGAATGGGGCCTTCAGGCTGGGTTAAGGCCTGGTCTTTTTACCCCTGGTTCTATGGGGCTCCAGGGGTCCACGTGCCCTTCTCCTCTGCCCCAGAATGGGGCCTTCAGGCTGCGTCAAGGCCTGGTCTTTTTACCCCTGGTTCTACGGGGCTCCAGGGGTCCACGTGCCCAGCTACTGTGCCCCAGAATGGGGCCTTCAGGCTGGGTCAAGGCCTGGTCTTTTTACCCCTGGTTCTACGGGGCTCCAGGGGTCCACGTGCCCGGCTACTGTACCCCAGAATGGGGCCTTGAGGCTGGGTATAAAGGCTGGCCATTTTACCCCTGGTTCTATGTGGTTCCACGTGCCCAGGAACTCCCGCTAGGCAAAACACGCTACGTATGAGAGTGGGACTTTGTAATGTGTGGACTTAGAAAAATGTCTACCTATGGTTTTGTAGTACCAAGGCTATGTAAAAATATTTCTAAGTCCACATTGGACTTAGAAAAATTCCAAAAAATAAAAAAAAAACCCTTGGTACTACAAAGATAAAGATAGAGGAAATTTTTCAAAGTATTGTTTGGACTTAGAAAAATTTCTGATATTTTTTCGTTTTGTAGTACCAAGGCTCTGGTTGTCTTACGGCGCCGGTTGAAGGGGTTTAGCCCGAGGAGGGGGCTTAAGTTTGGGGTACCAGGGACCGACTGGGGCGGTCGGTCCCTGGAGGTCCTGTAGGGGCCGGGTGTGTCTAGATTGTGGCCGGGGATAGGGAGCCTTTTTTCGGGTATAGGTCCCAGGGTTAGACCCCTGGTTCTACGGGGATCCAGGGGTCCACGTGCCCGGCTACTGTGCCCCAGAATGGGGCCTTCAGGCTGGGTCAAGGCCTGGTCTTTTTACCCCTGGTTCTACGGGGCTCCAGGGGTCCACGTGCCCGGCTACTGTGCCCCAGAATGGGGCCTTAAGGCTGGGTCTAAAGCCTGGCCTTTTTACCCCTGGTTCTATGGGGCTCCAGGGGTCCACGTGCCCTTCTCCTCTTCCCCAGAATGGGGCCTTCAGGCTGGGTCAAGGCCCAGCCCTATTACCCCTGGTTCTACGGGGCTCCAGGGGTCCACGTGCCCGGCTACTGTGCCCCAGAATGGGGCCTTAAGGCTGGGTCTAAAGCCTGGCCTTTTTACCCCTGGTTCTATGGGGCTCCAGGGGTCCACGTGCCCTTCTCCTCTTCCCCAGAATGGGGCCTTCAGGCTGGGTCAAGGCCCAGCCCTATTACCCCTGGTTCTACGGGGCTCCAGGGGTCCACGTGCCCGGCTACTGTGCCCCAGAATGGGGCCTTAAGGCTGGGTCTAAAGCCTGGCCTTTTTACCCCTGGTTCTATGGGGCTCCAGGGGTCCACGTGCCCGGCTACTGTGCCCCAGAATGGGGTCTTCAGGCTGGGTCAAGGCCTGGTCTTTTTACCCCTGGTTCTACGGGGCTCCAGGGGTCCACGTGCCCGGCTACTGTGCCCCAGAATGGGGCCTTAAGGCTGGGTCTAAAGCCTGGCCTTTTTACCCCTGGTTCTACGGGGCTCCAGGGGTCCACGTGCCCGGCTACTGTGCCCCAGAATGGGGCCTTAAGGCTGGGTCTAAAGCCTGGCCTTTTTACCCCTGGTTCTATGGGGCTCCAGGGGTCCACGTGCCCTTCTCCTCTTCCCCAGAATGGGGCCTTCAGGCTGGGTCAAGGCCCAGCCCTATTACCCCTGGTTCTACGGGGCTCCAGGGGTCCACGTGCCCGGCTACTGTGCCCCAGAATGGGGCCTTAAGGCTGGGTCTAAAGCCTGGCCTTTTTACCCCTGGTTCTATGGGGCTCCAGGGGTCCACGTGCCCGGCTACTGTGCCCCAGAATGGGGTCTTCAGGCTGGGTCAAGGCCTGGTCTTTTTACCCCTGGTTCTACGGGGCTCCAGGGGTCCACGTGCCCGGCTACTGTGCCCCAGAATGGGGCCTTAAGGCTGGGTCTAAAGCCTGGCCTTTTTACCCCTGGTTCTACGGGGCTCCAGGGGTCCACGTGCCCGGCTACTGTGCCCCAGAATGGGGCCTTAAGGCTGGGTCTAAAGCCTGGCCTTTTTACCCCTGGTTCTATGGGGCTCCAGGGGTCCACGTGCCCTTCTCCTCTTCCCCAGAATGGGGCCTTCAGGCTGGGTCAAGGCCCAGCCCTATTACCCCTGGTTCTACGGGGCTCCAGGGGTCCACGTGCCCGGCTACTGTGCCCCAGAATGGGGCCTTAAGGCTGGGTCTAAAGCCTGGCCTTTTTACCCCTGGTTCTATGGGGCTCCAGGGGTCCACGTGCCCGGCTACTGTGCCCCAGAATGGGGCCTTCAGGCTGGGTTAAGGCCTGGTCTTTTTACCCCTGGTTCTATGGGGCTCCAGGGGTCCACGTACCTGGCTCCTCTGCCCCAGAATGGGGCCTTCAGGCTGGGTTAAGGCCTGGTCTTTTTACCCCTGGTTCTATGGGGCTCCAGGGGTCCACGTGCCCTTCTCCTCTGCCCCAGAATGGGGCCTTCAGGCTGCGTCAAGGCCTGGTCTTTTTACCCCTGGTTCTACGGGGCTCCAGGGGTCCACGTGCCCAGCTACTGTGCCCCAGAATGGGGCCTTCAGGCTGGGTCAAGGCCTGGTCTTTTTACCCCTGGTTCTACGGGGCTCCAGGGGTCCACGTGCCCGGCTACTGTGCCCCAGAATGGGGCCTTCAGGCTGGGTCAAGGCCTGGTCTTTTTACCCCTGGTTCTACGGGGCTCCAGGGGTCCACGTGCCCAGCTACTGTGCCCCAGAATGGGGCCTTCAGGCTGGGTCAAGGCCTGGTCTTTTTACCCCTGGTTCTACGGGGCTCCAGGGGTCCACGTACCCGGCTCCTCTGCCCCAGAATGGGGCCTTCAGGCTGGGTTAAGGCCTGGTCTTTTTACCCCTGGTTCTATGGGGCTCCAGGGGTCCACGTACCTGGCTCCTCTGCCCCAGAATGGGGCCTTCAGGCTGGGTTAAGGCCTGGTCTTTTTACCCCTGGTTCTATGGGGCTCCAGGGGTCCACGTGCCCTTCTCCTCTGCCCCAGAATGGGGCCTTCAGGCTGCGTCAAGGCCTGGTCTTTTTACCCCTGGTTCTACGGGGCTCCAGGGGTCCACGTGCCCAGCTACTGTGCCCCAGAATGGGGCCTTCAGGCTGGGTCAAGGCCTGGTCTTTTTACCCCTGGTTCTACGGGGCTCCAGGGGTCCACGTGCCCGGCTACTGTACCCCAGAATGGGGCCTTGAGGCTGGGTATAAAGGCTGGCCATTTTACCCCTGGTTCTATGTGGTTCCACGTGCCCAGGAACTCCCGCTAGGCAAAACACGCTACGTATGAGAGTGGGACTTTGTAATGTGTGGACTTAGAAAAATGTCTACCTATGGTTTTGTAGTACCAAGGCTATGTAAAAATATTTCTAAGTCCACATTGGACTTAGAAAAATTCCAAAAAATAAAAAAAAAACCCTTGGTACTACAAAGATAAAGATAGAGGAAATTTTTCAAAGTATTGTTTGGACTTAGAAAAATTTCTGATATTTTTTCGTTTTGTAGTACCAAGGCTCTGGTTGTCTTACGGCGCCGGTTGAAGGGGTTTAGCCCGAGGAGGGGGCTTAAGTTTGGGGTACCAGGGACCGACTGGGGCGGTCGGTCCCTGGAGGTCCTGTAGGGGCCGGGTGTGTCTAGATTGTGGCCGGGGATAGGGAGCCTTTTTTCGGGTATAGGTCCCAGGGTTAGACCCCTGGTTCTACGGGGATCCAGGGGTCCACGTGCCCGGCTACTGTGCCCCAGAATGGGGCCTTCAGGCTGGGTCAAGGCCTGGTCTTTTTACCCCTGGTTCTACGGGGCTCCAGGGGTCCACGTGCCCGGCTACTGTGCCCCAGAATGGGGCCTTAAGGCTGGGTCTAAAGCCTGGCCTTTTTACCCCTGGTTCTATGGGGCTCCAGGGGTCCACGTGCCCTTCTCCTCTTCCCCAGAATGGGGCCTTCAGGCTGGGTCAAGGCCCAGCCCTATTACCCCTGGTTCTACGGGGCTCCAGGGGTCCACGTGCCCGGCTACTGTGCCCCAGAATGGGGCCTTAAGGCTGGGTCTAAAGCCTGGCCTTTTTACCCCTGGTTCTATGGGGCTCCAGGGGTCCACGTGCCCTTCTCCTCTTCCCCAGAATGGGGCCTTCAGGCTGGGTCAAGGCCCAGCCCTATTACCCCTGGTTCTACGGGGCTCCAGGGGTCCACGTGCCCGGCTACTGTGCCCCAGAATGGGGCCTTAAGGCTGGGTCTAAAGCCTGGCCTTTTTACCCCTGGTTCTATGGGGCTCCAGGGGTCCACGTGCCCGGCTACTGTGCCCCAGAATGGGGTCTTCAGGCTGGGTCAAGGCCTGGTCTTTTTACCCCTGGTTCTACGGGGCTCCAGGGGTCCACGTGCCCGGCTACTGTGCCCCAGAATGGGGCCTTAAGGCTGGGTCTAAAGCCTGGCCTTTTTACCCCTGGTTCTACGGGGCTCCAGGGGTCCACGTGCCCGGCTACTGTGCCCCAGAATGGGGCCTTAAGGCTGGGTCTAAAGCCTGGCCTTTTTACCCCTGGTTCTATGGGGCTCCAGGGGTCCACGTGCCCTTCTCCTCTTCCCCAGAATGGGGCCTTCAGGCTGGGTCAAGGCCCAGCCCTATTACCCCTGGTTCTACGGGGCTCCAGGGGTCCACGTGCCCGGCTACTGTGCCCCAGAATGGGGCCTTAAGGCTGGGTCTAAAGCCTGGCCTTTTTACCCCTGGTTCTATGGGGCTCCAGGGGTCCACGTGCCCGGCTACTGTGCCCCAGAATGGGGTCTTCAGGCTGGGTCAAGGCCTGGTCTTTTTACCCCTGGTTCTACGGGGCTCCAGGGGTCCACGTGCCCGGCTACTGTGCCCCAGAATGGGGCCTTAAGGCTGGGTCTAAAGCCTGGCCTTTTTACCCCTGGTTCTACGGGGCTCCAGGGGTCCACGTGCCCGGCTACTGTGCCCCAGAATGGGGCCTTAAGGCTGGGTCTAAAGCCTGGCCTTTTTACCCCTGGTTCTATGGGGCTCCAGGGGTCCACGTGCCCTTCTCCTCTTCCCCAGAATGGGGCCTTCAGGCTGGGTCAAGGCCCAGCCCTATTACCCCTGGTTCTACGGGGCTCCAGGGGTCCACGTGCCCGGCTACTGTGCCCCAGAATGGGGCCTTAAGGCTGGGTCTAAAGCCTGGCCTTTTTACCCCTGGTTCTATGGGGCTCCAGGGGTCCACGTGCCCGGCTACTGTGCCCCAGAATGGGGTCTTCAGGCTGGGTCAAGGCCTGGTCTTTTTACCCCTGGTTCTACGGGGCTCCAGGGGTCCACGTGCCCGGCTACTGTGCCCCAGAATGGGGCCTTAAGGCTGGGTCTAAAGCCTGGCCTTTTTACCCCTGGTTCTACGGGGCTCCAGGGGTCCACGTGCCCGGCTACTGTGCCCCAGAATGGGGCCTTAAGGCTGGGTCTAAAGCCTGGCCTTTTTACCCCTGGTTCTATGGGGCTCCAGGGGTCCACGTGCCCTTCTCCTCTTCCCCAGAATGGGGCCTTCAGGCTGGGTCAAGGCCCAGCCCTATTACCCCTGGTTCTACGGGGCTCCAGGGGTCCACGTGCCCGGCTACTGTGCCCCAGAATGGGGCCTTAAGGCTGGGTCTAAAGCCTGGCCTTTTTACCCCTGGTTCTATGGGGCTCCAGGGGTCCACGTGCCCGGCTACTGTGCCCCAGAATGGGGCCTTCAGGCTGGGTTAAGGCCTGGTCTTTTTACCCCTGGTTCTATGGGGCTCCAGGGGTCCACGTACCTGGCTCCTCTGCCCCAGAATGGGGCCTTCAGGCTGGGTTAAGGCCTGGTCTTTTTACCCCTGGTTCTATGGGGCTCCAGGGGTCCACGTGCCCTTCTCCTCTGCCCCAGAATGGGGCCTTCAGGCTGCGTCAAGGCCTGGTCTTTTTACCCCTGGTTCTACGGGGCTCCAGGGGTCCACGTGCCCAGCTACTGTGCCCCAGAATGGGGCCTTCAGGCTGGGTCAAGGCCTGGTCTTTTTACCCCTGGTTCTACGGGGCTCCAGGGGTCCACGTGCCCGGCTACTGTGCCCCAGAATGGGGCCTTCAGGCTGGGTCAAGGCCTGGTCTTTTTACCCCTGGTTCTACGGGGCTCCAGGGGTCCACGTGCCCAGCTACTGTGCCCCAGAATGGGGCCTTCAGGCTGGGTCAAGGCCTGGTCTTTTTACCCCTGGTTCTACGGGGCTCCAGGGGTCCACGTACCCGGCTCCTCTGCCCCAGAATGGGGCCTTCAGGCTGGGTTAAGGCCTGGTCTTTTTACCCCTGGTTCTATGGGGCTCCAGGGGTCCACGTACCTGGCTCCTCTGCCCCAGAATGGGGCCTTCAGGCTGGGTTAAGGCCTGGTCTTTTTACCCCTGGTTCTATGGGGCTCCAGGGGTCCACGTGCCCTTCTCCTCTGCCCCAGAATGGGGCCTTCAGGCTGCGTCAAGGCCTGGTCTTTTTACCCCTGGTTCTACGGGGCTCCAGGGGTCCACGTGCCCAGCTACTGTGCCCCAGAATGGGGCCTTCAGGCTGGGTCAAGGCCTGGTCTTTTTACCCCTGGTTCTACGGGGCTCCAGGGGTCCACGTGCCCGGCTACTGTACCCCAGAATGGGGCCTTGAGGCTGGGTATAAAGGCTGGCCATTTTACCCCTGGTTCTATGTGGTTCCACGTGCCCAGGAACTCCCGCTAGGCAAAACACGCTACGTATGAGAGTGGGACTTTGTAATGTGTGGACTTAGAAAAATGTCTACCTATGGTTTTGTAGTACCAAGGCTATGTAAAAATATTTCTAAGTCCACATTGGACTTAGAAAAATTCCAAAAAATAAAAAAAAAACCCTTGGTACTACAAAGATAAAGATAGAGGAAATTTTTCAAAGTATTGTTTGGACTTAGAAAAATTTCTGATATTTTTTCGTTTTGTAGTACCAAGGCTCTGGTTGTCTTACGGCGCCGGTTGAAGGGGTTTAGCCCGAGGAGGGGGCTTAAGTTTGGGGTACCAGGGACCGACTGGGGCGGTCGGTCCCTGGAGGTCCTGTAGGGGCCGGGTGTGTCTAGATTGTGGCCGGGGATAGGGAGCCTTTTTTCGGGTATAGGTCCCAGGGTTAGACCCCTGGTTCTACGGGGATCCAGGGGTCCACGTGCCCGGCTACTGTGCCCCAGAATGGGGCCTTCAGGCTGGGTCAAGGCCTGGTCTTTTTACCCCTGGTTCTACGGGGCTCCAGGGGTCCACGTGCCCGGCTACTGTGCCCCAGAATGGGGCCTTAAGGCTGGGTCTAAAGCCTGGCCTTTTTACCCCTGGTTCTATGGGGCTCCAGGGGTCCACGTGCCCTTCTCCTCTTCCCCAGAATGGGGCCTTCAGGCTGGGTCAAGGCCCAGCCCTATTACCCCTGGTTCTACGGGGCTCCAGGGGTCCACGTGCCCGGCTACTGTGCCCCAGAATGGGGCCTTAAGGCTGGGTCTAAAGCCTGGCCTTTTTACCCCTGGTTCTATGGGGCTCCAGGGGTCCACGTGCCCTTCTCCTCTTCCCCAGAATGGGGCCTTCAGGCTGGGTCAAGGCCCAGCCCTATTACCCCTGGTTCTACGGGGCTCCAGGGGTCCACGTGCCCGGCTACTGTGCCCCAGAATGGGGCCTTAAGGCTGGGTCTAAAGCCTGGCCTTTTTACCCCTGGTTCTATGGGGCTCCAGGGGTCCACGTGCCCGGCTACTGTGCCCCAGAATGGGGTCTTCAGGCTGGGTCAAGGCCTGGTCTTTTTACCCCTGGTTCTACGGGGCTCCAGGGGTCCACGTGCCCGGCTACTGTGCCCCAGAATGGGGCCTTAAGGCTGGGTCTAAAGCCTGGCCTTTTTACCCCTGGTTCTACGGGGCTCCAGGGGTCCACGTGCCCGGCTACTGTGCCCCAGAATGGGGCCTTAAGGCTGGGTCTAAAGCCTGGCCTTTTTACCCCTGGTTCTATGGGGCTCCAGGGGTCCACGTGCCCTTCTCCTCTTCCCCAGAATGGGGCCTTCAGGCTGGGTCAAGGCCCAGCCCTATTACCCCTGGTTCTACGGGGCTCCAGGGGTCCACGTGCCCGGCTACTGTGCCCCAGAATGGGGCCTTAAGGCTGGGTCTAAAGCCTGGCCTTTTTACCCCTGGTTCTATGGGGCTCCAGGGGTCCACGTGCCCGGCTACTGTGCCCCAGAATGGGGTCTTCAGGCTGGGTCAAGGCCTGGTCTTTTTACCCCTGGTTCTACGGGGCTCCAGGGGTCCACGTGCCCGGCTACTGTGCCCCAGAATGGGGCCTTAAGGCTGGGTCTAAAGCCTGGCCTTTTTACCCCTGGTTCTACGGGGCTCCAGGGGTCCACGTGCCCGGCTACTGTGCCCCAGAATGGGGCCTTAAGGCTGGGTCTAAAGCCTGGCCTTTTTACCCCTGGTTCTATGGGGCTCCAGGGGTCCACGTGCCCTTCTCCTCTTCCCCAGAATGGGGCCTTCAGGCTGGGTCAAGGCCCAGCCCTATTACCCCTGGTTCTACGGGGCTCCAGGGGTCCACGTGCCCGGCTACTGTGCCCCAGAATGGGGCCTTAAGGCTGGGTCTAAAGCCTGGCCTTTTTACCCCTGGTTCTATGGGGCTCCAGGGGTCCACGTGCCCGGCTACTGTGCCCCAGAATGGGGTCTTCAGGCTGGGTCAAGGCCTGGTCTTTTTACCCCTGGTTCTACGGGGCTCCAGGGGTCCACGTGCCCGGCTACTGTGCCCCAGAATGGGGCCTTAAGGCTGGGTCTAAAGCCTGGCCTTTTTACCCCTGGTTCTATGGGGCTCCAGGGGTCCACGTGCCCGGCTACTGTGCCCCAGAATGGGGTCTTCAGGCTGGGTCAAGGCCCGGCCTTTTTACCCCTGGTTCTATGGGGCTCCAGGGGTCCACGTGCCCGGCTACTGTGCCCCAGAATGGGGCCTTCAGGCTGGGTCAAGGCCCAGCCTTATTACCCCTGGTTCTATGGGGCTCCAGGTCCCCAGCAACCACCAAGAGGCAAAACTCGCTACGTGTGAAAGTGGGACTTTGTCATTTTTCTAAACTGGAGGCATGGTACTACCGGGGTGAAGCAAGTCCCATTGGAGGCTTGCTGTTAGCTTCCGGAGGATGGCAGGGGAAAAAGCAACAAAAGGGAACAGATGTCCCTTCATTTTGGTCCGGGGAAGGTACCCTGCGAATCCTGCCTGCCTGCGCCTGGAGGAACACCACTTAAAATCGTGGTTTCTGAAATGGGGGAAGCACGTGAAAAAATACCTCCCAAGAAAGTGCTAAATGCACTATGCAGAAGGTGTCTCCATTGACTTTGAATGGGGAGGCCCCAGCAACTACCAAGAGGCAAAACTCGCTACGTCTGAAAGTTGGACTTTGTCATTTTTCTGAACTGGAGGCATGGTACTACCAGAGTGAAGCTGAAATTTTTCTAAGTCCCACCAGAGGCATGGTACTACCAGGAGTGAATCTGAAATTATTCTATGTCCCACCAGAGGCATGGTACTACCAGGAGTGAATCTGAAATTTTTCTAAGTCCCACCAGAGGCATGGTACTACCAGGAGTGAATCTGAAATATTTCTAAGTCCCACCAGAGGCATGGTACTACCAGGAGTGAATCTGAAATTTTTCTAAGTCCCACCAGAGGCATGGTACTACCAGGAGTGAATCTGAAATTTTTCTAAGTCCCGCCAGAGGCATGGTACTACCAGAGTGAATCTGAAATTTTTCTAAGTCCCACCAGAGGCATGGTACTACCAGGAGTGAAGCTTACATTTTTCTAAGTCCCACCAGAGGCATGGTACTACCAGAGTGAATCTGAAATTTTTCTAAGTCCCACCAGAGCCTTATTGGTGGGTCTAACGCCCGGCCTTTTGACCCCTGGTTCTATGTGGTTCCAGGGGTCCAGATGCCCTGCCTTTTTACCCCCAGAACCGGGCCTTCTGGGCGGGTTACATCCTGGCCATTAGACCCCTGGTTCCTGGAGGTCCTGTCGCCTGTCACTGAAAATGAGGCGTGTACTCATTGAATTTTGAATCCTGTAGGCGGGGACCATGGGAATCGGTTTGTGGGTGGGGTACAACTGGTGTTGGCAGAGGAAGAAGGACGAGGTTGAGTGAAGATGGCGAAAAAGCGGAGATGTAGCGAACTGAGGCAGCTGGCGGTGGAAGAAAGCAGGTTTAGGAGTATGTCAGGAGATACTGCGGCAGGTGAGGGGGAAAGAGAAGGGAGAGTAGGTCGGAGATACCCAGCAAAGAAGAAGGGCAGAGGGAGCGGGTGTGGTGCGCACCATGTGCCTTCGAAGGACCGAGGGCACCAGCATGGCCCAGGTGAATCCGGTTCAGAGGGTCCCAGTGAACCAGACCCGGATACGTCAGACGAATGGCTGCCGTCTCGTTCGTCTGACACCGACACAGCCTCATCGCCGGAGCGGGAGCCAGATCGCTCCGATAATGGACGTGACAGAGGTAAGAATTAACCCCCATTCAGTCCTTGTTACATGAACACCATTTTCCTTCAGTTGTATTATGGGCACCTGTTGCTAATCATTATGGTAATTATGTGTTACAGGTGGTGGGTCCAGCAGGGCCCCCATCCCTCCTCGTGGTGGAGGACAAAGAAAGAAAGGTGTATCAGCTAGGGGCTGGGACCACGACCAGGACCAGGGCTGGTGTCAAGCCGGCTGGGAACCCCTGGGGTTGGCGTTTACTGCAACACCGGGCCCTCAGAACGCTGCGGCGGACTTAGACTCCAATGAGCCGGCCGATTACCTAGACCTGTTTGTGACAGATGAGCTGCTGCAGCATATTCGCGCTCAGACCAACTTGTATGCTCGTCAGTACTTTGAAGCCAACCCTGAGGCGCTACCACACAGCAGAGGTAATGCCTGGAAGCCAGTGTCAGTCCCAGAACTGAAAACATTCTTTGCACTGAGTTTCCTCACTGGCTACATCAAAAAGCCAAGCCTTGACTTATACTGGAGTGTAGAGGAAATAGATGCAACACCATATTTCAGCCAGACAATGTCCAGGAACAGATTTCAAATTATATGGCGGTTCCTCCATTTCAATAACAATGCCACACAAAATACTGCTGATAAAATGTACAAAGTCCGCCCAGTGTTAGATTATCTTGTTGGGAAATGCAAAGAACTGTACCAGCCAGGAGAAAACATTTGCATTGATGAGGGCATGATGCAGTGGCGGGGGCGCCTATCGTTCCGAGTGTATAACCCACAAAAGCCGGTGAAGTATGGTATAAAATCGTACATTCTGTGTGACTCTGCGACAGGGTACTGCTTCAACTTGCGGCCTTATGTGGGTGAAGGTAGTACTCTGCCAGAGATAGTGTTCTCTCTGCTTGATCGTCTCCAGGGTCATGGTTATACTGTCTACATGGACAATTTCTATAATTCTGTGTCCCTGTGCGAACGCTTACTGAGAGCACAGACAAACGTCTGTGGAACCCTCAGGAAAAACAGGGGAGAGCCATTGATCATCCGGGATATCAAAAAGTCTGACCTGGGGGCAGGGGAACGAATTGTGCGGCACAATGGGCGCATGATGGTGGTAGCTTGGCAGGACAAACGCATCGTGAAGATGGTGACAACCTGCCACCAAGACAGAATGGAAGGGGTTGATGTGTGGCAGAGGGGGCAGAGACATAAAGTGACCCAGTTTAAACCAGTGTGTGTGATCGCCTACAACTCCAACATGAATGGCGTGGATAAACTGGACCAGAATGTGGCCTACTACCCCTTCATAAGGAGGTCCCTAAACTGGTCAAAGAAGTTTGTGGCTTACATGTTCCAAATTGCCATGTTTAACGCATATGTTCTTTATAGGGCCAGAAATCCACAACAATGTAAGTCACTTTTGGAGTTCACACGCAGGGTCGTGAGGATGTGGTCAGGGAAGCAGCATGGGGTGCTGGAGGCGGAGACGGCCCAGGCAGACGAAGCACACAATCCCAGAGCACCGTACAACATGGACCCTGAAAGTAGGCTGGATGGCAACATGGCGAGGCACAGGCTGGAAAAGCTGATGCCCACCCCCAACAAGACCAGGCCAACACGGAGGTGTCGTGTCTGTGCGCGCAGCGGCCGCCGCAGTGAGACCAGGATGTGGTGTGTTTCCTGCCGTGTGGCGTTACATGCAGGACATTGTTTTACAGCATATCACACACAGAGAAATAGTACACTGACTAGGGCATGTTTATGAATAAATGACTGTTTTTCTATCAAACACCTTGTTTTATGTGTTGTTTTTGTTGTTTCATAGAAGTCTACACTTTCTGTGTTCATAAAGTCATAAAACTCAATATTCTTTGGTTCTAAAAAAATCACTCAAGATTCTCCAAAACTGCTGGCACTGTGAGGCTGGCTGTTCAGAAAATAGCTGGCAGTGAATGAGTTAAAGTCTGTTATATTATGTTTCATGTTTTGAGGCTTGTGCATGTCAATCTCACTTCATTTAAACACAGGTTCAGTTTTAATATTTATCTTCCTAACATCTTAGACGCCACTAATGCATCTTATTTTTGATCCATACTTTCAGTCATAAGTTACTAAGCTACAGATGAGTGAAAAGTGCCAAAGAAACATAACAACTTTGTAAAAGGTACACAGTACATTTTGCAGTGTTAAATCAACACTTAGAGAGTTTATTTAACTTCTTCTAGAGTGTATTTGGTCCCATTTTCTCCAAATTAACACTGCAAAATTTACTGTGTAGGTTTTATCTATTTGCTCTATGTGGTTGAGTATCTCTTATCTCTTAAACACATTTTTGGTGACTGTGACCTACTATAAGCAACTCAACTTAATTCAATTGACTTATCAAACTGACCTAAATTTGCCCTAAATTCACCTCACACCTTTCCTGAAAATTACAGGGAAATTAGTCTTTTTTTTTTCATTTTTATTTTAATTTTTTTTTTGCGTAAAGTTGCCGACAAACAAATAGACAAAACCTTTGTCTCCATTTCCATATGCGGGGTGAATTTCTATAGATATACTGCGTGTGAATATACTGTATATCACTATTTCAGTTGCACCAATGTCCTTTTTTCACTTTCATAACATGATTTTTTTGGGTTGCCAACTAGGTGCATAAAAGAGGAAGAGGTTCTTATACATGGACATGAAAGTACTGAATCAAACACAGGCTTAAGATATTTATAACCAAAGCTCCAGTACAGGTTACTGTCCTTAAAGGTGGACATACTACAGCGGGAAAACTGGGAGTGATGGCATCATGGAAAACAACTGCAGTGGTCATCATTACTGCACTTCAAATTCAAGGTGGGAAAAGGATCATCTGAAAAGTTTGATTTAACCTGTTGTATCACAACGTGTGGCTGATCAATAATTTATAGCAGTTAGAGTCTTATTTTCTCTTCGAAAATTTGTTCTGGGTCTGAAACCTGAAAATACATCCCTAAAACTAATGATGTAGTGGTATGATATTACCCATCTGTGTTTAGCTTCTCTATTTAGGCTCAATTTAATAAAAGCCATAAAAAAAGAGTGGATTATTATCTTATTTATTGTGTCACATTTATTTTGACGCTAATACACTATTTACTGTGTAATATACTGTTTTATTTGATTTTTTCCAGCTCTGATCAGTGTCAAAATTATGACCGTTACTGGTGTGGAGGGTCAGAGGTTTGACTTCATCTGTCAATATCCAGCTGAAATGCAGTCGAATGCAAAGTTTTTTTGCGTGGAAGATGGCCATAAGTGCAATAGATCACTGATAAGGACAGATAAACACAACCATTGGAAAATAGATGGACGATTCTCATTGTATGACAACACCACCGAGGCCTTCTTCCTGGTTCGGGTGGAAAAACTCATCTTACAGGACAGCAGGAAATACTGGTGTGGTGTGGATGTCGACTCTCAACCGGATTATATTAGTGTCATACAATTAAATGTCTCCAAAGGTTTGTCACTATATTTAATCACAACTTCAGTTTCACACTTTTTACATTATGAGATTATAGCATTTGTGTTGGGTCTAAACAACATTTATCACATTTAACGAAAACCAAGAGGAGACGAAAAATGTCGTTTATTACCTCTGCAGAGGGAGAATTTTGACAGGAAAAAATACAGGGTCTGTACCCAGCTCCTCTCTGCCACTATTCTGCCTAAGATCTCCTCCTGCTTAAGCTTTTATTAAGAGATTTAGAAAAAACATGACATGAGTTACTAGGACAGATAACAGGTTGTAGAGAAGGGAAGTCTTCACACAGCGAAACTTTCAGATAAGCAAGCTACAGAAAGTAATGTAACCTTCAGATAAGCAGATGTCCAGCAAAATGTACATTTGTAGGTTCATAAGAACACTCAGACAATAAATACTTTGTCTATGAGAATAGTAGAATTCATATATTATAATAGAATAGTGGAAATCATAGGTGTACCCCACCTTCACCCACTGTAGCTGGATTAGGCCCCCAGTGACCCCTGTGACCCTAGCGAGGATAAAGTGGGTTCAGATGATGAGCTGAAAATTTGGTTAAATTCAAAAAGCTCTATAAAAGTTTCCTTCTGCACAAATATGCAGAGGAAGAAACTGATCATATGTTAGGAAACCTTTCATTTCTCTTCCTGACAAATAATAAAATAAACCAAATATATATTAAAATGTGGTAGGAAGCTCTTCATTCTGTGTTTTGTTTTCACCTTTAATATCATTTGCAAGTCCATAACCAAAAACATGAAAATGCTGCTAACCAGACCCCCTGCATTAATGCCGGAAGTTCTGTTTTAAAGCAGACATTATGTAAATTAATTCCATAAAACTGTTATTACTAAATTGTTAAGTGAGGGATAAGATTTTTATAAGTTCTCTGAATTTCAGCCTATATTCCTTTTGGGTGGTGACACTAAAATCCTTATTTACTTATTTGTTGGTTTTGTTCCTTTTTGTTCTGTGCTGTTTTAGATAAACTGCTTTGAGTTTCCTTTATAACACGACTACATTTACATTATTAAAGCAGCATATACACACACACACACACACACACACACACATATATATATATATATATATATACACTTTTTTTTGTTTTTTTTGTTTTTTTGTTTTTTGTTTTTTGTTTATGTGCATAAAGGTCAAATTACTCAATTTTTTTCTTGTTCAACAGAAAACAGCCTGAAAAACTTCTCACATCACTGTAAGTATATGTGCATCTATACTATATATGTCGAAATAGGATCATTGCATACAGTATGTCTATAAATGGGTTATGCATTTCACTTTTCAGCCACTAAAGAACCAACACATCATAACATCATAGTGGACAGTGAGTGATGTGCATGTGTACAGTCATATTTGGTATGTGTGACTTTGTTAATCTTAATTTGTCACTTTCACTTTCAGAGCACAACTTCACCCTGTTCCTCACCGCCGTGATGTGCATTGCAGCACTTCTGTTTGTGTTTCTGTTCACCGTTTGTCTGCTGCTTGTTAAAAAACAGAGACCGAGCAGAGAGGTTAGGCTATGAAATAAGCCTTTTCACACATTAAAAACTGGGGTCACCAATCCTGGTCCTTGAGGGTTGCCATCCTGCATGTTTTAGATGCATCGCTCTTTCAGCACAGGACAGGACATCCAAAACATGCAGGATATTTGTTCTCGAGGACCAGGATTGGTGAAACCTGCATTAAAATGATGATGAGAATGATGTCATTATGTGAACCATGCTGTGGCTGTAGGGGGAGTCCCTATAAACATCACTGAAAAAATGTAAAATACAGAGGATAATATTATAATAAATGGTAATAATTCACTTAAGTACAGCTTAAATAGAAAGAACAAATCATTTGGGAACTGACACAAATGAAGCACTGGGTCTTAATAGACCAAACATTTTAGATCAGTAGATGACTGTGGTCAAATCAACTGTATCTTAACTTAAAAATACTCTGCTCTCTAATGCTACAGATATCGACTGACTATGTGACAATGATGCCTGGTGTGAGACCTGAACCTGAACACCACTGCAGATGTTCCTCTCCAGACTCAACAGATGTTTCAAGTTTTCCACCCCCACCACCTGACCTCTGCTTCCATTTCACATCGACACAGCGGGAGTCCGCCGTCACCCTTGGTGTTGGTGAATACGCAGATATAGATGTATCAGAGCAGAACTGTCATTACCAACCTCTAGATCTGAGTCAGTTAGAAGAGCACGTCTATCACAGCCTTCATGGAAACAGTGGCTCTAAAGACAGAACCAGAGTCAGAGAGTAGTTCATACTCACACATTTACTGTGTCATATGTCAGTCGTTATAGAATCCGAATCGAGAGTGAGCAGAATTGCAGTTGAATTTACAATAAAGATATGAACTACATTTACTTTAAAGCTGTACAAGCATGCAGTTTCATTCTGGACAACTGTTTATTACTTGCTTTCTCATGGGATTCTCCAGTACTTTACCATATTAGTAATTTACACTACTGACAGTGAGAGTCAATGGGTTGTCTTTGACAGTATTTTCCCATCAGTATATAAGTGTGCCATGAGAGGTCATCAGATCTGCTACAGAAAATTAGCCAATTCCACAAGGTTGGTACTGTAAATGAGCAGCGTGATATGCCTTTCATACTATTATACAACAGACCATAAGTGGGGTTTGTTTGAAGGGTTGCTAATGCACCCCTCTCAGCTTTCTAATTCCAAACGCCTGTGCGCTTGCCCATGTGCTTCCACCACCCAAAAAAAGACAGACTCAGAGTTGTTGGTAAAGATTTGTGTTCAATTCCTGCAAGAGTAAAAGCCATATACGAACTAAATTAGTACATCAAGACTAGAGTCACATTATATTTAAAAAAATCTTCTTTTTTTTTTTTTTTTTTAATTTTTTACACTTTTGTTTGTTTGTTTGTTTGTTATCTCACAACCGTACCTTTTCTGATGCAGAAGAATTCTTTAGGAGGAAGTCCAATATAATCAATTGCCCAGTGCAGAGTTACACGCTCTGGAAATTCACGATTTCGTTGTATTCTGTTTTTTAAACACATAGTCCAGTATTTCATTAGAAATTGAAATGAGGCTGTATGCAATGGCAAAGCTTAGCATACTAACAGGTTGTTGTTTTTAAAAAAGAATGCAACAAAATCGTGAATTTCCAGAGCGTATGTACTCAGCAATTGACTAATACTAGCAATTGACTTCCTTCTAAAGACGTCTGCTGTATCTGGAAAGGTACTGGCTTGAGGTAAATAACTCTGGACACACTATCCGACAACATGAAGACCTGAGGACACTTTGCTGGGCCTTTAGGGACCCTCTACTTACTACCACGTAAGTGTTATGTTGTTTAGAATTTTAGTAGAGGTCTAAAAATGGTGTTTTGTGTCAGTGAAAAGATATACCCTAATCACTTCCGTGCTAACACAGTTTGGCTCAAAATGGCAAATTCAAAATTTCTCAATGTACATCTGAATGGTATGAGATTGATATCAACTATATGTATGTACTCCCAATAATATAAAAATTTTGCTAAAATTAATTTTACTCCAAATAATCCTTTTAATATGACTCATATTTTTTAACAAAAGTTTGAGAAGACTGACAAAAGAAAACCTAAATATATTCAAGTTTCCATCCACTACAGTCAAATATTAACAGATTTTTCATCTTTATGTTAAAATATTTGCTCATTAAAATGTTTTTTCATTCAGTAATATAAAAGGTGTGAATTGAGGAGTTGAAATATAACAATGTGTAGAGAAAATACATTTAAAAAATATCTCTAGAGTATATTGTACTCTTCTTTATACTGCCCCCATGTGGGCTAGGTTTAAAAAGGCAAGTTTACAAAAGCTCAAAGGTGCATATAATGAATCCATGAAAGGACTCTTTAAAAAACGTTGATGCTCTAGTGCAAGTGAATTACTGTCTTTTATAATATTACTGATGTTTTATCTTTGCTTTTAACCCATGTTTTTAAATATACTTTATTTGTTGCCTGTTTATTTTGAAATTGACCCCCTAGTCTGGAAATAAAGATGATGATGGTGATGATGATGATGATGATAATGATGATGATGCTTTGTTTGTGGTGCTCATTATACATGGCGGTGTTTCATTGTTGTTTTACATCTATTGTAGCATTTTTGTTTTTGTATTGCATTCAAACAAAGAACCCTGCTGTCTCCTTACATGGAGAAACACAGTTATTGGTTAAATCTGTTGCTATTGCATTTATTCTTAGAGCCTTAGCAACAATAGCATAAATAAAACTTAGATCACTCCAAGACCACAGACCTCCGAGAAAGCAGCACCAGTCTCTCTGGATGTTTGTAACTTATTTGTAAACTAGAGTTCTGTGGTGACTAATGATTTATTTTATTCACTGTGACCTTGACCCTTGACCTTTATAGGTCAAAATTTAATGGTTTCTTCTTTGATGCATTATCAATCATCTCTGAAAGTGTTATCAAAATCCGTCCATAACATTTTGAGTTATGTTGCTAACAGACAGACGCATACACACGTATCTGGGGTGCATTTGTCAAAAAAAAGGAAAAAACAGAGGGGAGGGGGTTCACAGAAAACAGCTTGCGTCAGATGTTATGACCCTCATTCCCACAGAAATAACATAAATAAGGCTCAAATCACTAAATAAACATTTAAAATCGTCAGTTTTCTCCAATGGCACAGTTCATGTATCTTTTTCTGCAACCTGTGTGTGGGAAAAAAATGTTGCACCCGTAACCAGGGATTGGTTCTCTCTGGCCGGCGTCAGGTCAAACTGACTGCATGAGACACATTACAACCTGAACCTCCTTCCGGCCTTGTGCCACCGGGCTCATTTTCTCTGCGCACCGGCTCAGGATGGACCAGGAATGGTCAGTGGGAAGGTGGCCCATGGGTCCGGCTGCAACCTTTCCAGCCCCCTCTGCTCAGACTTCACTACATGTGAGGTTCCTCTTTCAGGCATATTGTGTTTATGCTGTCAGAAATACTCATAGACCACAGGACCAGATGCGCCCCCCTCACCCCCCCACCCCCACCCCCAGGCCGTATCCAACAACAAAACAACTGCGCAAAAGTAACCGGCAGAACAACTTACATTATATTACATTAACCATGAATGGTGAAAGCAGGCTCTGTTTTTTTTATTTATTTTTTTATTAATCAAGCCTTTAATGTGCAGCAGTGGCTCTCTGGAGCTTGTGATGTGCACGGTGTAAGCTCTGATGCAAAGTTTTGGCAACAGATGTAGACACAGGAAACTGACAAACAATGTCAAAGAGGAACTTGTGACAAATGCAGAGCTATACGACTAGACTGAAGTGAGAATGAGATCCATAAATGACAAGGGAAAGGGCTATAGATCTTAAGGCGAGTATGGAGCTTAATGTTATCACGGTGGTCGTAGTTCTAGGAGGTAAGTTTCTCTGTATGGGTGAGTGATATCTCAACCCTGCTTTAACTTCAGCTGTAATATTCCTTAACCTTTCACATCAAAACCTAAAGTAGTTTAGGTTTGAGTTGCAACATGTAAATATGAAGGGTTTTAAAGCATTTTCCAAAATGCAGATAGTGAAAAATATCACTTCAGTGTCCATTTTTGCAAATTGACTGTACATATTTGAGAGTGATCTAGTAATTCATTAAATTAATCTGAGACTTAATCTACTTGCTATTTTTCAGTACAGCTCAATATTACTAGGACTTTGAGAGTCTTCTTACTGACAACTTTCATAATCTAAGATGAAGCTTCAACTAAACATTGCCTGAGTTATATTATAAATGTATATTTAAGAGAAATATACTGTAAAAAAAAAAAAGCACGTCATGTTATTAATTTTAGCATCAGAGTAAGCTAACCATTGGATATATAAAAATGGAAAAGTCAGTTTAATTTAACTATAAAATGTGTACAGATGAAGATATCCATTCTAGTATTTTATTATAAAGGACAGCTAAATTACCATACTATCTATATTCATGAAATTTTCATTGCCTCATTTTGTAATAAAACGTGTACATTACTTTGCATTTAAACATCAGAATTTGTCTTCATTTCATTAGTATGTAAAGATGTCAGTGCTTTTGTCTAAACAGATCTGAATAGCAGGTTGAAGGATTATGTAACAGCATGTTAAAAAAAGTTGCTTCAAAGATCCTAAATTGTCTTATCAAGTCATTAATTTATCCAACAGATAAATGACTGGTTGAACTGTTCAGTGTTTGTTTTTATCTGTCTTTCAATCAGGGTTATGGGATGTGGAAACGGAAGCAGTTACAGTAAAAGAAGAGGAAGGACACAACATTGAAATTCAATGTTCACACTCTAACGCCATCACCAATGGGAAATATTTCTGCAAAGGAGACTGTAATTATGAAGATGTCCTGATACACACAGAAGACAAGGTTACAAATGAGAAATACCGCATCAGAGATGAAGGCAACACGTTTTATGTGACCATCTTTGATCTGACCATAGATGACACAGGGATTTACTGGTGTGGAATTGATAGAGTTGGTAGAGACACATTCACTCAAGTGGACCTCACAGTCACAAAGCGTGAGTTCATTCATCATCATCCACTAATTATGTTATTCATCTCTCACAAGTTAAAGACACATCTTCCACTTCTTCTCCTCCCCTAATACAATAGTGGAAAAGAAGTTTTTGGACATCCTTAAAATTTTGAAGCTTCCAATATTATCATGAAATTTTTGCAGTCAAATATTTTCTGTGTTTTAAAATACGTGGTTACATCAGACAAACGGATGCAAATTATTTTTGTTGTCATTCATTGTTTATAGGAAAGAACAAAACTAAATAAATTATCAATAGTTTCAACATATTATGTCTTGGGCTTTTTCTGCTGAACATTCAGTTTTGACCTGGACAGAACAGAGCACGTGCAGAAGGGACAATGTGGGTTAAGAAAAGGGAACAATACTGGGCAGATTTCAATGACTGAAAGTTGGGGGTGGGAGATCTTTTTTTGGAACATTTTTTACCATACTGCTTGAAAACCTCTTCATATTCCCATAGCACACACTGAAATAGAATGTTTGCAAAAAAAAAAAAAAACTGAAATGTTTTAGTCCAGTCTAGAGGGTGGAACCAGAGGAAAACTGCAGCCAATCATTGTACTGATCATCTTTACAATAATTGATTTGCTGATACATCCATCAAATATCAATGCACCCCTCACTCCCCGTTCTGCGCATTCACATAAACAGCTATGGTAGAAAGGACAACAACCGGCAGCAAAACCAAACTAAAAACTGTGCTTGAAAAAGCTACGGCCATGAGGAAGCTGAGCGAAGAACAGAACAGGACAAGGGTGGTAATGGGTACAGCTTTACAGCGTTGGGATCAGCTGAAAAAGGAAAAGAGGCTCAAAACCCATGCTAAGGTGACCATGTTTCTACTCGATACCATGATAGCATGGTACCATTATGATTATATAATGTTTAGCTCATCTGGATGAAGTCACAATGAATTATTGCCATGGCTCTTCATTCATTGCGTCGTCCGCAATTCATTAAAATCGCTTTTCCTCCCTCAATTCTCAACGGCCACAATGGTATTGATTTTATGATCTATTGAAGGACTCCCTTTTGTTGATTGCAAAACATCACAGTTGTGAGGCCCATATGAGCACAGGGCCATTGGCACTATTTTGTGACGTACTAATCGCGTATGGGTATCGTATTCACCCCATTAGTGAGAAAATTAAAGATATTGATCAAACATAATGTTACAGCAGGTTTTGCTAAGTTACCAACGCTGTGTGTAAACTGCTGGTGTAACACCATAAACTATTGTCCTTATCCATTAGTTTTCCCATGATGTTTATATCATGTTTCTAAACCTTTTGTTCGCTGAACTTCATGTGACACAAACTGATAAATGTTGCTTATTGTTTTGTTATTTAGGATGCTAATTGATGTTGAGTTCTTATGAATCGCTCCAGACAGCAGCACGTTCATGTATTTTTGAGAGCGTGGTTTTGAGGGGTGGGCTGACGAAGAGGCATGGGTGTGTATACTTTCAAAATATAGCTTTTCCAAGATCTCCTACTCGACCTTTAAGAATGATTTCAAATGCAATAGGTCACAAATACATGGGGTGTCCAAAAACTTTTGCCACCACTGGATAGAAATAGTTTGTTACAACATTTAGTCACAAACTATTCTTATTTTTTCCTACCACATTAATTACAGGAAATACATGCAGAAAACATTCAGTCACAAATAGACAATAAAAAAGGTACATGGGTAACACTTTCTCTCTTTTAAGAACAGAAGAAAGTCCATCTGATGCATCTGCTTCTATTACGCCATCCTCCAGTAAGCAGTGTTTAGCTGTGTTTGAAGTGTACAGTATGTGTGTGATACACTGTCATAAAGCTGGGATATCATCTCTTTTTCAGTGAAGCTGTTGTACGTCGCAGCCAGTCTCGGAGTGGTCATGATGGCTCTGGTGATTGGCCTCATAATATTTAGGAAACATCAAAACAGAGACAGAGACAGCAAATCTACTGGTATGAGACAAATGGACAAAAGAAACAAAATTCTTGGGTTTCTTACACCATTTGAGACTGAAAAAATGAAAGACAATTTTTTTTTTTTTACCTTTTCACCTTCATCTAAGTTAACATGTAACATATCTATTTTTTATAATTATTATGTAATTCCAATTTTTATTTGTATCATGCCCGGGATCTATTCTGAACTAACTCACACATTTCCTGAAAATTTCATAGAAATTGGTCCAGAAGTTTTTGCGTAAAGTTGCTGACAACCAGACGGACAAACAAAAAAATAAACTAAAAACAATACCCCTTATCTCCCCTTCTGGAGAAGGTAATAAACAGAAAATAAACGTATTCCACCACTGTCATTTATGAAACAATATGGGTTTTAGTGGTGAATCAATGTTGCAGAAGGTGACAGTGTTTCCCCATTCACTACAGAGTCACTGAATGTCCAAATAAACCATGTCTGATGATGGTGAAAAGGTCAAAAACTGCACTTTACCTGGATTATTACATGTAGTGAGGAGATTAGTGGTTCTGACCCTCTCAGTTTCCCCAAATAGATGGTAGGTTTACGTCTTTGTCAGTGCGGGTCAAAGGTCATTTCCGGTTTACTCAATTTGCTTCAGGTCAAAATTGGAAAAAAGGCCGTTATCCGTTGTTTCTGTAATTCATTTAAACACAAAAATTAAAACTGAAAAAAAACCCGCATCGTTATTCGTTTTTTTTCATTTTGGTTTTGGGAACAAATAATGAAGAAACGATTTTTTTTTTCGTTGTTTTTTTTTTTTTTTTTTTGAAAATCGAAGGAACGAACGAATGATACACGGAATCAAGTAAATAAAATGGGTTATATTTTTATACTCTTCGCAGCAGTTTTGGTGTAAGTGAAAGCTTTATAATAAGTATTTTACTCTTCATACAGGGCAGGATCCTAACCTCATCTATGCCATACCATCGAAACACAGACAAAATGCAGCACGTGACACCAGTGCTGCAACAGTGACTGAGAATGTGGAGAGAGACTGTGAGCCCAACACGATCTCTGAAGACAGTCTTTTCTATTCATCTGTCAACTTCAACAAACACACAGACTGCAGCGCTGTCGCAACTCACACTCCTACAGTTACGTACTCAGTCATGAAATTCAAACCCACAGATGAGACAACTGTCTACTGTAATGTCTGAACTCCTTTGGATGACTTATGTTGGTTCTGTGTCACTAGAAACATCTAAATCTTACCAAGTGTATTTTTCTCATTTCCAGTAAAAAATATCTCATCTCACTTAAAATAAGATAACCACCTAAAGGGTGATTTTATTTATATATTTTATTTATATCTATTATACACACACACACACATTTACACACACATTTACACACACACATACACACACATTTACACACACACACACACACACATATATATCGTATTTCAAGGAAATTTACCAAGATAATATTTAATTGTTCCATTGACAGATTTTTTGTTGTTGCTTAATTCAAGATTTTGTTTCATTTTATTTTTTTTTTTTTTTTGGCGTAATTCAAGCCAAAAAATAAAATAAGACCTAGATATAGAAAAAAAAAGTGGAAATCAATCTGGTACAGTAAGATTACTTTCTTTCAAGATCTATTATGTAAAAATTATGTTCTTTATATCTCACTGAACAGCAACATATACAACAAGAAACAAGCAATATGTATTACTTAGTGTGATACAGTGAAGACATTTTATCATTTTTGTTATATATTATTAAATTTGCATTTCATATTATTAACAACAAGGGGAAAAATAAATCCATCAAGTTGCTATTAAAACAATGTTGCAAAATCAATATTCATGTTTGTCTTGTGTTTGTCTATATATACTCATGAGAACATTCTGTTTGACACAACACCTAGACATACACAAATCAGAAAGAAACTGAAAAATGGATGTGAAGTTAAGAAAACTGTAAGTAACCACCAAACACGCATCTTCACTTTATAAATATTCTCCAGAATTTGTAATTCAGAGGGTCAAGATGAAAAATTATCCTGCATAGGTAGCCATAAATGAGTGAAAAAGATAAATAATTATGTCATTTACTCTTTAGATCACTTTTTACTGTGCTTTTGGCAACTGAAAATGAAATTAGTGAAAAATTTGGTGTTAGATGCTTCAGTCACATCGAACCTGCCTATATGAAAACATTGGAAGAATAATATAAATGTTTGGAGGTGGTGTCACCAATAAAAAGTGTAGAATTAAAGATGGTACCATCCATAAACTTGACCCTGAAAACTGTAAACACAGCTGAAATGTAGAAAATAAAAATAAATAAATAAATAAAGAGAATAAATTAACACCGTACAACGTGTAAGGCTAGAAAGTGAGAGCAAAATAATAGAATAAATGAACAGAGTAACAAAACTGAACCTTATACAACAGTTTGCCAAAGTATATTACACTCAAAAAGACATTGTGTTTGCATTGGTGCCTGTGGTGGGCAGCCTGTTACTGCAGCTGTCATCTGCTGTCGTAACCAAGTCATTTTCTGTAAGGGATCAATCAATCAATCAATCAACCAATCAATCACTTTAACAGTACAGCACATGTAATAATATTCAGGCTGTATACACAATCCACTTCTCCCAGCGTTAAGTCCCAAAACAAATGTAAGTTTCTGCATACAGCTAATATCTTTAATAATTTCACACCATTAGTCTAGAGTCAAAGGATCTGGTTACAACCATTTTGTAGTTATGGACTATCTGCTACTTGCCAACAAGATCTTCAGTAGGTATTTGTCTTTTGTAGGATTCTTTCCGGTATTTTACCTACAGTAGGTATAATGTAAAAAAGAAAAATCTAAGCCCTCCCTTATGCCAGGAGGAAATTTAATGGACTAAAGTTTTATTGATTTATGTAATTTTTACTTCAACAATCTTTGAATTTACTCTGAGCTTTTGTGAAAATCTACATGACCAATATATTTCATATTTTAAAATATCTGCTTTTCACTGAAAAATACAAAATAATATTAGAATAGATGGTGACAAATCACTTAGAGAAAGTTAAATGTTGAGGAAAATTCATTTGGAAGTCACTAAAGAAACGTGTGTACAAGTTAAAATGATTTATTTGAATAAGAATTAAAGTACTGGACATAAACACAAGCTTCACTCAGTTCTTTTAATTAAAAAAAACATCCAAATAGATGTTTTTCTCTTAGTTTCTTTGAGTTGCACTCACACTGACAGTTAAACAATAGATGCACACTGGACCTGCAGTTTTGAATATTCCATTACACTATCACTTATTTTGAAAACAAAACATGAATGTCACGTTACAACTTCAAACCTAGACATAAATAGCATGTATTAGCATTATTCTGATCTCAAGATAAGAATAACATGGGAGGCATTGTTCACTGTTTTGTTTTACGTCATCATTATTATGAGATGCAGCCAGTGAATAATTAGACTGCATATGAGTCACTTCTACTTTTTTTTTGTTTTTCTTACATCTGTCACTTTTTTCACTCCTGGTTTTCACCACAATCATACAGCCACATCTCTTTTAAATATGCAAATGTTTGTTGTTATTTGATAGAGAAAAAAAACATCACATCTCATTTGTGCACAGAACTCAAAGGAGAAAACTCAGGGAAGAGAAGAGTTTAGTTCTATTATAACTACTGACAGTAAAGAAGTGATATTTGTATTTTTAATGAAATTTAAACCGTAATTGAGAAGAACACTCTTCACTGAAACAAACTGCAAATGATGAACTTTTTAATGATTTTTATGATAGCCAGTGCCAGTGCGAAAATTATGTCCTTGGAATTCAGCAAATGTAAGTAAAAAAAACCCTACTGTCTGACACTTATGTACTATTTGTGTATAACAAAAGCTAACAGTTGTTATATGGTGTCAATATAGTAAAAAGAGAAAAGGGATAATGGGGTTGGACTATGTATATTTCAGTATTTAGAATTAAATTGACTTTTGTAGCTGTAAGTTAAAAATTGAGTTTCTGTTTCATGCCGAGTCATGTATTTATTTTTTGGCAGGTGCAAAAAATGAAAACAAGGAGGGTCACATTGGAAAATCTCTGACCATCATGTGTGAAAACAAAAAAGATTTTGAAAATCATTTATGTAAAGATGATGTAGATGATGGTAAGTATGATTGCCAAGACATGTGTGAACTACCTACAGTTAAAAACAACGAGAACAGCTTCTGCATTGAGTCACTGACTGGTGAAGAGGACTATTTTTGTATCCACAAATACCCAATGATGACAAATTCAGAATGTTCAAAAGAGGTCCATGTCCAAGTCCATGTCTCCAAAGACGACGATTGGAGTAAGTAATGATATCCTTTTAAATATCCTGATAAAAATAGCAAATTGCATAGAACTTACTTACAGATTTCAGAAATATGTTTTTTGGTGTTTTCATCAGGCTAGTTTGACATTCATCCAATTATAATGACATGTGAAAACATGTCTGACTGACATAGTTGTTGGTTCACACCAAAGTTGACATGAAAATCACTAACAACTGTAGTATTTATAGTGAAAAATCCGAGTGTAAAGTGTAAAACGTGCAGTATACATAATCTAATTTGATGGAATGAGACAGGCTTTCTAACTTTCTGAGAATCTCCATCACTATTTTGATTCAATATTATGTTTTTCTCTATTGCTATGGATGCCATGAACTATATTTTAAAAAATATACTATATACTATTTTTTTAAATCACAAAAACAAAGTCAAAAATCAGATTGTGACCATTACTGATATTACATAAAGAATATATTTTTAGGGAATTATGACTTGTTTTAATCCTATAATGTCATATTATCATATTTGATACATGACTTTTGAATCCCTCTATAGGATCAGCATGATATTTTTTTCTTTAAAACCTTGAGGTATACAATCAGATGCATAAACTACATGGATAAACTGCCAGGGAAGATTAATTCCTTCACTAGAGGCCTTTCCAGAGACACTACAAGATGAAGAAGAAGGCAGAACAAATTTGGATAAGAATTGTCAATTTGTTAAACATATATTATGCTTTTGTTTGTTATAAAATAACATTTGAGCACTGAGACCTCATGTATTAAATAAGATGCTAAATTAAAGCTCATACATGGAAAATAATTTTTGAATAAAAAACAAGGTTTCAAAGAACTGGAATTTTCCATCAATGATTTAATGGTTTAGGCTTTACAGAAAATATTTGGAGTAAGCAACATGTCAACATGTTGGTCTCTTTTATCGCCCCTAAGTTCCAGCTGTTTGCGGTGGTGTGGTGAGTGTAATACTGCTGATGGCTGTGATTTTACTCTTCATATACAGACACAAACTTCCCTGTATTCAAGGTAAGGAAACAGATTGTGTGTTCTGAAAGCAAAATAATATCAAGATGATGTATTCATTTCTTTATTCCTATTGAATTTTCTCTTGAATACTTCACACATTTTTGTTAGTAAAGCAGAGATAACTCCTAAGTTCAAGACAAAATGTAAATACAAGTACATGATCTTCAAATGTGTGTGCACATATTACAATTTAGACGACACAATCTATGCTCAAATGTTTCTCTGTAGATTACTGAGCAGAAGGCCTGTTGGAAGAGATTCAAACTTGGAGCCATCTCAAATTTGCCCCAAAATTCATAATGGCGGCCGTTTTGACACCTAAAAAAAAAAGAGAGAGAATTGACCAAAAAGTGGTTGAAGTTCACATTTTAGCATCAAAAATAAATATTTTATTTTCCATCAAGGTCATATTAAATAATAATAATAATGGATTAGATTTATATAGCGCTTTTCAAGGCACCCAAAGCGCTTCACATTAGTGTTCCATTCAAAATACTAGTTGAATATTGTTTACAAATTGAAATTGTACCAAACCTTTGACAGGAAAAGAGGCCTACTTTTTTCACAGCAGATGACTGTATGTGAAATTTAAGCACTTTGACATTTTTCTTAGGATACTTTGAGTGTACATATATATATATTTTTTTTTTCATTATTTTTTAATTAGCCAACCATTGTAAGCATGTCTTTGAAGGAATCAGTCATATTGAATTTGGGAGCAAAATTGAGGTGGCCCAAAGTTTTAATCTTCTGATCAGTAATCCACAGAGAAAACTTTGACAGGAAAATAGGCCTAATCTTTCCAGGAAATGACCTGTCTATATTGTTTATCTTTGAGTGTATTATGAATGGAAACTAACTTTTAGGTGGCTGTGCTGTGTGTGCACTATGAACTATTACAACTAGAGTACTGAGCTATTGTAAGCTATTTGAAAAGGATAGTCTACACATCACATTGTCCACTATTGAAGGGTTTTGGGTTTTTTTTGTCCCTATGTGAATCAAAAATATGTTAAACGTAATAGCTTCCTGGAATTTTAAGGAAAAAAAATCTTACAGTTAATGGGTTAGCCTAACTGCCGTTCCCTGAACTGGGCAAGTAGGTTTGGGTGCTTGTTTTTTTAAGTATTTAGCAGGTTGGAAGTGTTTCCACCCTTCGCCAGGCATGTTTTAAAACACTGCTGGCAAAGTGGTGCCTCTGGATTTATGATTTCGCATTCCTTGTTTGTGGTAAAACTGAAATACTTCCATATTGCACTTCCTGCTCACCTGTTCCGCTCAGTTGTCCTAGTTACAATGCCACGTTACGTGCTGAGTTTGCCCCACTATTGCAAGTACTGGTACTTTTCAAATGCAGTATCCTTTTTAAATACCTCAGTACCATGTTACGGTACTAGTACTGGTATTCACCACAACACTACTTTACATGACATGATGTTGTCTGTGAGGATGAAAACAAAAAAATTTTTTTATTTACATGTATTCAAAAATGTCTTTGTGTTCATGTGCTGTGTTGCCAAAGGGTCATCAGATGGGAAAACTATTTCTGGAGACAAAATAGAGGTCTGTATCTGTTTCTGTTTCTGTGATTTTGCATATATGTATAAGAGCTGCATATTTCAGACTGTACCCTCCATCTCTGCAGGAAGTTCAGGTGAATCATTACGAAGAACTCCAGGAAAGAAACACCCAGGCAGGATTTGTAGTGCCCTCTGTTTATGCCACGGTCAACCCTCCTCCAGATCAGATACACTATGCCAGCGTCAACTTCCAGAATGATTCGACGGTGGTCTTGACAGAGAAAAACACCTCAACTGAGTACTCCTCTCTCCATAACAATGCCAGTGCACCAGTACCAGAGACTCTTTATTCTACAGTTACAAAACCTGGAGAACCTTAAAAGAGGCAAGAATCCATGATTCAGACTAAACACTGTTTATATACCAAGAACTTTACAACACCAGATTTGTAATAACATACCTAATTGTTTGGCACAATGTGTTACTTTACAAGCCAGTTAGTGGATGTAATGTAGTTTCTCATAAAATACAAAGCACAGGTGCCAATATTAACAAATGTTTGTTCAAAATGTGTTGAATTGAAAATAAAAGTTATACTAACTCACTGAAAAGTCAGTGAGAGTTTGATTAACATACAGCTATGTATAAGTTGTAGATAAACTAAATTCTGTACATAAACATATAAAGTACTTGTGTTTTTTTTCAACTATTCTACAATGCTACACAATTATGGATTCTTCTGGTTGTCCATATGATCCTCCTTTTTACCATGTAGAAACAACAATGAGGGTGGCACGGTGGTGCAGTGGTTAGCACTCGTGCCTCACAGCAAGAAGGACCCTGGTTTGAGACCTTTCTGTGTGGAGTTTGTTCTCCCCGTGTCCGCATGGGTTTTCGCTGGGTTTTCCTCCCACCATCCAAAGACATACACTGATTGGTTAATCTAAATTGCCCATAGATGTGAATGTGAGAGTGATTGTATGTCTATATATGTTCAGCCCTGCGATGAACTGGCGTCTCATACAGGGTGTACCCTGCCTTCGCCCATTGTAGCTGGATTAGGCCCCCAGGGACCCCCGCAACCCTAGTGAGGATAAAGCGGGTTCAGATGACGAGACGAGAGAGAAACAACAATGGCTCATCAAGTAAGATGCTATATAGTGTCAATAAAATACAAATGTTCAAAATACCAATAGACACATTTTCAGACACATATATTATACACTCATTGGATCTTTAGTTTGTTAATTATTGTTTCTCCATGGTAAAAAGGAGGATCATACTGACAACTAGAACAATCCATAAGTTACTGTAGCAGTTATTCACATAGTAGCATACATTTATGTATGTATATGAAATTCCGGAGTGATCTGTCAATACTGGCTGTTATGAACCATCCCTGTTGTGTCAAAGCATGCCATTTCCATCAGGATGTAGATCCAAATCTCCTCTGAAAATAATGCATTCCTGTTCAGTTAACCTTGCATGTAGCCTAGTATCTGTTGTTGGTTAATAGCTGCTTGGTTGATGTCTATTTATTACTGCTAGCTGTAGATGAAATCGCCACCCAAGGATAATAAAGACAGCTTGTACCTACTGTAAAACCATGAATTTAGACTGAAAGGTTTTGTTTTGTTTTGTTTTTGTTATCAAACACAATAAAGCATGCTTAAACACAAATCTGATGCATCAATTGAACTTTTTCACCTGATATATGAGATGATTTACCTCATACATATAGAGCAGGGGTTCCCAATCCTGGTCCTCAAGAGCTACTGCCCTGCATGTTTTAGATATTTCCCCTTCCAACACAACTGTTGGTCATTATCATCTGCCTATCATCTGCAGAGCTTGATGATAGGCTTATCATTTGAATCAGGTGTGTTGGAAGGGGGATACATCTAAAACATGCAGGGTAGTAGCTCTCCAGGACCACAATTGGGCACCTCTGATATAGTGTTCAGTGTGAATCACAGATCCTGTGTATATGGTTTCCATTTAGTTTTACTCTGCAGCACCATCTTGTGGTTGAATTTCTGATCAGCCATGTGATAGTCCAGTTCGAGACAGTTTTCAGCAACTCCTGTAACGTACACCAATCACTCATAACATTTTGATAGTTGATAAGAATAATTTTTATTTCATTAAAATTATACCTTTCATTGGGTTGGATATTTGGCAGCAAGTGAACAAATAGTCCTGAGAGTTTATGAGTTGGAAATAGAAAAAGGATCACCAAATTATCAAATGAGTGACTTTGACCAAGTCGATATTTTAGTGATGACTGGATCAGAACATTTCCACAACTACAGATCTTGTTGTGTTTTCCTGGTCTGCAGTGGTTAAAACCAACCAAAAATGGACTAAGGAAGGACATTTCAATCTAAATAAAACTGATCACTTGGTGGGAGGTGATGAACAATTAAATCTGATCCATGTAGGTCCACCTCTACTTCCAGGATTTCAGGGATTACATCTTGATCCAGATACAGCACACTTTCAGAGGTCTAGTGGAGTCCAGGCCTCAGGTCAGAACTGTTTTTGTGGGAGGAAAAAAGGATACCTACACAATATTGTACAAATGTTAATATTATTAGTAATGCACGATCAGCATTTTTTGGCCTGATCACGATACCTATCACCAAAAAACTTAATCTACCGATTGCTGATCACAAAAGGAATTTTAGATGTCCATACCTTTCATCTCGGTATGAATAGATGCAGCCCTGGATGCAACTATTTGATTGATGCATCTCGATTACAAAAATATTTTTGTAATCGAGTATTCTGTTGATGTCTTTCATCAATTAATTGAGTAATCAGATGAATTAAATTTTTTTTAAAAACCCTTTAACTTCTGATGCATCATTGGTGAGTGTTCTATATGTCTGAGTTATTCTAATATCCATAATTCTGAACATACAATGGAGCAAAACAAAGCAGTGAGTGAGTGTCTCTCACTCACTGCTTTGTTTGTTTTTACTATGGTTTCCAGTTTTGTTGTGATTTTCCTTTTTTCCCCACTGTATCTTTATAAACTTTTGACTGTAATTCTTGTTTGGAATCAAACCAAGTGCCAGAAAGCATTTGAACTTATTTTTTTAATAGGACAAAAAAAACCTATTGAGCAAAAATTCAAAAATTGGACGTGGATCGCTGGAGTTGTGGCTGGTGAAAGGAAGAAATATCTGCTGTTCACTATATGGAATCTATTAAAGCTCCTCCCACTTTCTGTTAAAGCTCCTCCCATTTCCTGTGAGTAAGGGACTTTCCCCGTTGCTTGGAAACCGACCGGACATACACATACAGATATACACAGACAACTGTTTTAGACTAATGTATGGCTGAATGCTAAATCCTACCTCCAAACTCCTGCAATTTTTGGGAAAACTAAATAATTGGTGTAACTGAAGGTAATCGTGAGTGGCAGGAGGTTCTGAGGGACACATAGATATATTTATATTTCCTGTATTGTGAAAAATAAGCGAGATACAGCAGTTTTAAACCACTGAACTCACCAAAATGAAGCAGATCTGTTAGTCTGTCAGTCATGTTAAAGCCCCGCCCACAGTGTTTGTCAATCATGTTACAGCTCCTCCCACAGTCTTAATTGTCTGCAGGTGTTCCATAGTGCCAGGAGCACTGTTGTCATGGTAATGAGCAGTGGCGGGAACTTCAAAGGGGAGACCCATAGACAGCTCCACACTCTGTTACATGTGTTTTACATGTACAGACTGTTATACTGCTGAACACCTGCGATTTTTGGGAAAACTGGAAAAAACTGATAAAAACAGGAGGGTCTGAGGAAAAAGTAGATGTACTTTTTATGTCTGTACTGTGAAAAATAAGTGAGTTAGGGCAATTTAAAAAACACTGACACATGAGACAGAAATTATTTTTTACAATGGAAGTCTATTGACCGAAAGCCCTGACGTCATACCAAACAGGTTCCTGTCATTTCACTTTAAAAAGAGCTAGGTGTTCAAACCCTGGTTTGTTAGAATTCTGAGAACCATGGCAACATTTGTGGAAAAGACAGTTTGCCTACTATTTATGGATTTGCTGTGAGTGGATTTCATGACTTCTCTATCGAGAACTGTAAATCACACATCCTAAAGAGATGACAAAAATGCCTGCGTTTTAAAGTTTAAATGAAGTCTGTGCGACGAAGTATGGCGAAGCAGTAGCGTTGGTAAAAAATGCAATTTTTTTGTCCATCCCATTAAGAATGAATGGGGTTTCATTTGGCATAAGAGTGCAAAATCCGTACGACATATTGGAATTATGAAACCACACTGCTGAATACACCCATATCGATGCTACCTCTTACATGTATTTACTTGACTGTAAGAGTTGTTTTTTTTAACTGTCGCAATCAATAAAAACTATAATAATAATTTTTTATATTTAATAAAATACCTGAGAGGACCCAAAATGCACAAGAGCCCACTGGGAAATGCCCGGTACACCAGATAGTCAGTCCAGCCCTGCACATTATGCTTTGTATATAATAGCTAAATCACAGGCAGGAATTTATATATAAAAAGCTGTCAAAATTAATGCATTAATGCAGATTAATCCATCATCGTGATGAATTTGAAAATGTTTAAACAATTAAATAGAACTGTTGTTTGGTTTTCAAATTATTTTGTTGAAAGTGTCGAAAATCAGCACATAAACACGTACATTGAAGATATGTTCATAATTTTGGGTATTTTATAACAATTGGCGTGGTCTCTGTATTTTACAAGAGTTTTTGATTTTTTTTCATCGGTTGTGTGGGCTATATGAGCCCTCCTATATGTATGTGAGCAAGATGGAAAGTATTCTACGTATTACCTAAACACAAATAGTAAATACATACATCGATTTTTTTGTGTTAGTTTATTCATTTTTGGGGGCGTTTTAGTGGATGTTTTAGCACCTCCGCATTTTTCATGTTTCTTAGTGTATTTTGTGGGAAATTTAAGTACAAAAAACCCAGAAACAGTGTTCACACGGAGTTTTCTTTTCACCGAAGTACTTCCATCTTAAAATACCACATTAATGCAAAGAATACGTCCGTCAAGGTTTCTGCTCAGTTAAGGCGTCGCCCACTTTATGACAAACCACGTTAAGTGCAGATATATTCCCTTCTTTCTTGAGTGCTTGCTTATTGAAAATGAAACACAATTAATATTGCGATTCATCTGATAAACAATTGTAAGCTCTAATAAAAACAAAGCAAAAAAAACATCTGCCATACAGTATTTATCTTTCTTTTCTCTTTGTTTCATGTATAAAAGTCAGTTTTTCATATCTGACCTAAAAGTGTCCGCTCAGTCCAAAATTTGTGGAGAGCTTTGACAGAGGTATCAAATGACCAATAAGAAGAGCAGATTGGATGTGGGGGCGGGGCTTCAGTCTCCGGCGGAGGCTCCGTGTCGCCTGACCGGATGATGACAGAAGTTTTCAACCGAATGTAGCGACTTTTATCTTGCAACACCCACTTACTGATCCCATCAGTGTCCAGACAGAAACAGGGACTCGTCATTTTACCACCAACACGTTTACATTTAAAATTATTTCTTTTTTTTTTTCTTTACTTGAACTACTTTGACGTAGGACACACTCGGTGCCATCTGGGAATTTTGGGAAGAGACTGTCCGTTTATCGTGTGTTTAACCGGGGGCTGCGGAGCACAGAGCCCACTGGGGTGACCGAGGTGCAGTCATGGGAAACCGGGGGATGGAGGACCTTATTCCCCTCATCAACAAACTCCAGGACGCCTTCAGCTCCATCGGCCAAAGCTGTAACTTAGACCTGCCTCAGATAGCGGTCGTCGGCGGCCAGAGCGCAGGGAAGAGCTCCGTGTTGGAAAATTTCGTCGGGAGGTTGTACAGTTGATGTTTAATCTAATCCTGAAGTGACCGTGTAAATGTGATATCCACTGTTTGACTGTCGTTACTTTTATTACTTGTGGTTTTCTCCAAACTGCGCCGGCCATTTGCGTAAAAGTCGCCAACTAAGCACTTGGTTACGCGCTGTCTGTCGGTGCCTCCCAGTTTCTAACATTTTTCCAACCATTTCTTTCCATTTTTAACTGAGCTATTCACGATCAATATTTACGCATTTGACGCAAGTTAACAGCTGTTGATTTAGAGAAACACACCGGGCAGAGACCGAATTAAAAACAACTCTTCTTCAGATCCCTGTTTTTTTTTTATTGTTCATTAACAGTCTGTTCACTTACATTCTGTCAAATATTGACAAAGGCTGTTTTCCCCTTTAAGGTTGCTTGTCTAGTGTTGTAAATGCATCTTTATCGGCCTGCTGTCCACAGGTCAGTCATGTCAATGTTTTACTTTCATCTAAAGGTGTGACAGAAAACAGCTTGTTGACAGCTTTGATGAGGTCATGGTCAGATAAATGAGTTATTAGAGTTACACTGACAGTGAAGATGCAAGGAGTCTGCGCTCTCTGCATGCTAATACTACTGAACTGCCTTTGTAGGGTTGATGAATGAGTTTGAAGGAATTTGAATGAGCATTTGTGGCAAATGGCAGCAAAACCAACTGCTCCACCACTTCCTAATGTGATCCGTCTACTTACATCACCAGAATAGAAAACACTTTGATTCTGTGCTGATGCAGTTGCAATTTTTTTTTTAAAAGTAAGCTTCTTTCTCCATGACTAATGTCATGGAGAAAGAAAGAGGAGGCATTCTCTGCTGTAGGAGTAGATTTGTGTTTTTGACTGAAGGTGACCAGGAAGGGGAAGTCATTACTTTATTCTATTTCAGAATGATTTCATTTAGAGATGGGAATTGTTGATTAGACGGCTCCTTTTTTTCCCCCCCAGTTGCTTTTGTCTCCGAGTCCCGAGCAGTGGTTGGGGGAGACAGTAGGGGCATTGATGGGTTTGTGCTGGGGTCATCAGTGATGTCACCAGCTGCACTGTCATGTGTATATGACACAGTGGGTACCAGATCCCCACAAAGGGAACTTCAATATTTTCATGTTTCTTAATTAGCCCACTGACACGCACAGGCCCACTGCTCATTTATTTTTTTCCCTCCAAAATATTCCATTTAATCACAAGTTGGTCTTAGCTGTGAGAAGACAAACTAATGGATTAAAAACATCTATATCAGGGGTGCCTGATGGTAGCTCCTTGAGAGCTACAATCCTGCATGTTTTAGATCAGTGGTGGGCAATCCTGGTCCTTGAGGGCCAGTCTCCTGCATGTTATAGATACTTCCCTCTTACATCACACCTGGAAGCCCTTACATCATTATCAGGCTTCTGCAGCACCTGGTGATGAGCTGATCATTAATTGAATCAGGTGTGATGGAAAAGGGAAATAAAAACGTGCAGGATCCCAGCCCTTTAGGACCAGGGTTGTCCACGTCTGTTTTAGATGTTTCCCTCTTCCAACACACCTGAAGGTCATTATCAGGCTTCTGCACTGATTGATGATTATTGATAATTTGAATAAAGGGTGTTGGAAGTGAGGTGTTGTTTTTGAGTCAGTTTGTGTGTTTGTTGGTATGTTTGTTTGTAAGCAGCTTTACGCAAAAACTACTAGACCAAAGGACACAATTCATGTTTTTTGCGTGATATATTGGAAAAACAAAAAACAGTTACTTTTTATTCAGTTTTCTGTTTTTTAATTAACCCTCAACTTCAATACAAACTTTATGGACATCTGCACAATCAATAAATTGAATAAGAAAATACCAGATTTTCACTTAAACATATAAGATAGAGCATAATAAGACACTAATTGGTGATTAATCACTCAATAAGGGTTAAAATCCCATACAGAACGGCCACAAACGTAGCCCTGGGTTTTTATGGGTTAAGAAAAATTTTTCTTAGAAGATGAAATTGCCATTTCAGTATGTGAACGACAAATATCGAAATATTATCATGTTGATATTACTCTATACTCGTATCACGTATTGCAAGTTTTGCTAATATCATGCAGCCCTAGTGGATAATACTCATGCCTCACAGCAAGAAGGTCCTGGGTTTGATTCCAACACCAGTTGATGAGGGGTGGGACCTTTTTGGGTGGTGTTTACATGATGTCTCTGCGTGGGTTTTCTCTGGGTACGTTGGTTTCCTTCCACCATCCAAAGACATGCACTGATAGGTTAATTGGTTAATCTAAATTACCCATTGATGTACATGTTGGAATTTAAAAAAAGCCTTAAAATAATTTTGCTTTAATGATTTATCAGACTATTTGCTAATTAATCTGCTGTTGTCCATGAAGTTGGAACAAATCATTTTCCCTTCTTTTCATGAAATGATTGTGACAATGTCATTTATTTTTGATAGATAAAATTTAACTTGGTCTCAGTATGCGATGATTACGGTGGATCATATATGATTAGCGGGATATATAAATGGGAACAAAAAGAGCAATATGTCTAAAAAACATTATTCTAACTTTATCGGCAACAGTGTATAATCATTGACAATTAATTGATCATTTGATTAGTTGAATCTCTGATTGGATGTTCCAAGTATGAATCTATTAAATAAAATATGCAGTTGAAAATGCATAGAATAAGGAGTGATAAGTCAATCCTTCTTGATGCCAGCCCCCCAAAAAACAGGGTCTCTTAGTAGCATCTTATAACCAGTGTAAAGTATGAAATGAAATATCTAACTTGGGGGCAATAAAGAAATAAGTTGCCATTTTTTGGCCTCTCAGAATGGATTAATGTGAAAACAAACATGTGGCGCGACGTACAATAAACCCTGGCCTCCTTGCACACATTTTACCTGATTTGTCCTATCTCTTATCATTGCGAAAACACATTTTTGATGATGTTGACCTTTGACCAACATTCACCAAATTTCAGGGGATCTATTCTGGACCACCTCACATTTTTCCTGAAAATTTAATGGAAATTGTTCCAGTAGTTTTTGCGTGACGCTGCTTACAAACAAACTCAAAAACATTACCTGTCTCCCCTTTGGGGGCAGGGTAATGATTTATCTGTGATTATAAGTGACTATCAGCTTATTGTTTCAGGTCCACAGAGAAGTACTGTTTTAGATCACATAAAAAAGAGAAAATGATAATAGGCCATCATAAACAAGTCTGGAATAATATCTTACGACCAACACAAAGGCCAAGGATGTTCCTTCTTATATCATCATTTCAGTTCTGACATTATCTTTGTAAGGGATAGTGTATTGCACACGCGTTACTATTAGAAAAATATTTTACGATGGGACCGAGGGCGGGGGGTATTGTTCTGCCCCGGAGGGAAATATTTTTTTGATAGTCACACATGGGCAATACATTATCCCGCTTATTCTACAGGTTATTATTACAGCTTATTACTGCTACTGCTCTAACAGACTGGATAAAATAGCCCTTACAACATAGCGAATATTTACTATCAAAGTGGCCAAACTACCTGCGGAGTGATATGGGGGCCGTGAATCTGAAGTGAGAAAACTCGTTGACATTGGCTGCAGGCGTTAATGGCGCAGTGGACGGTTATCGAAAAAAATCCGCCCGCAGAAGGCTGGGAACGTCAATTCAAAGTGAATGGGCCTTTTGCAACATTCTAGAGGGACGTAGAATAAACTTTCATAAGTGACAGGAAGAGATGAGGAAAGAGGATGGGAATCAGAGTTGTGTAACATCCTGACTGCTCAGTCAGCAGTGGACAACAGGCAGTGGGTTTATGATTGTGACCAGCATCGGCTTCTTAGTGTGTTTGTGTGTGGGTTTTTTTTGGCCTACTTACCTTACACCATAAGTCAGCTTTGTGTTTGCCGCTGACCTGCCAAACATACAGACTGAAACACAGACAGACACACATCCTCGTGGCCCGCAGGGATGTAGGCACTGACCTGGAAATGATCAGTGGTCTATTGATAGGAGTTTCCATTCTGATGAATGTGTATGTAATGAGATGGTTTTTCTCTGTTTATAATGAAAAGGGCTGTAAGTCACGTTAATATGGCAGTTGCCCTTAGGACTGTAAATATAAAGGTCTGAGTCTGAATGTTTGACAATGAAACGGGTTCTTGTTTTTTCAGCTATTTGTATATTGTTACATGTTCTTTCTAACCCAAGGGTGTTAAACTCATTTTAGTTCAGGGCCATTGACGGCCTAATATGGAAAAGTGGGACAGGCCAGTAAAATAATATTAGCATAAAAACGTATAAATATTATCAACTCCAAAGTTTTCTGTATTTTTTTTACAGAAAAAAAGTAACATTCAGAAATGAAAAAATTTTATGATGCAGTATTACACTTTATTTTATTTTTTATACACGCATACATAAATACTCACAATATTTAGTAGCAGGCTGAATATTAGTAAAATTTCACATACATTTCAGATTATTCCCTTTTTTTTGGGAAAAGGCTACTTTAAAAAAAATGGTTTTCATTATTTCTAGGTTAATATGATAGTATTTTACTGGTCTGGTCCACTTTAGATTGAATTGATGTCAAATAATTTTAACTACCTTGACTGTTAATATCTTCAGTATAACTTTTGCATTTCACAAAATTGGAGTCTTCAAGTCATTATCTGTGCCATATGTATTTGTGAGTTTTGATTGTTAAATATAAGGTTTTTTTCTCCCACAGGGACTTTTTACCCAGAGGATCTGGTATCGTCACCCGGCGGCCCCTCATCCTCCAGCTAGTTAACAGTAAAGCAGGTATGTCAGACAAGACAGGTGACTGGGGGTATGGAATCTTAAATTAAGACCTTCAACCTCAGGGACAAAAATTAGGGAACATCACAAAGATTTGCAGAATCAGTGCCAAGGTAGAGTGGAGATGTAGTGGATGACTTTACATATGTTTTTAAATTAAATTTCTCGCCCTTTCACACATTTTAAGTTTGTTTCTCTAAAAAAAAAAAAAGTGCAAAAATTACTATATATCAGCTCTGTGACCCTCCGTTCTTGAGTTATATCCGATAATGTGATTTTGATCTTTTAGTTAATTGTGACCTTAACCTTTGGCCTTTGCTCAAAATGATCATTACATCTGATGCGCATTAGCTATATGTATATGCCCATGTTATTTCATGGTGATATTCATTGAGTTATAGCATGATATGTCTTTGCAGAGACACACACACGGTGATTATAATCATCTCTTCCAACCAATGTTGGGTGAGATTAACTACTAACTAGAACGCAGACTCCGCCAAGGCACATCAGCCTCCACACACATGTGCAGAGGATAAATGACTGTGTCAAAGGCAAGTCCAAAATGGGAAGCGTATTTGGATATTAAACCCTCTTTCTATGAGAACATGGTTTATTCATAGTCAGTTTTGTCTTTCAGCTCTTTTTTTCCTCTCTTTAATCATACTTGTCTCTATACTCATAAATCCACGTCCTTTCTCATCTTAATCTGTCTTTTGCTCTGCACAGAATATGCAGAGTTCTTGCATTGCAAAGGACGTAAGTTTGTAGATTTCGATGAAGTCCGTTTGGAGATTGAAGCAGAGACGGATCGGCTGACTGGATCCAACAAAGGCATCTCTCCCATCCCCATCAACCTCCGCGTCTACTCCCCTAATGGTAACAAACATTCAAATCATTAGCCTCATAGGATATTTGTTAACTCCTTCACTATATGGACAAAAGTATAGGTACACATTGACTTCAGATGTGTCTTTCCTAACAGGGATCTGGGTCACTAAACAATAATGATATAATGTGGGTTTATATTGGGATAGGTAAAAAATTGCATCGGTTAGTGTTGTCTCTGTTACCAAAATCACTCAAAGATGGCTTTTCCTTAATTTTTCTCAACACTGACATTTTGTTTAATTCATGAATGTGATTTTAAATATTCTATATCTAAATTCCTCAAATATTTTTCATGCTGCGACTATAAATGATCATCTACTAGCCATTTGCTTTCTTTATATCTCAAATGTCAAAAATGTTGTATTAAACATAAGAAGGAAACTTTGATATTTAGAAAATTATTGGGACACATCATGGCTACTAGCTTCTAAGATGCCCTGTCCATGCTGATTTGAGATGTAAGTATCAGTATTAATTAGCAGTATGGTATTTATCACAGGGTGACACAGTGGTGCAGATTGTACTCATGCCTCACAGAAAGAAGGTCCTGGGTTCAATTCCAACACCAGTCAGTGGAAGCCTTCATAGTTTATTTGTGGGTACACTGGCCTCCTCCCACCACCCAAAGACATGCACTGATAGGCTACTTAGTTACTCTAAATTAACCATAGGTGTGAATGTGAGAGTGAGTGAGAGAGTCCCTGTGACCCTAATGTAGTGAAGATAAAGTGGGGTCATAAATGAATGATATTTATCATTATCTATATTATGACATTTTTCATTGTTTTCTATCCCAGGCCCCTGTTAATAAAGAAACACCTGAATTCAATATGTACCAATACTTTTATCCATATAATGTTTGAGGTAATTATGCTAGGAGGCTAAGGAAATGTTCTTACTGTAGCTCTTCTCATTGCAAGTTTTTTTTCCTGTTGATTTGATTGGGTTCCTCCCTTCCCCCAAACATCACTCAGTGCTGAACTTGACCCTGATTGACCTGCCTGGAATGACCAAAGTAGCAGTGGGAGACCAGCCTGTTGATATCGAGCACCAGATAAGGGACATGCTTTTGCAGTTCATCACTAAGGAGAGCTGTCTGATCCTGGCTGTCACACCAGCCAACACTGACCTGGCCAACTCCGATGCCCTCAAGATCGCTAAAGAGGTGGACCCTCAAGGTAAGGTAGCACTGTCCCTGTATATTATACCTGTGCAATATGCACACAGGTCATGAGCTATTACAATCAGATTAATTTAAAATGTTATATGTAGTTTCCTTGGAACAATATCAACAAACTTTGTTCATAGTTTTCAGAAATGTAGATTTAAAAAAAATTGGCAACTCTTTGAAATTACCATTACTTATAGTGCTTCATATATTGATGGCTGTTGAAATAAAAATGGTTAGTTAATCTGAGCACTGATAGAAAGTCATTCATGGACTTTCATTTAAAGGAGTGATACTATGCTTTTTTAAAAATGGAATTATGCATTTTAAAATGCATTTGATCTACATAAACTGTAAATGCTATGTTTGAGTTTCAATTTTTCATTAATTCAAATCCACAGGTCCATTATAACCACTGGTGCTAATAAACAATTATGTCGCACTCAGAGGAATGTTCATTGGAACTCTTGACCTTTTATCTGCAAATGTCACGTAACTAGTTATGAGCAGGAATTAAAACAGGTTGTAGAAATCCACTAAATTTTTGCCAAAATGAATTTAAAGATAGATTTTTCAGCATCTGGAGGGTTCAAATTAAAACTTTATTATATATTATGGTCCAAATACACAGAAAATGTACATATAAGACTAGCGAAGATTGAGGAAAATGTGTCCCATTTAATTAGTTGAGTTGAGTCCAGTGGAAGTCCTGCATCAATACCTTGCTAATTCAACTTCTTGATAAAACATGCTGGTGAACTACGGAGCCATATGTGTAGGTGTGTGTAAACCTCTTGGTTTTTCATTATGTGTAACTATTTTTGCTCTAGTGTGTTGCAATGCTAATTAGATTTTTGCTCTACATTTCACAGTCGGTGCTGCAGGCGGTTCACTGGATTGATTAACACTTACATTATTAACAGACTTCCCGGCAGAAGAGAAATATTGAATTAGAGCCCTGCATATATAATTACATTTAATTAGCTACACCTTGGTCTTTATTTAACATAATGTTGTTATTACCTATCTCCCACTGAAGACCTGAAGATAATGTGTTCTTAAAGGTAGGGTAGGAGATCTTGGAATATAGTTCCTGCAAGTTATATTTTGAAATCTTTTTTTTGGGAGGGGAGCATTGGGGTGGGATATAACAGTCTTATATTAGATAATGGTAGACATGTGAATTAACAGCTGCATCTTTGATTATCTCACAAAGATAATTGAAAAAACTTTAAAATGCTGTATTATAGTCTATAATAGTCGTAGAATAGACCCGTATATGACCTGTGGGGAACCATGGGTTGTAGATGTAGTAGTTTTTATGCTGGGGAGAACCGACTTTTTGGGAAATGATGTGAACTTTATAAGTAGTGACAAAAATAGTTTGACAAACCATTCTTTAAATTGTAACTGTCAATTGATACACAGTATTAATACCTAGAATAAAAAATAAGATCAAATTAACCTACATGTATGTGACCACTTCTAAATGCTTCTTGCCTGACAAGGTTAATCATGAGACTCCATCTCTTTGTAAATACCTCTCCTGTAATTTTATGTACATAGATAATTTGCTCCATCTCATAGAGTTATTTCACTTTGTCAATTCAAATTTTATATATGGGATGTTCAAGTTTCAACCACTTGATAGAGATGTATTTAATGGCTGCTGTTGGTAATATTCAAAGTAGGTATTTTTAGTTATTTCCCTCCAAACTTTCTGGGTTTACACCTAATGTAGCTAACTTTATATTTTTAGAAAATGTCTGGTTGACAACTGTGTTCTCAGCAGTAAATATATCAAACCCAGAAAGGTCTGATCTAAAGACACGTCCAGAATATATGGGTATGGTTCCGCAAATGAGCCCCACAATTCCACCAACAAGTATTGGGGTCCAGGGAGTTTATTTTTTTTAAAATGAAACCCGATATCCTGAAAATGTTTGTGATAACTTTTCATTTTGAACTCTCTCCACGAAGTAGAATTAGTGACCATGTGGGCTTCAGAGCATATATCTCTTATTAATCTATGGTGAAGAGGTTTTAGATGTTACTAAAAACATGAATACAGTTTGAAACTGTAACAACTGTGTGTAGATTTTACACACGTGTTGAAAAAACGACAAAACCAAACTAAAGAGAGGCAGCAAAAGGAGGCGTTTCCTGTGGTGAACGAGAGGTAGAAGAATGTGACAGTTTCAGCAGCTTATACCGGACCTGTTTGTAGGTCATTTAAGGTCATCTAACACTACTGTGGGCACTGAGGTAAAGGTGTGGGTTATAGATAATGTCTGGTGCTTTTGAATTCAACACACCATAAGTCCATTCTAAGACCATAAGCCAGGCATGTCCAAACGGTTCCACAAAGGGCCGATGTGGCTGCGGGTTTTTGTTCTAACCAAGCAGCAGCACACCTGACTTGACTCAATTAATCAACTAAAGTCAGCCTTTAGAGAGTTGATTGGTTAAACTGTGAACTCTTGGTTGGTTGGAACAAAAACCTGCAGCCACCCTGACCCTTTGTGTAATAGTTTGGACATACCTGCCATAAGCTATTCTAGCCTTTTTATTAGAAAGTCACTGTGCATCCAATTTAGCGTTGGACTTTGTTTATTTCATGTAAATTTTTTGTGTGTACGATGACATGAAGCCTTCTAACACTTAAGTGAAAGAAGCAGTGGATGAGATGAGCCTCCAGGACATTTTCTAAGGTTATATGTCAGAATGGAATGTTTGGCAGAAGATCTGATCCACCTGATCTGCGTTCTTAGAAGTGTGTCCTCTCAGTAATCCCATTTTCAAAATTAGTTCAGACACAGGGTGAATCCAAATAGTCCTTTTTTTGTTGTTTGTTTGTTCTTGTTTTTTGTTCTGGAAGGTTACTATCAGAGGCAAGACAAGGCAAATGTATTTGTATAGCACATTTCGTGTACAGGACAATTCAAGGTGCTTTATATAAAACATATAAGAAAATTAAAATGCATTAAAAGACAATTGAAACAAGAAACAGAAACATTTAAAAAACAATTAACAATCTAAGTAAAAGCTCCAGTGAACAGTAATGTTTTCAGAACCGATTTAAATGAACTGACAGTTTTTCTCAGACCTCAGGTATTCAGGTAGTTTGTTCCACAGATGAGGAGCAGAAGAACTGAACGATGCTTCACTTTGTTTGGTTCTGAGTTTGGGAACACACAGTAAACCTGTCCCTGATGACCTATGACCTCAGGGCTCTGGATGCTTCATATGGAACCAGCAGGTCTAGGATGTTTAGTGCTTTATAGACCAGGAGTAAGATTCTGAATTCTATCCTTTGACCCACAGGAAGGATGTAAGGATGTGATGTGGTCCAGTTTCCTGGTACTGGTCAGGACTCTGGCAGCAGCGTTTTGGATCAGCTGTAGCTGCCTGATTGATTTGTAGTTTAGACCTGTGAAGACACCATTGCAATAACCTAATTTACTGAAAATGAATGAGTTTTTCTGTGTATGATTTGGACAGAAAACCAGAGTGAAGTGATTTGAAGGTACCTAAATGTTAGCAATGACAAGAGCTGTCTGATTTCATTCTATGAGCATCACCTTTAGCATAGAATTTTTCACAAAAATAGTGATCACAGCTTCCATCTTATGCCACAATTGTCAACTGATGTTTAATTTGTATTTGCAATCTAAACTTTGCACTCTGAAAGGAAAACTCCCACAATAACATGTACAGTAAGTTCATGCATAAAAAATACTCCACAGGGCACAAAGTATTCGCAAATCCAACCATATGTGTTCCGTCACTGTGACCAGAACATCAGTATAAACCAACACTTTTCATCTGTAGGTCTGCGGACCATTGGTGTGATCACCAAACTGGACTTGATGGACGAGGGGACAGACGCACGTGACATCCTGGAAAACAAACTGTTGCCTCTCCGCAGAGGTGAGACTGGACACCTTTAGATCCTTTACAACCTCAGTACTTTTAGTTTGGTACTTGAATACTAAATACTAATTCCACACTGAAAATATTTCACTACAAGTCAAAGCTGTGTGGCCAAAGTAATAGTTTTATCAGTAAAATATACAAAAAATCTGAAAAGTAAAAGTGCTCACTGTGGAGGAAAATTTGTTCCTGTCGATGCTTTTCTTGTGTACATTTACTGTACCTTTACCCTAGTTTGATAAAGTAGAAAAACAATCAGCCACACACCGCTCATAAAAAAAAAAATCATTTGGACATGTGTTTCTAGGGTACATCGGCGTTGTAAACCGCAGCCAGAAGGACATTGATGGGAAGAAAGACATCCGTGCTGCTTTGGCTGCTGAGAGAAAGTTCTTCCTGTCCCATCCTGCATACAGACACATCGCAGAACGCATGGGAACGCCACACCTACAGAAGACGCTCAATCAGGTGACACACACACCTGACCACCCAGACAAGAAGCCTATGTACATGACCGTTCAAATTCCAACAGTAATAAGATGAACACAGTAATCATATCTGATGCATTTACATGAACTTCAGAAATGCGATGGTTTAGACATTTCTGTCCATTATCCCATTTCTATTGGAGTACGTACATATGTAGTAGTGGTAGAATCAAAGTCTTTAGTATTGTCATCTGCCATGTTTGACCACATCATTTCCATTTCTTCTTTAAAATGACACATGCACAGATGTAAAATAAACAAACAGGTATACAAAACATTGTTCACCTTTATATTTTCTTACTACTTATGTTGGAAATGAAGTTTACCATCATTCTCTGAGTTTTGCAGAGAAATCCAGGTGTGTTAATCTGACTTCTCACAAACAGATGATTTTCATTACCTGATAACGCATATCCAATTATCCTGTCACTTGAATATTTAGATAACGCCACAAATCCGAGTCAGAGTCGGAGTACTAATGTGCATGTGAACAGGCTCATTGTTAATTATAATATTGATCCATTAAGTCGGAAGCACTGTTGCTTTGGGTTAATATGTTTGTTTTTTTTATCAGATTAATCCACAAATAGGTTGCTACTTTGTGCCAGTTCCCAAATTAACGTTTCTATAGATTTATCCTTCCTTAAGTGATATATTACCATTTATTACAATATTGCCGTCTGTATTTTGCATATTTTTGAGTTAAAATCAGGTAATTTCCTATATGTAATTCAATGATCATGTAGCTGTTCATAAAAGCTCAGATTAAAGTTGACATTAGTATATTAGAAACTGAAGAGATGTGGCTTTTTCAGCAAAAATATCAATAACTGATTGTAAAAACAAGTGTGTCCATCCATTCTCATTGATCCAACTTCATTGGTTTTATTGGTGAATGAATGTTGTAGGAGATGATGGTGTTTCCACATTCACTACAGAACCTCTGTACATCCAAATAAGTCATGATCTAATGACTATGAAAAGATAACGAACTGTATTTTATGCCAATTATTTACATGTATTGATAGGATTAGTCAGTCAACAGCTGTTATACATGTTATATCAGTAGATGGTTTTGGTCAGTGTTGGATGTTTGGGCCTTTATGGGTTAAAAAAAATAAATAAACTGCTTATATTTTTTCCCTCTCTAGCAACTGACCAACCACATCCGTGACACATTGCCAGGGTTGCGCAGTAAACTGCAAAGCCAGCTGCTCTCACTGGAGAAAGAGGTTGATGAATACAAAAACTTCCGCCCTGATGATCCAGCACGAAAAACCAAGGCCTTACTTCAGTCAGTACAGACACATACATGCTTAAATCAAAAGTGTAAGACATTGATCTAATCATACAATAATCTGCAGGATGGTGCAGCAGTTTGGCGTGGACTTTGAGAAGTGCATTGAAGGGTCCGGAGACCAGGTGGACACGTCCAACTTATCTGGAGGAGCCAAAATCAACCGCATCTTTCACGAGCGTTTTCCCTTTGAGCTTGTGAAGGTGTGTCCTGTTGTGATGTCTGGTTTATGTTCTCTTTGCCAATTGTTCTTTAAATGAACCTCATGGGAAGATTCACGCCAGGTATTAGGGATCATACAGTATCCCTAATGAGGCAGTTTTTAAGACATGTTGGGTAAAGACATGAAAATGCACAAAATACTGTATGGAAAAAATATCCCATGAGGTAGTATACAGTGAAAATGAGCAGAAACAGAAAATCTGATTTTTTAAAAAAAAAAAAAAAAAAAAAAAAAAGAAAAGAAAAAAAGTATCACTAATCAAAAGTGTAAGGGCATTAATCATACTGAAGTTGGATATTAATTCATTCATAGTTAAATATTATATTTTATTAGTCACAGACACAAACATTCTGCATTGCTTCATTACCGTCTCAAACCTCATCTCAAGAGGTGTAACCTGTTTTTATGTTCTGACTTAGATGGAGTTCGATGAGAAGGAGTTGAGGAAAGAGATTAGTTATGCAATCAAGAACATCCATGGAGTCAGGCAAGTTGTGACAACTTGAACACAACACTTGACATACATGTTTGTCTTGTGGTTTCTGCCTGTTAGCTCTGTCTGTCTGTGTTTGTTCAGCTTTATCTGTTCACATGTTCATGTGTCCTTTTACTGTTACATCTCTTATGTCAGGTGTCTCCTTTTTAGCCTGATGATATTTGTTGGTAATTGACTCCACCACTTGATGTTTAGATCTAAATCGTTACTATTTTGATGGTAGAAAGTAGGGGGGGGGTGAATTAGGATTGGGCTGTGGACTTCCATTTAATAGAAAACAAATGAGACTACCAAAGCTTTAATTATTTTTTGTTTATTTATTTTTTAGTTTGTGTCACAAACTACATCAAACATGTAAGGAAAAAACAGAGAATAAACTAGAAAAGCACTCGGAGAGTGTAAACCTCCACCAAGGCAGACCAGACGTCCGCCAAGGAGGTTGTGCTTTCACTGGAGTTCGTCTGACTTTCAGTAACATTACTCAAAAAGTTATGGATGGATTTTGACAACATTTTCAGGATGTGTTGGGAGTGTCACTAGGAACGAATGATTACATTTTGGTGATGATCCAGAAGAGATCCTGGATGTTCCTTTTATTAGTAGTTTTATTACTTTGAATTTGAACCCTAACAGGTGTTAAGCCAAAGCTCTTTATATGAATTTGGGCAAGAATGTAATGGATTTCTACAACCGTTTTAATTCCTGCTTAATTTGTTATATCAATAACTAGTTGCAGCAGTTGTAGTCTAGGCTGAAAATATGTTCAAAATTTGAGCAGATTACCTAAAATGTCGAGTTGTTGGTTGTATAAATGAACACAAGTGGCTGAACGGGACAGAGCAGCAGAGCCAACAAGTAGGTTTGTCTTCCTCATCTCCTCATTTGTCCACCTCAGTGTTTGTCTGCTTATGTGTTTTCTGTCTTGTGTTCTTCCCACACTGCCTCCTTGTTCTACCTCCTTTCTTGCTCCATGTGTCCATGTCTGTCCTGTCTGTATGTCCTTTAGGACAGGCCTGTTCACCCCAGACTTGGCATTTGAAGCCATAGTGAAAAAGCAGATCATAAAGCTGAAAGAGCCTTGTCTGAAATGCATCGACCTGGTCATCCAGGAGCTCATCAACACAGTCAGACAGTGCACCAATAAGGTACCACGGCATGACCTCCTGCCCGGCTGCCATGCCCATATGCACACAGCTGCCTGCAACTATTGGTGTACCGCTTTTATTAAGCAGCTGTTTGACAGCAGATAGTATATATATATTTTAATGTCCTGGCTCTGCTGCAGTGAGCTCAAGGCTGTGCGGTCAAAAACTATGGGCTGGAACATGTGTCACCAGAAACTGAATTTGAATCATGAAAACTGATTGGATAGTTTGACATTTAATTTGTTAATTTCAAACTGAAGTTTTGACACTGAATGGAAGATTATGAAATTGAATTCAGTTTCTCTGAAAATTCAACCCCTTTCCATTGTGGGATAACTTCTGTTATAGTTTAATGTGTTGTGGCTTTTGTATTGCTGTGACACTTCTTCCTCTGTTTCCTTGTCACATGCTCAAAATGTAGGTGCTGATTGGTCAAAGAAGAGTCCTATGTACCTGCACTTGATTATTCTTTCTCAACGACCTGGACGTCTGTCATAGTAAATTGAAATTGAATTGTGAGAACTGAATGCGAAAATACATAGTTGAATTTTCAGTAATGATAAAATATAGTTTCAGAAAAACTGAATTAACTTGCATCCCATTAGTTAAAAACTAATAAATTCAAATTATATAATTCAGTTTTCATGATTCAGATTCAGCTTCTAGTAGCACATATTTCAGTCCATAGAAAACAGATGGGCTATTAAACATGTCTGTACAGGTTCATTATGAAACAAGCTGCAGACTTGGTTTTAACCTAATTCGGGAGAAGCTTAATGGTTAGAGCTGAACACATTAAAGTCATGTTTTTTGTTTGTTTGTTTGTTTGTTTTTTACATCATCTGCACTAATATTTTCTTTTGGTATTTCAATAAAATACCAATGATAAATCAGTAAAAATTAAATTGACTCTGCATCTGCCTTTGTTTCACTACTCGGTGGGCTCCATTTTCCGTTCACAGCGTTATCTGATGGTTTAGACTTAAATAATAGAACATAATGTCACCTTTGCAAGAATGATTACATTTAATAATCTACTAGTATTATTAACATGACTATGTTATCATAGTCTATTTACATCACTGTAAGAAGTTACAATACAATAAACTGATATGTTATTGATTGTACTTCTGATCTGAAAGTCAACTTTTAAGGGGTTTCATTACATTATGTGTTGGAGTATCTAACGTTTGACCTCAAGTCTTTTCATTTTTAACTTAATGTATAATTCCAAATATAAAAACATGAGGTGTCCTTGACTATTTATAAATGTCATTTGAGTTTCCATTTTTTAAGAACCTGCAGCTTGTTTTAGTTGTGAACCTGAGGTGCCTAACTAACTAAATGCCTGTGTTTTTTTTTCTTCCCTTTTTCTTACTCTTGTTCTTTTTCTCCCTGAACCTTTTTTTTTTTACGCTCTTCCACCCTTACTATCATCTACCCGGATTCCTAATTTCTTCCACCTTTCTTCACATTTGGTCCACACTACACTTCTATTTTCACCCAACATTAAACCTCTGCCGCCCCAACGCCTCACCACAGGACAGGCCTGTTCACCCCAGACTTGGCATTTGAGGCCATAGTGAAAAAGCAGGTCATAAAGCTGAAAGACCCCTGTCTGAAATGCGTTGACCTTGTCGTCACCGAGCTTGTCACCCTGATCAGGAAGTGCACTGAAAAGGTAAACAGGAAGAGACAGACGTAAAAAAATAACAACTCAGGAATACATTCTAAGAACAGGAAAAAAATGGAATAAAGGGGAAAGACACAAATGCAAGCAAATAACTCCTAATGACAGGGGGCAGGTGAAGACAGGAACACAGATATGAAAATAAACTAACTTGACCCTGTCTAGATGTTTACTGTTACCCCTCACTGCTGCTTCAAGTCCTATATTCATGTCTTCATCCCAGCCCTGCAGCTCTTTTCAATGACAAATTACTCACATCTTCTCATTTCTCAGTTTGGACATCCTCTTCTCTTCTACTCTTTGCTTAGTTCCTCCCACCTGAGAATTAAGCAGAGGAGGTATAGTTCTGTCATGATCTGTCCAGGACTTTGTTGAAGGTGCTGCTCTATACAGTATGTTTGTCTGATTTAGTTTCGATGCACATGCAACTTGGTTACAGTTTTCATCATATAAAACTGTATTAAAAGGGAGACTTTCATTATTAGTCATTCTCCCGTCAAGATTACAGCTACTTATTGCATGATAGAATATTGACACAAAGGATATGTCTGTATATCCTTATTCAACACTCCTTCTGTGAGCCTTTCCTCAACCCTGTCTCCCAAAAATGAATGTTAGGAATCAAGACGGTGCCCCGAGATCCATTTTTGGCTCACAAGCAGGATGATGTAGAACCGATGAGACAAGGAAGCACAACATAGAGAAATGAGAAGAGGCAAAAGCTGATCACCTGCCAGTCCACTTATCCCATAAGCACTCAGACCGGTTATTGACCAACCCCTCACACTGCCTCACTGACGAATCAAATCACATTCTCACACTAAAAGGTCTGGCTGCTTTAATTGAACTCTGTTGTGTTACACACCACTTCCTGCAGAATTGACTCCCAGTAACAACGTCTACATACCTCGTCTGAATGACTTTTAACATAGCCTTTTCCTTCCTGATTTTATCAAGATTCCTTATCAGCATGGGATAACATAACAGTGAGATTTAGACTCATTTTACTCCTCATTTGTAATTTGTAATTTTTCACAACTTAAACATTAAAAAAACAGCTGTCTGAAATCACTACCTTTTAACATGTTGCATTGCATGGTGGACTTATGACAGTAGTATCTTATTTTTCGTAAGATATGAAAAGTGGGGAAATTCTCATTGCATCAACCGATATGGATTTTTAAAATTTTTATTTTTAAATATCAGTCTTAGCTAATGACCAATACAGGTTGCTGAAATTTCTAAGCCAATATGATAGTGGAGCTGTTGACGAGCTGATAGTGTTTTCTTCTCTGTCAAATTATAACAAATGTCAGAGAATCTTCTTTACTTACAATTAAAAGATACAAATTGTGACAGTTTATCTAATAAATATTACTACACTAAATTTTTTTATTTTTCAGTATGGACAGCAGTATTTTCAAGAACACAGAGGCACCATGAACTTTGCTTGTTTGTAAATCATGGCAGGGAAAAAAGAGCATTTTGGCTATTGCAACAGTCTGATACCAATACAAGAAAAAGATTTACTTATATATACAGTATATGTATATATATCAGCTGAACTTTGTTGATCCATAAGTGGAAATTCTGTTGTTGAATGACAAATTCATTGTATTGTTGACTATAATGAGTGATTTCAGACAGTGTTATTTACTTTGACAGGAAGTCACATGCTGATAAGTATATCTGAGTGCATGCCGCCTTGATCTTTATGCCTATAATCTCTTTCCTCATATTTGTGTTTGTATTGCATACATGTTCATATTACATATTATAAGTGACAGGTTGGGTGTAGCTAATTTTGAGGATATACTCTGTTATGTAAGCCTGCATAGCTGAGGCACAATATGCATCCTGTAATTACAAAGCCTGCAGCAGTGTGTATGTGTGTGTGTGTGTGTGTGTGTGTGTGTGTGTTAACAGCTTGGCTCTTATCCTCGACTGAGAGAGGAGACAGAGAGGATCGTCACCACCTACGTCAGAGAGCGAGACAGCAAAACTAAAGACCAGGTATGTGTCAGAAGAAGAGCTGTACTGCCCTACAAAGCAAAAGGGCAGTAACTGCATTTTTGGCGAAAATTAGTTCTTGTGTTTTTTGCAACTTTCAAATCATTCTTTGTCATTTATTAAAATATCTTGTCTCGTTATGGAGAAAATTGCTGGCTGTTTGTACAGTAACTGCAAAAAGTACTCGTAAAACAAAGCAAAAAGGCAGTAAAGGCCATGCCCCAATAGTTTGTGAATCCCTGTATTAGACTGAAACCAATTATATAATTACCGTTACACAGAGGTTTTTCATATATAAGATGATAAAAAGATAACAAGACAAAATTATGAGATAAAAACAAAAAATTATTAGATAAAAAGTCCAAATTATGAGATAAAAACAAAAAATTATTAGATAAAAAGTCCAAATTATGAGATAATGTTTAAATTCCCAGTCACTGTGGTTTTTGCAGAACTAGGTAATATGCAGTAACAATACTGTCTCATGTCCAATAATCTACCTCCAATTACTGGGGCTGAACAAGAAGAGAACTTTAAGGTCATTTTTCTCAGTTTGCTGCTGTGTCCAGTTACTTCTTTTTTACTTTGTGGGACAGAATAGTCCACCTGTAGCAGCTTTTATTAACTTAATATACAACATGCTTTAATTCTCAGGTGCTGTTGCTGATCGACATTGAACTCTCCTACATCAACACCAACCATGAAGACTTCATCGGATTTGCTAAGTAAGAAAACACTGGGATTTATTTAATTTTTTTTACCTGTTTTTATGAAATGCTTCAGACAGTGTAATTAATGTCTGATAAACGTATAACTGGAACAAAGGTAATTACTGTTCTCTATAAAAAAGGAATGTGTTGGAAAACAAGCTTTTTTCAACTTCATGGGTGACAGAATATTAATGAATAATTGTTTGTGGTGACATGTTCAGGGAATCGTCACCTAATATTCTCCTCAACAGTCATGGCCAAAGGTTTTGACAGTGGCTCAAGTTCTTTTACATCTTATTCCTTAGTTACACTGAAAACCAAATACAGGCGGCCATGGCTCAGTTGGTAGAGCAGGTCGTCCAGTAACTGAAGGGTTGGTGGCTCGAATCTCGCTCTGTCCTAGTCGGTCCGTTGTGTCCTTGGGCAAGACACTTCACCCTCCTTGCCTCCAGTGTCACTCAGACTGGTGTACGAATGTTTGGTGGTGGTCAGAGGGGGTGTAGGCACAAAATGGCAGCCACACTTCTGTCAGTCTGCCCCAGGGCAACTGTGACTACATACTATGTAGTTTACCACCACCAGAGGGAGCATGTGAGAGCAAATGAATAATGGGTCACTAATGTGAAGTACTTTGAGTGGCCAAAAAAGCACTATATAAATCCAATCTATTATTATTAATAAATATGAGCATTTCAGACGTTTCAGATGATTTTATTGGTAAATAAATCACATTCATGCAAAAAAAAAAAAGGCAGTTTACATCACTACCAACCCTTGTAGCCATTTAGTCTATGTAACTGCACAAATCTGGAAGTGACCACTAGTTTTACTATTGATATATACACATCTGAGTAAACTAAACTTTTGTTTATTCAGTGGGGTTAGACACTGGGGTTAGAGGGTGACTAAACCGGTTTAGGCTGTTTCACGGTTGTGAACTCTTTCACCTTTCTACTTCTCTGTTTTTAATTTCATGTTTCTTTTGCAGTGCACAGCAAAGAACCGCTGCAAACGCCACCAAGAAGAGAGTCATGCCTAATCAGGTAAATCGCCCGTGTGAACAGAAACACCCCCCTCTTACACCAGTGTAGCATCATAGCAGCTGCTTTGTCCTGTTTTTGATTCCTTTCAGTCATTGTCTCAGCCCTTCTCTCCTGTCATTATTGCCCTTTGTTGCTTCATATTTACATACTCTGTCTGTGCCCCTTTGTCTTTTCTCCTTATTTCCCTTTTCCTCTCCCACCTCCTCTGTTTCTCCTCTTTATGGCCCAGGGAGAGATTCTTGTAAGTACCGTCACCCCTGCACCTCCACTTTTCACTTCCTCTTTGGGTGGGTGGGGGGAGTCAACGGTCACTTTCCAGAAGCTACATTTTTGCTCCTTTATGATGAGAAGAAGAAGACGGAAGTGAAAGTAAGACATTTACAAACGTTTTAGGGGAACTGGACCGTGGTGGTACTTTTACTCAAACTTCTCTTCAATATTGTAGTTTTCACTAATATATTTGACGGGCAGCTTGTGCCAGATGAGACCTTTTCCAGACCCTTTCTCAGTGAAAACCATGTATATACCATGTACATTTGTTAAATGTTAGTGATGAACTGAAAGAAGAAGTGCAGTGCTGTAGGAGCTGAAATCACAGGGTAAAAAAAAAACCCAGAATATGTAAACAGACATCTTTTATCCAACTCCTAATCAAAGAACTGAATCTAAATGATGAATGCAGATGAACCTGATGGTGTGAAGCCACTTCCAAGGTTCCATGTTGAGACATGGAGTCGAGAGGTATGTCTGACAGAAGCTGCGATCAGTAATTTCAGCTGTCAATCACAAATGTAACCCCCCCCCATCTTTCTGAAAACATCTGTCATTACTCAGAAATATGTGTCAGACATTTTCCATAACCTGAGAACACAGAGGAGGAGTGGATGCAGACGTCTCATGTCGACTAAGACCTCATGAATTACAACATACGCAGTGAATCTAAAAGAACAATTATCAAGCACTGTAGCCTTAACCTAAATAAACCATTTAAAGCTCTTAAAAAGTTGAGTTTTTAGAGATAAATGGCTTTGTCATTCCAGCAAATAAAATATGATGAATTGTTGTAGGTATAAATACAGCAGTAACATGAATTCCAACATTATAGACAAGAGTAAAACACTTTTACTACATATTGAATATCTTGAGGATATTTTACTGATAATAAATATATTATAGAGTCATGATGAATGTGTGTCTTTAATTTTTAGTAGAGGTTTAACAGTGACGGACGTATGGCTGCTGTGGTACTCACCAGAGCTGAAGTTGTTGACGTGCCGTTGATCTCAGTCTTACTGTGCCGCAATCCCAGAAGGCCTTGCGAGTACGGCAACAGTGATTGCACGGATTGTATTGACAATGAATGGAATACGTCTGATGCGACATGACATCCCGCAATAATGGATGACTACCCTCACTTTAATGATACTGTATCTATTCACTCAAGTGCTGTGTGTGGTTATTTTTTCTAACAAACTCTTTTTGTCTGACACTGCGAATGCATGTAAAAGTTTGTCTTTCTGCTTTTCACTACATACAAATTTTACGGTTTGAAGGTTTAATACAGTTGTTTTTTTTATTTAACAGATGTATTGTGACAGCAAAAACCTCTTCTGTCGATCAGTTATTATTATTATTAGTAGTAGTAATATTATTATTGTTATTATTATCCATTTTTCATTGGCTTTTCCCTTGGTTTCCTCATTCACCAGTTTGGCAGACAATCTGTTGTGCTTTTCGGTTGTGCTGTTTCATTATCTTATTTTAAATGTAGTTAGTGTGTTTTCTAAGAGCACAGAAGTACAAAAGGAGGAAAATGTAGAATGAAACCAGAAAGTCAACACGACATTAAATAGGGATCACCTTGAATTATTGCCTCAGTTATTAGACACTGCTTTTTATACAAGTTTGACTTAAACCCCCCCCCCCCCCCCCCCCCCCCCCCCCCCACAAATAACACTGAGCACCCAACATATTTTTTTACGGAACATAAATTAAGTAATACAATTTGCACCATTTACTTAAAACATTGTGTCATTGGTTCCTTGTTTTTGTTTTGTTTTTTCCCATGGATGTTCTGGTGTTTTAATGTTTTTCATTTTCTTTCTCTGTTTCAGCAGCTGTGGGTTTGTTGTTAAATGTTTGACTCTCCTGCACAGGTGATCCGCAGAGGATGGCTTACTATCAATATCAGTATCATGAAGGGAGGATCGAAGGATTATTGGTTTGTCCTGACTGCCGAGTCTCTGTCCTGGTACAAAGATGAGGAGGTACTTTAATGGCTTTACCATCAAGCAATAAAATGTTGCAAAACTTTTGTGCTCTGAAAATCCAAAAACTGTTTGCCTGTTGCCTCAACTCAACTACTTAATGCATTTATGGATATGTCGCTCCTGTCATCTTCAGCAGTGTTCTTTTGTGTCTGTTTTCAGGAAAAGGAGAAGAAGTACATGTTGCCTCTCGACAACTTGAAGCTAAGAGACGTAGAAAAAGGCTTCATGTCCAGCAAACACGTCTTTGCAATCTTCAACACTGAACAGAGGTGCTGTAAATATTTAGATATCGTCATTTCTATGTTTTCTGGTCCAGTTTTTTTTTTTACCGCATGCTTTGCATTTGTTTGTGTCTGTCACACAGGAATGTGTATAAAGACTTGCGACAGATTGAACTGGCCTGTGATACTCAGGAGGATGTGGACAGCTGGAAGGCTTCATTCCTTAGAGCTGGTGTTTATCCAGAGAAAGACCAGGTGATAAAGACCAAAGGACATTTTCGCTAGGTCTGTAATGTATTTAGGGATTCCACTATTTTTGTCCCAATCTGGCTGAAAGAACAACAGATGGAAAAGGTGCTTGGTCATCTTGACTTCATAAAGAAATGTTTTTTCCCAGAAGATGATGATAAAGTCATGATGGCAGCTGGATGAAAAACTGAAATAAAAAGGATGGATGGATTTATTTTATTGGTCCCAAACTTGAAATTAAATGTTTGTACTTTCTGTGTATATTTTGTTGTATTTATTGTACTTTGTTTTTCAGGTAAGCAATGTTATAAAATGAACAAATGCATTCAGTAGCACTCATAATATCTCCTTTTTTTCACTGGAAAAAAATTGGCTACTGGAAATTCTGACACATTCTAACCCATTGGCTGGTGATCAAGAACCCTGGTAGAAGTACATGCCAGGATAAGCTGTTAAAAAGACAAGCAAAAACAGAGGCCACCATAGATGAATAGTTACAGTAGAGTAGACGGACTCGTACCACCCTTCTATTTCATCCATTAGCAAACATTGGACAAGCACACAAAGACTAACTGGTTGGGGACAAAAATATATTTATAACATTAGCTCAGTCACATCTATCTCTCTCTCTCTCTCTCTACCTTTGTCCAGGCTGATAATGAAGATACGATCACTCCTGGCGATACTGTGTCCATGGACCCTCAGCTGGAGCGGCAGGTGGAGACCATCCGCAACCTGGTGGACTCCTACATCGGCATCGTCAACAAGTCCATCAGAGACCTCATGCCTAAAACCATCATGCACCTCATGATTAACAGCGTATGTCACCGACTCTTGAGTACTGGCTGTCACGTTCAGATACGTAATTTTATTCCATTTAGCATTAATAGCCGCCCTTTGCTTCATTCGCTCCTCCATCTCCAGGCAAAAGACTTCATCCACTCAGAGCTGCTGGCCTATCTGTACAACGCAGGAGACCAGGGCAGCCTGATGGAGGAGTCTGCTGAACAGGCACAGAGGAGAGATGAGATGCTGAGGATGTACCATGCACTAAAGGAAGCCCTGGTCATCATAGGAGACATCAGCACCACCACGGTTTCAACACCAGTACCTCCACCTGTAGATGACACTTGGATGCCTAAGGATCCAAGGTAACAAGGATGAACTTGGAAGTCATTACTATAGCAAAATACATTCCCCACATAGTTAAAAGTAAATGATAATTGTATTAAAAACTAAACATCTTAAGTTTCAATGAAGATGTCCAACTGAAGATAGCATTAATTTGATAAAGCTACAAGTGTCACCCTGATAATAACAGTAATGAGTCAAAAGTACTGAGAATAACAGATACAAATACAGATATGGACTTATTATATGTTCATGACTCCATAATCCCAATTTGATGGTACACCTTAAAGCAGTGGTGCCCACCCTGGTCCTCGAGAGCCAGTATCCTGCATGTTTTAAATGTAACCACCTTCCAACACACCTGATTCAAATTATAAACATCTCATGAAGCTCTGCAGAAGTCTGATAATGACCATCATGTGTTGGAAGAGGGATACATCTAAAACCCGCAGGGTAGTAGCTCTCCAGGACCAGGACTGGGCACCCCTGCCTTAAAGGATACCTTACGCAAATTATGCAAAATACGCTAGCTGTTTGAAAAGATCACGTATAATACTAGCGGTTCCATTTGGTAACTTACGTCACAGCCTGTCATATACACACAAGTACTTTTACTGCTCCACCAAGTGTGTGCTCTCTTTCATGGGCTGTTCCAACACCAGTAGGGAAAGCAATGACCTGGTTACTGACCCCGTGCAGCAGACACGAGTCAAAAATGACACTTTATCGAGTGGTGCTGGGTCATGTCTCTAGGACAATGGTGAAGTGCAAAGCTTACAGATGCACAAATAACAAGTGTGAACACATGCTTTCCACTCAAATCTTGTTCACGCTGCCTGTTTACTTGCACTCAATCATCTGGAATCAATGATGGCGCATACTGTAATTTCCAGCCGACAACAGCTAGTACCTATAGGTTCTGCCCCTGTCCCTAATTCACACAATGAAAATGTCCAATATGGTGCATTTATGGCAATTAAATTTTATTTATTTATTTTTTTGCACTGAATTTACACCTCTTTATTATAAGTAATACACAAAGCACAATGACTTTCGTTAGCATGACCAGTACAGGTACACTTTGTCAGTACTGAATGTGATAAATAGTTTGTCTATCTCTCTCTCAGTCCTCCTCCAGCATCTCGTCCTGCCTCAGCAACAGCACCCCCTCCCAGCCGACCCCCAGCAGTGAGGGGACCCACTCCGGGGCCTCCTCCACCTCTAAACCCCTCCCCTGCTTTCGGAGCCCCACCTGTGCCTTCTCGACCCGGACCCCCAGCTGATTCTGGTACCGTGCCTCTAGTCCCCTCCAGGCCGGCCCGTGTGCCCCCTGCTCTCCCACCGGGAATCCCCAGGTAAAAAAAAAAAACCCCAAAACATTGCGTAACAATTTGCTTTCTAGCATGTAGGGTTTTCTGTATTAGAGGCTGATGGGGGTGACTTAGGGTCAGCTGGTGAAGGGTTGTAATGTGTGTTCTAGCTTTTGGTGGTTTGGGAATTATGGTGCATGACTGCATGTTTCTTGTCTTCCTCCCTCTACCCCCCTCCCCACCACTCCAAACCTATCTCTTCCTGCAGCAGAAGACCCCCAGCTGCTCCCAACAGGCCCACTGTCATACGTCCTTCAGAGCCTTCCCTGCTTGACTAGAAACACAGAAAAACACTTTGCTTATGGTTTACACTTTTATATTCCTGAGGCAGTAAATGAACATGTTTCTATTCATGTATATTCCCATAACATCAAACCTTATCCCAGTATAATTGGTTGTCTGATTCTGTTCAAGTATGTGCATTTCAGAAACATTATGTAATTTTGACTCTGTCTAGGTAGCTTTTTTTTTTTAAAACAACTATGAAAAAAGGGATACATTTACCGTTTCAATGACTGAAATTTATGAACCATGAAGTCTTCGGCTTTTTCATTTGAAATGAAAACATTCCGTTTATAATTTTTATAACACTTTTTATATAAGAGTAAGAAAAAACGTTTAGAGGCAATTTTCACAAGGTATATACTTGCTAACATTTTGTCAGTGATTTCACACACTAAGCACCTCACAATAGTGGCATTACTTTGTGATAGAGTAATGGTTTTCTTTTCATGGCTGGTAAAATGTAAGTCAGCCTTGAAATAAGTTCATTTTAATCTGACTGACCATCTGAATTTGCTTGTTTCTCTTCTCGGCTGATTAATTCTATTACCAGTTTTCTTTTCTCAGATGTATTGTATTTCGATGTTGGCGTTTGTCTTTGAGTCCCACTTGAACAGGAGACAAAGGGAGGATACTTTATAGTTCAGTCGTGTCATCTGTTACATCACTGAAAACTTGATGAGGTAAAAGTGACCTTCTCAACTATACGACCTCTGACAGTTTCCTCCCACCATTACTTGCCTTCAATGAAATTTATATCCATAAGCCTTGAGCAAAATTTATTTAGTAATTACTTCATAAATTATCATCTTAAGAAGCCATAATAAAAAAGGTGACTGTAAGGAGTGTTTCAGAGGGTGTGTAAAGGTGATGGACTAAATAAAAGAATAGAAAATGAATCTGGAGTGTCTGGTGCTTCTTTAGAAATATTTTCTCTTAGATTATTGCTTTTTTTTTGGTGGTTTTCAGTATTATCTAGACTGCATCTCTGGTCATACAGTATATGTGCTGTGATTCATTATATCTATGCACAAATGGTAAACATGAACTGTCAGTTACCTTACAGTTCATAGAGTCACGGTCAACACCTTCTGATTTACATAGTACTGGAACTGAAACAGATGTGAAGAACAGGAACATTTTTACTTTTCTCAGTGCAGCCCTACATGACCGCAGCTCTCTTCCTTTCTGTCTGCATGACAGTGCTGAGAGTTTCCATGGTAACCTTGGTTACCAGTGGCAACGCAGTACAGATATTGTTGCTCAGTGGTTTTGAGCAGTTTCAGGAGCCACATGTGGAAATAAAAAAAAATACAAAATAAGGTATGCACTTCTACTATACTGTCTTCTATAGATCTTTATCCTCTCCACTTTTTCACCTTCATCACCAACACTCATCATCATATACTGACGGGAAATGGTTTCATGCTCTGTTCTCTATAGATTAAGCTCCTTTTCACTCATATGTTTCTAATAAATATAATTCTTGATTCTACAGTTTTAATCAATCTTTAGATAAAACCACAAAAGCACACCTTAAAATTCACAATGTCTACCAATATTTAATTCCTCTTTTTTTCTGCATTGTCATTTATTTTACTGTTTTTGTTCCATGACAGCCTAGATGCTACTGAATCCCTTGTTCCTAATAATTACAATTCTGACTGGTCTTCCCACACAGACGACCTCCACAAATCCCGTCTCGCCCCAACCACTGGTGAAAGAAATGCAGATGTGCCCCCTGCCCTGAACTGGACTGTAGCCAAGCAGCAGCTCATCCAGCTGAAACAAAGAGTCGTCTCTCCATGTTGGACTTGGCAGTTCACATTCAGGGATATCAAAGTGTATATTGTGCAAAATGGATTCAGATGTTGAACAGATGTTGACCTCTGATATGGTCAAGCGAGGTTTTATTTTTTATCTTAACCTTTTCTGGAAAATCTAACTACTAAATGTAGTATTGTACTGTACATGTAGTACTTCGTTTAGTCCATAACATAATGATCGGATTAATCTGAGGTACATTACAGACTGTATTTAAATTATTTCTTTTGATCATTTGTGTATAATACTGCAGTTTATGCATTTACAAAACATGTGCATCTTTATTGCATACTTTTTTCCCCCAAATACCATTAACTTTAACTCGCATTAAGCATTTGATATGTTTAATATTCATACAAACTGTTGATCAAAACCAAATTTTCCCATCATCTTCATTCAAGTCAACCATTAGGGGGAGCTACATGAGCATTACCAGTTTGTCTTCATGTATTGATTTTAACCCTTTCAAAGATGAAGCAATCTTTCATTCACATGGATGTGAAATGAACTTTCTTAGATGCAAACAAAGATCTGTATAAATCTGGAAATACATTTGGTGTTACATTTATTGTACTGTACAATTTAACATGTTTAATAAATGGTGCTCAACTTGAAAGTGTTATTTTAATGAATGTTTTAATGAGAAAATGTGAGAAATATTATTGTGCATTAGATGTTATCAGTTAAACTACTACAAAGATAAATCACACCAAACCACATGTTTATTGTCTAAAAACAGCTTTATTAAGATCAATAATCCCCATGAAAAAACAGATATTTAGACGTATCTGATGTAATGAAATGTTTGTTCTTCGTGTGGTAAAAAATAAACGTGTAGAATTTAAATGTCACATTCTGCTTTAACAAATATTTATCTGGAAAAAGTAATTGCTCACACAAACCACACAAACACTTACAGTATCTTACAATTTCGCCATCAATTAATTACTTTGACATTTACATACTGTATTTAACTGAACTGTACTGACATTTACATCACTGGCAAACTGTTTTTGTACATTCTTAACTGTCAACGTGTGTGCATGGAGTTCTACCGTCACATGAAATACGAGTAAAAAAAAAAAAAAAAAGGAGTGTCAGTGGAGAAATTGCTCACAAAAAACATCTATCGTCACCGTGAAGAGAACAATCGCTGACTATTGCACATTGTCATCTCTTAAACGGTCAAACTTGGAAGTGAAAACACATGATCAAATTTTGGAATTGTGTCATAACTGACCTTTCACCTTTAAAAGTAATAATGTCAGCTTTAAAAACCACTTAAAAAAAAAAATCCCCTGACCTCAAACAAGTTTCAGAGATGCATATGTTAGAGACGTGCCTTTTTAAAGCATTTCCTCATTGGACTGCCCTTAGCCGTGACATTAAAAGGCACTTAATGAAAATGAAAAAGCCCACGCATCTTAGTTTGTCAGTATCCAATGTTTCATGATCACATTTCAGACTGTTTTCTGGTCTATATGCTTAAATTACAAAAACAAAATAGAAATAAAATAATGACCTGAACTGAAATCTTATTTGGCAGGTACTTGGGCACTTGCCTTAAAAGACAGCACAAGCATTTCTTTATGTGCAGACCCTCCGCTTATCGTCAAACAGTTTGCGCACAGTGTAGACCTGTGAATAAAAAGACAAAAATATATTGTCGATATATTGCTGACACACACAAATATAACTCTTATAATCCAGGGTATTTTTCTCATTTCTAATCAAAATATCTATTCATACTTAAAAAGAATAATTTTTCAGTGACATAAGGACTTATTTTTAGACAATAGATCTAAAAATATTTCAAGAAATCTTACCAAGATCATTTTCACTTGATCCATTAGGAGAAATGTATGTATTTATTCATTTGCTTAATTCAAGCAAAACAATTGTCAGTGGAAGAAGTGAAAATTAGTAAGGCCCTGGTCTTTTGTGAATTAGATGTTTTTTGTGTGGAGGTATTTTGTGAATTACATGCTGCTTAGTAAGCACCAGGAGGGTTATCATTTAAGAGGGAAACAACTTCAAAATCAATAAAACAGGAAACGATTTTGCATTTCATTCTGTGGGGTGAGACTGTGGAACAGTATGGGTGAGGAACTAAAACAATGTACAAACATAATGCAATTTAAAACTAAATATAAAGAATACGTTTTCATGGGATACGGGAAATGGAAAGGAATGGACACAAAGTCTAAACGATGCATTTATTTCATATTCACTTTTCGTTTTTATTTATGTGCTTCAACTGGTCAGAAAAGGACCAGTACTGTATTTTCATTTTCATTATACAAATGGACATATGTATTGTTATTAACAGTATTAATATTAAAGTGTTTTGTAGTAGTAGTAGTTGCAACTTGGGGAAGTGAATGTATAAAAACTAGTGCAGGAGAAGGGCTGGGATTAGATAAGTTTTGATGACTTCTCACTCCTTTTTAAACATGTTATTGCATTTATTGCCGTTTTTATTCTGTTCAAAATAAACTAGCAATCAATCAATATTTTACCCTCATTTTACAACAGTAAAAGCAATGCAATCATATTGTGGTTCTGACCCTTAATTTTCAATATGATTGTCTTTTATTTACCTGAGTGAAAGCCACACACAGCATGACCAGCACACTAGCACAGGACCAGAATGACACCCTCCACAGGTTGTCCTCCAGAAGGTATCGGTCCCGTGCCTCGAAAGCCCGCAACACTGTCTGCATCTGTCGGCTGCGCTCCAAACGCCTGTGCAGAGACTCCATGGACTCCTGGGACATGCACAGGTGAACAAAAGAAACACAACAAAGCAATTAAGAATACATTTAAAAGACGCTTGGATGGGAAAAAGACAATGCTTTAATAATGTAAAATGTATTGAATGCTATTTCAGGTAATTCAGAGGGCATAAAGTTGTTGAATATAAAAAAAAAGTGTCATCTGAGCCCCTAAAGCTTCAGGGTTGAGGTGAAGATATTTAATCTCGACACCAAAGGAGGCATATGATTGATGTAAGAAAGCTTTAAAGATAGCAACTCGAAAGAAGCAGTCTGAGAGCAGCTATTTGGGTGAATATGTAAGAAGGGTGCAGATTGTGAGAATGAGGACGTTAAAGTGCACCAGAAGGACCTAAAAACCTGAAATTGCAATCTTGAGAAGAGGAGAAAAAAAAGTCTTAGAGATGGAGAGAGAGCATGGACCGGAGACAGAGAAAGAGGGGGTAGACAAAACAGGAGCTGGCTTCTAATAAGAGGTCTGCATACATTTGCTGAACTAAAATTTATGAGACAGAACAAGCCATGAAGGGCAATGATGGTGTGAGAACAAACAGTCAGGACATGTAGTTTATAGCACAGACAGTAAATTGCTGGTAAGTGGCAATGTACACCAGCGTTATGAAAGTGAAATCACTCAATAATGTGGTCCACAGTAAAGGATTTAAGAAAAAATAATTTTATTCTCATCATACATTTTGTATGATGAGAATAAAAGAGAGGTATTTTGTTGCTGCTATTTTCCTATTTTGTGTTGGGTTTTTTTTTTTTACTTTTTGAGGACAACTGTTGATTATTTCTATTTTGTATAACTGTGACTTCCCAATACCAATAGAACATGTAATCATTTGGTGTGCCTATCTGAAAGAGATGAAAAAGGCAATAATAAATAAATATTAAAGGACAAAAATAATGAAGACAGACTGGTCTGGGAAGAAAATGTGGCATAATGTTTAGAGTTGCTGCTGCTGGCTGTAAAACCTGATTTGCACCACACAGAGTGAAGTTATCTCTATCTATATGTATATATATATATATATATATATATATATATATATATATATATGTATATATATATATATATATATATATATATATATATATATATATATATATATATATATATATATATATATATATACAAAATAGTGATAAAACTGCAGTTATGAAACAATCTGAGGGGCAAGAACTACAGATGAAATTTAATAAATACCTATTTATTTGTGTATCTTAAAATAAAACACGTTTTATTTTGTTGACCCCAGGAAACCTGTTGGGACTACTTTTGCTTTGACCAAAACCGGACCACAATTCGACTCACAGGACATTGTCAGGGGTAAGTCACTGTGGGTCCACCAGAGTAAAGACACTGATCCCACACAGATTCATGTGAAAAATACTGGACTATCCCTTTAACTACCTCTTATCATTGCAAAGAGACTGTGACCTTGACCTTTGACCTACTTTCACCAACATTTAATTGGATCTATTCTGGACAACCTCGCACCCTTCCTGAAAATAACATGGAATTTGATACAGTAGTTTTTGAATAAAGTTGCTGACAAACAAACAAAGGGGGAGCAGAGTAAAAAGTGTCTCACCCTAATGTCTTCCAGTTTGTACTCCAACAGGCTTCCATCAGGCTCCTCTACACCAGCCCAATCTTCTTCTCCACCCACATCACCCCCTTGTCCCTCGATTATAATCTCAAAAAACACCATTTTCTCTGAGAAGCGGCTGAAACTGTTGTCGAAACAGATCTGGTAGTCTCCCTCCTCTGTGGGTTCCACCCTGAAACAAGAGAAAAACAGTGAATAGACAGGCTCAAGACTCCTGGGGACAGTAACATGATCAAGGACCCAGGTCTGACTGAGGAAAGACTTACACATGGACTCCGTCAGAACGTCGAGACTCAATGATGAGCAAGACGTCTTGTGGGGAGAGTATGGTGAAGTCTACATCCATACCGGCACCTGCTATCACCTGAAAAGTATGAAATGAGTTAATGTATTATCACAGGCATATGCAAATATTAAAAAAAAAGTGGGACATGTCATCATGAAGTGTGTACAGTGTTCTTCTTAGAGTCAAACGCTCCCTTTAGACAAATATAAAACAGGATAAGAACAAAGTCCTACTTTGTGACTGTTTTACAACACAGGACATGCTCCATACTGACGTGTTAGTGTTTATATTTCTAGACAACTGCAATATATTCACTAGAATAGATTCAGTTGTTCTCATATTTTTTGTCCTTTCATAGTCGTCTATGATTGTAATTTACTACGTTTTTCTTTTCTCATTAGTAGGGCTGTACAAGTTTTAGAAGTCAACATCTTTGCTTCTTGAGATTTGCTCAACAAACTCAAAATACCACCCGTTTTTCATTTAGTTGTTGTAATGCAGTGACCATGTACATGTTTGTCCACTGTTGCGATTTATTTAAGTTTCACAAGTTCTTTTTTGGTACAGTTATGTATGGCATTTGATTTGAGTCAAGACCACTAGTATTAAGTTTAAGGCAGAAAAAAATATTACTGTCTCATTATACTGAAAAAAAAAATTCAAGTAAATAAATTGTATTTCACCAAGCCCTTCTGATTGGTAATCAGATAAAACAAGCAACCAGGTGTAGTTACCTTAGATTCTGGGAAATTGTGGCATTTGCCTAACCAAAGAACTCACTGAGGAATCACAATAAATAAATAAATAATCATTATTATTATTATAATATGGAAAATATTGTTAGTTACACCCCTAGAATGAAGATTTGACACTAAGGGCCAAGGGCAACATGTTCAAATTTGTCCCTCCTAATCCTAATATTAGTCCAGAGCCAGAACCATGAACACAACCTGCTGGGTGACCTAAGGTGAGCAGGATCTGAGGCTTTCAGTTGTGTATGCACAGGTATTTTTTTTACAATGTATACAGTGGGAAAACTCATGTGAAGTAGAGCTGCACAATATATTGTTTGAGCATCGACATGGTAATGTGCATGTGCGTAGTCACATTGTAGGTCCTGCAGCGTAGGAGATGAATGAGCTCAACATTTTCTCATCTAATTTCAAGGGTACCTGACACACACTGCGCACCTGACAATCATTCTGAACCAGTTTGGAGTGAGTCACTAGCAGCAAGACTGAAAAATGAGCGATGAACAAGAGAAAAAATAACCCAAAATTAAGCATTGGTGCGAGAAAGCAAAGCAACATCAGTTATGTGGAATTATTTTGGCTACAAGGACTATACTGAAACATATGTTCTGTGTCGACCACTAATCTGTTTGAGCATTTGCGTCGGCACCACACAGCTGTTATATACTCCGAAGTGTTTTTTTTTTCATATTGCAGGTTTTAAAAAAATACTGCAATGTTAATTTTTTTCTAATATCATGCAGCCCTAACCTGAAGTGATCATCAGTTATGCTTTTTGAGTTCATCTGTATCCGGAAGCACATTTATTATTGTAATCTTATGAAACGGGTAGAAGAAATGCAATCTGACAAGTCATTATTGGGTTTCTGCTGTTTTTCCACACTTTTTGGAGGATGCAGGCACTGGAAAAGACTTTGCATCACTGATTTCAAAAGTGTTCACACCAACTTACAGTATATAAATAACTCTGATATGTCTGAAGAAATATGTTGTGTATTCTTTATTTTCTTAAAGCAAAGAATACAAACACATGAAGCTGGAAACCTTTGTCCCCAGATCCACCTTTAAAAACTCCATTACAGCCATCCTCAAGGACACCTGCTACTGCTTCTTACCACATTAACCCCTCAGCCCCTGTCCCCCAGTATATGTGACCCCCGCTAGACCCCATCCCCCAGTATCAGTGCTATATGTTGCTATCTGCTGTGTTTTATGTCACTGGTTCACCCAGAAGTGTTTCTTGTGTGTTTTTAACCATCACTTTATATATATATATATATATATATATATATATATATATATATATATATATATATATATATATATATATATATATATATATATATATATATATATATATATATATATATATATACACATATATATATATATTATCTGTTTTTAGTTTGCAGTCCTCTACCCTTTCCCCTCAGGTGAGACCAGTCTCTTGACAGGCCATCATTATAAATAAGAATCTGTTCTTAATGACTTGCCTGGTTAAATAAAAGTTAAATTCTTTTAACTTTATTTAACTAGGAAGTCCCATTGAAATAAGAAATCTCTTTTACAAAGCCAACCTGCCCAAGGTAGCAGCCACACAATGTACAACACATGTCTGATACACAATAACACAATAACTATTCAACCATAATGACATTCTTCCTTCACTTCATTCTCCATGAAATCACGAACAGAAATAAATGTTGGTAGCTTATCTGATTTCCTGCTGCATACATTGATTTCATTAGTTATGTTTTTGATGTTCATTTGTATCTGGAATCACAGCTATTATTACAATCTTGTGGAATAAGTAATATCTGATATGTCATTATTGGATTTATTGTAGCTTTTCACACTTTTTGGAGGATGTAATTCATGTGCATCAGTGTTTTATATTTCCTCACAATAACTTGCAGGATATAAAAAATATATATGACGTGTCTGAAAGAATATTTGAGGTCATAAAAGCTGCTTCCTTATGTAAACATGCACGAATAAAGGACAAGCTAGCTAAATGTGTGACGGTTTGGAACAAATCCTGAGACATGTATGATATAAATATGGATACATCGAGTAATTATGTGCTCTAATAAAACAAAAACACAGTTACCTGATATTCGACCTCCATCGTACCATTTTTTAAAGCCGTTTGAAAGAAACACTCGGATCTTCCGGCTGGTAACAGAAACGTGAATTCGCTGTCCAGGTTTGACCCGAAACCCTTCACCGATCCGAGGCAGCATCCTAACAGCACCGCAAGGACAAACCACCGTCCTGTGGTCCCCTCTTTCCCCCGGAGAAGGTCCATGTTGAACATATCCCCCCACACAGGGCTATCTAACTTCAGCCATCTCCTCTGCATCCCTCTTCCGCAGCAGAACTTTGCGAGGCGGTGATTGGATGAAAGCTTGTGAACGAGGGGAGGACTGAGAACCAATCAGAGCAGAGAGAGTAGACAACGTCCACCAATCATCGCCGAGCTGGGATCCTGTCCATGAAAACACTACTTCATTTATACTCAGTCTGGGTACTCACCAGGCCTTGGATGGCAAGGGGGATACAAATAATTATGACCGACGGGGCTCCTTGTAGATTACTGAAAACATGATGAATGTTTGCTTCAAAGGGTACTACCAAACATTTATTTCTGTGCTTTAGTTTTGATTTATTTGGTGGAAGAAAAAAGATCCAGGCAGAAATTTATTGCACATTATTTATTTTAATCAGTTTTAATTTTATTTTTATTAGGCCTTCGCCGCGGGCAACGTCGGCGCAAGGCCTATTGAGCCTGCGGTGATGGCCAGGTGACGAAATATGCCAGGGACGATGTCGCCAGGGACGACTGGCACCACTCACACACACTCACACATTCACGGTAGCGAGGCGTGTCCGACCATGTGCACGTCACATGCACACACCACATAATTGCTCCTGCTCAGAATGAATGGAAGTCTATAGGCCACGCCCCCTCAGGGTCACTGACATGAGCGAAAATGTGTCAAATGTGACCTCTGACCCCCTAGGGACGTGGGGAAAGTCAAAAGATTTTATTTGAGGGCGAGTTCGGGGGGGGGGGGGGGGGGGGGGGTCAGAAAAACGCTATATTGTTCCTGCTTGGTTCCTGAAATGTTCTTGCTTTTAGGCCTTCGCCTCGTACCACGTCGGACACAAGGCCTATTGATACTGCTTGCAGTTTGTTCTGATTCAGCCCTTTGAGCTGTAATTTGACCCCCTGAACATGCATGAAAACTCACCAAATTGTGCACACACATCGGAAGTGTGAAAAATTGCAAGTATTTAGAAGTTTTATAAAAGTCAGTAAAGAAATGTGTCTACAGCGCCCCCTAGAAAAGGTGAAATAGTTTGTATTAGGCCAGATCACACCCTAGTGAAGTTAGAGCTATGAAAATTGGTACACGTGTTTGTCATATGATGATGAACAAAAAATCTACTGATGACCACGCCCATAAACCAACAGGAAGTCCACCATCTTGGATTGAAATTTAAAAAATTTTGAGTCGTCTTTTTCAATGTCATTGGAATTTATCTATCTCCTCCTTGGCCGTTGGGCCAAATGTGCTCAAAATCGTGGAACACGATCTAGACAAGTGGAACATCAAAAGTTATCCTATTTATTTGGAAAAGTTTCATCGTTTTTGTGCTACGGTATCACAAAATTTGCAAAGATTTTGGGAAAAATTGCCACTACATAAATTGCTCTAGCTCGGACATACAAACATCGATTTGGCTGAAATTTGACACAGACGTCTATCTCCCAGGTCTACATCCATTTAGCTCATGACATTCTGATTTTTTCTATAGCACGCCCTAGAAATGTACTTTTATTAAAATGGCTGTAGTTTGCACATACGAACACCAATTTGGCTGAAATATGACTTCGATGTCTGTCTCCCCAGTCTACACCTGTTTGTTACATGAAATTGTTATTTCACACTATAGCGCCCCGTACAGATTTGGCAAATACACTGTTAGTAAAATGGCAGTAGTTTGGACATACAAACACGGACTGGGCTGAAATTTGACTCAGGCGTCTATCTCTCGGTCCTACACCAGCTTATCAATAGAAATTGCGATTTTGCTTTATAGCGCCGCCTACAAAATTGCCTAAAATGGCTGTAGATCTGGCATAGGAACACTGATTGGGCTGAAATTTGACTCAGACATCACGTGGGGAGGCGGTTGCCAGGGGATGCGATCGCGAGGGATGGTGAAGGCCTTTGAGACTGCTTGCAGTTTTAATTTTTTTTCTTTTTTGATGCCATCTTGTTGGGGGGGGGCATGGCAGGCTGGTGCAGGCTGGTGGACCCCACCAGTGCTAGTTTTGCAGTTTGGTAGTTTGGCAGTCCACGATGCACCAAGATGGGCGGCACACTCGTGGGAGGGGACCACTGATTCAGCTTGGCAGAGTGACAGATTTGTTGATTTAGACTGCACTGACAGTGCACCAAAAGCTCGCCATCTGAAACCAGGTCTACTTCTGGCGCAAGGCGAATGTAACCAGTCGAATGGTAGTTTGGCTCACTGGTGCGCAGAGCGCACACATCACCACGGCCTCACAGGCAGATTTCCAGAGTGTCAGACACATTCCAATGCAGTAAATTAGCATTTGTGCTAAAACACTTAATCAATGCATCTGGTTTGTCCAATGTAATTGTCATGTCCACATCAAATAAACATTTGATTGATTGTAACTAATCCCAATAATCACTATTCAATGTAACGATCAGAATCAGCACATAAATATATATCTATATTGAGTGTTCCGTCACGTCTGATGACAGATCAAATGCGTTTGGCATGTGTAATGGAAACTCAACCTGAACTAATTACCAGCTGAAACTAACGAGCCAACATCTCTCTTCACCAACCACAAACAGCCTCTGCATCAGAAGCTGAGAATATATTCAGCATCTCTCATCTTAGAATATTCAAAGAAAGACAGAGCGAGAGAGCAAGAGCGAGAGAGAGACACTGCCACCAAAATACTCGAAAAGGAGGGTGAAGAAGTAAAACTTATAAACTCCCACCCCTCTTTTACAAACCAATACTCCCAATAGATTCTGCTTCCTACTGTATGCCCCAACACACCTCTTATCCTCCATAAACACAAACATCCATAATCACTTATCAACACATTCTCTCACACAATCTGATTTACACCATCAATTCAGTTAATATCAATCCTCTTTGAATGTGCATCAAACAAAACAATCCAGATCCGTCCCTAGTAATAAAATCAAGAGAAATAAATAAATGAATAAACAAACCAAAATAAATAAATAAACAAAGGATGTGTATATGAAACACCCAAACAAAACATGTGTTCATTTGCACATTTGAAAAGGAGTGTGAAGACACAAATTTATTTAACCCCATACTGTTCTTTACTAAATGGTTTAACTTTACCTCATTTGTCGTCTTCACAAACACATTCATATAAACTTATTTTAACACATAGAATTAAAAAAAAAATTATACATAAAAACACATCCTTGAAGGAAACACAGAATAAATAAATAAATAACCATGCACAATGATAGTAAAACATGAGCCTGTTTACTACACAATAACAATTTTAACTGACATACTAATGACATTATTTCCAATGATACTTAGGTCTACATACATTTAGTTACTGCAGAATATTTAACTATGGATCTGAATACAGTATTACTTCAACAACAGGAAGCTTCATATATCTAATAATTACAATAACTAAATTAAAAAAACAAACCTTAAAAAAAGAGTTTGACTTCATTTTCATCTTTTTTTTTATATCTCTTTAAAACTCTCACAGTCTCAAGCAATGCACAGCACACATGATAGTTCTTACGTAAAAGGAACAACAAATGGGAAATGTGAGGGAAATGATCAATGTTGCAAAATGTGTGTGTAAATTGTGTATAAATCGGGAATTGAAAGTTACATGAAAAATGTGTGAAAGTATGAAACAGACCTCAGACTGTAGTCAAAAGATCTGTATTTGCAAATACAGTAGAACTACAGTCCGTCCATCCGTCCATCCGTCCATCCGTCCATCCGTCCATCCGTCCATCCGTCCATCCGTCCATCCGTCCATCCGTCCATCCATCCACTGAACCATTTAGTCCTCATGAGTGTCTTGAGGATGCCATATGTTAGTTCATATGCAAAGGGCCAAAACATCAAATGGATGAAACTACCATTAATTTATGACTGTTAGAAATGGATGATTGCTTTGATGATCAGGATGGTGGGAAATACCGAAGAGGCTGCAGTGCGGGGAAGGTCTCATCAGGGGTTTTAGTACCTGGAGTGTTGGGGCAGGTGGATATTTATAGGCCTATGTTGTTTGTAATGTGGTCTTACTTCTGAAATTCAAACAAGATTATCTACAAAAGAACATATCTAAATCTGTGTCCAGTTCAATTCAGTTCAGTTTTATTGTTGTTCTAAATCACAACAAGCTTTACAGAATTAGATGGATATGAAAAGTTACAGATAGAATAGGTTATCCTAGGCCCATGTCCAACCCTTTTATCAAATTTCATGAAACATTTTGCATAATCGGAGGAAAACACAGACAGACAAACCAAAAAAGAAGTCCTTTTTTAGAGGTAATAACAGTTACATGTATTGCTCCTCACATCTTCTGTTGGTCTATTCCTCTCTCTGTAACAAATAACGACCATGACAGGCCCATCACACTGTTGACTTCCGTCTGTCCTCCCTAAGTCTCTTTATCTTTACTAAACACAGTGTGTACTGTGTGTCACTATGTTGTGTAAGTCATGGAATGGGGACATAAATCTGTTTCTATTGTGACTCATGTGGACGGCCTTTGCTTATGGGGCACAAATATAAGTCTGCATATCATGAATTGTTACATTTGTGAGTGTGTGTGTGTGTGTGTGTGTGTACATCAAAGTGTACATACAACAATTTCAACATATGGTGTGTGTAATGTCAAAGTAGCACCTCCTACAAGAGTTTCACACTGAAACTTAATGAAATGCAACTGTTCTTCTATGTGAAAAACTTCCTACTGTATATGTAAGTAAAAGAATATACACCAACAAATAATGAAAACAAACTCAGTGCTATCATGTTACGATAGGGAAAATATCACAGATCTTGTTTTTCCACAAATACTTAAAGAAGATACAGATTATTACAATTATTTAATTTGTCTACTTTTCTTCAGTGATTCATAGATGTGTGATTTAGAAATAGATTAGTCGGATGCTGCAACCCTTACAAAGGTTCAACTAAGGTATTGATAAATCACTGGAAATAAAAAGGGAAGAAGACAAAAAAAAGTGAAGTAACTCTTTTAATAAAGCAGTGGCTGTAACTACTGAAAATAATTTAGAAATTTAAAAAAAATGTGTTTTAGTGCTGCCCCATTGGCCTCTTATGAAGATATTTGGATTACATTGAAACATATGTCACTTATTACTCATTTTAAATCTTAGCTGATTATTTAGCTGACTGATCAGTACAATGACCTTAAATTATAAAATTATGAAAACAGAATTTGCCCAAAAACACTGCACAAACCCCACAGATAATGCAATGTATGAAGAGAAAGGCTGTGTGGTTAAAGTGCAAACACTGTGTTAAAAACTGCATGTTATATTTGAGGCATTCAGAGACTTTTACTTTGCAAATTGTCAGTGAACCCCCTTCAATCCCCAGATAAACTTCAAAGCTAATGATCAAAAGTCACCCTGCCCAGTTCAGTCTTACACTTAAAGCTCAGCCAGACTAAGTGATTGTGCAAGTTTCCCAGAAACTGATGAAAAATAGCTACAAACACAAAGAACAGCAAAAGTACGCACTGAAGCCCAAGGAGCAAGAAACTAAAGTGAGAGAAAAGGAAGTGTCAGCTGACAGATGATAATAATATTCAGTAGTTGTAGGGAGTGCCCCACATATAGTCGGGTACTATTTTCTTTCACTCTCTCACTGTTTGCCTCTCCCTCCTGTCATCTTCATTTCCTCCTTACGTTCACTTGTTTGAAAAGCAATATTAGTGATAGTTGACAGCAGGCGACCAAACGCAGAAGACTGAAATCTGCATGCAGTGCAGAACATCGCCTTCTTCTCTTAGAATACAAGTGTGAGGTGAGTCTTCTAAAGGTGTTGAAATATAAACAACATGCTACCTCATAAATTGCTGTAATTGTCATGTTTTTTTTTTTATTTTATTTTGTTAGTATTTTAAGTGTTATCGAGGTTTGATATTTTCAAGCATCACCTCATGTGTGACTGATATGAAGAATAGGACTTAAATAATTGTATATGAATTTGTCTTCTTTTGTGTTGTGTTTCTTCTGCATCAGAAACTCCTGAGACACTTTGATGTGTGACTTGTCTTTATTTTCTCTTCCCCTATCTTGTCCCTATAATTCTTTGTCTTTTACTTCATCGTCCTTCTGTCTGTTTCAGTGTCTTTCTCTTCACACCTCAATTCTTTACGCCCCCCCCACGTGGTGTGTGATCAGGTGGGATGGTGGAGGGCGGCACGGGTACCTGCCCTCATGTGTTTGTGGTGGACAGTCAAGCCAATTATGTCCCCCTGCCCCGTAAAAAGAAGCCATGGTGGAACAGAGTACACCAAAGGTTTCTTCTCCTGCTGCTGGGACTGGTCTTGTTTGGACTTGTTATTGAGGGATTTTTCCTGTATACACTCTACCAAAAAATGGAGGTGAGACTGATATCTGCATGTGATAACATCTACGCCTGTCTACAGTGCGTGGAGAATGGAAATTTCTATTTTCAAGAATTTCCCTAATTTCCTCCACGTCACAGCCAGAGTCATACCCAACAGTGAACAGCTGAACACTATTGCACATGAGTTGTTTTCTGCTCTCTAAGTCACAAGCTAATTGTGATAATTATTTCATTCTCTAGTTTTACTTCTCTTTTTTCATGACACTCTCGAGTGAAACATGTTTAATATTACTTCACTGACCAGAAGACTTTCATAATGTTTATTAGACCTTATTCACTTGAGGAAATAATCAGACAAATTTGAACTGATCAAATCCTTTATCAGTTAATACATTTCTTATTTCTCAAATAATTATCTCATAGCAATGATAAAAAAAAAATAGATCTGCGTGAAATGTATTTTGTTTTTTATTTTAATGTAATAAAATAGCAAAAAAAAAAATAGGTGGGTGTTAATGTTGGCTCCAATAAATATGTGCATATTCTTTTATTAAAAGATGTGCTGCAAACACAGTAAATCTTGTACTCTCTTTACATTTTGTCTGCATTTTTACACATTTCTGCATGTACATTTCTGTTAATTTCCCCGAGTAGGATACTTCCTAAATTTAAAGGTCATAAAGTTTTAACAACTTGCACGACGGCAGACAGATTTCTCACTTTTCTTGTTTCTTTTTCCCTACAGATGTTCTTATGTTTGCCACCTTCTCTCTGCCAGAACCAGTCAAATACCCAATTCTCTGCCCAGCTTGTAAGTGTGGATTTATATATCTAATTGCATGCAGCAAGTTATGCTACTTGACAGATGATTATATTTTTTTCTGTTTTTGTGTGTAAGGGTGGCCCCATACCAAGTCGGGAACAAACTGAAGGTATGACTTTATTGTCTGATTAGTTATTTCTGCCTCACATTTTACCATATGCATGTACATACTGTACAGTACACATGTACAGTATGCAAACACACAGAATTACTACATATTTACACGCAGAATTACTACATATTTACTGTCACTGTGGGTAGTAAATATGCAGTAACATATTTACTGTTGTAAATAGTAACATTTACTGTGGGTGGTGAAGTGCCACAACATACTCAGTGTGTGTTTTTCTTACACGATGACAATAAAGGCTATTGTATTGTATTGTATTAGGTTTAGGGTCTATTCTATTCTATTCTATTCTATTCTATTCTATTCTATTCTATTCTATTCTATTCTATTCTATTCTATTCTATTCCATTCTATTCCATTCTATTGTATTGTATTGTATTGTATTGTATTGTATTGTATTGTAGTCTATTGTATTGTATTGTATTCTACTGTATTCTACTGTATTCTATTCTATTACTGCAGTGGCTCAACCACACAAAACAATGTGCTGGAGTCATGTAACCCTCTTTTCTTCAATAGGGTCTGATGAGTTTCACACAACGCAACCACTTCCAGATCAGCTGAAGCGGCGGCCCCTGGCACACCTGCTGGGTTAGTGCTTTGTCACAATATTTGAACCCAAATGCAACGTATACAGTCATGGTTAATCAACTGTTTATTTATTGTCCATTTATATAAACTGCTCTTTTTGGTTTTAGGCCCCAAGGAGTCTGTGGGAGGAGACTTTGTGGTGCAGTGGCAAAAACAGGGAGAAGCCTTTACAGTGGACATGGGCTACGACAATGGCCGCTTGATGACTGAGAGAGAAGGTTACTATTACCTCTACTCCAAACTTCATCTAAATGCTGTACAGGAGTGTTTGCTTATCAGTCACAAGGTCATGAGGATCACAAAAGCTTATGGAAGGCCGATAGAGCTTATGAGATCAAAGAGGTTAGTCATCGAGCCACTCCTTATTTCCTTCCTCTGTCACTGTCTTTAGTGTGGCGTGGATGTATTCAGTCAGTAGTGTAACATCTTCAATATGTTTCCTCCAGTTTCCGTTGCCCAACCCGAGAACCCCTGAGTCAGAAATCTTCAAATGCAGAGAACCTGTGGAACACTTTCCTTGCAGGCATCTTCCACCTTGAAGAAGGAGATGAAATATATGTCATACTGGAGAACGGACAGTCACTGCGTCCAGGACCGACTGACAGTTTCATGGGGGCCTTTATGATATCTCCTTAGAGGGATATGGATTTTGATTAGAGTCTATGTCTCTGCATGTCGATTATGCCATTATTTTTGGTAAATTTAATATATAGTTCATCTAATATATACTGTATTAATTAAATAATTATATACTTGTGATATAGAAGAGTAACTGATATTCAGGCTGTAAAAAAAAAAAAAAACTTGTTTAATCATTTGTTGTATATTTTGTGTGAGTAAAGTGTTTTTCAATAATCAAACAGAAATGCAGAAGGTAGAATAAGTGCTGAAAAATTATTTCAGAGGATAAAAAGTTCAACGCAACAATGCATAGGTTTATTCTATGCTCGTTGCAAACTAAAACGTACATGCACGTATCAAGATCCAATCAGCTTGGATATTAATACGACACCCACAACCCACATACCACAGTTGCAGATGTATACTTACATAAAATATACAAACACCTGCAGGGCATTGTGTGTGTGTGTGTGTGTGTGTGTGTGTGAAGAGCAGGATGTGGTTGAGTAAGGATGCCCTGAATAGAGGATGAAAGTGAAGATGAGTGCTGATGTGCTGAGGTGAGTGTGGCTGAGTCAGCTTTATTTACAGAGTAGAGGGGAAAGTTTAACAGACATCACAATGCTGTCAAATGGAAAAAGAAGACATACAGTGTGGGGGTTGAGAGACATTGAGTAAAGGAGAGATTAACACCCAAAAGGAGGAATGGGGCAGGGAATAAAGGTGGAAAAAGAAATGAAAGTGTGCAATGACAGCATGAGAAAGGAAAACACACAGACAGATAGATAAGTAAATAAGTAATTCAGCACTAAAACAGACACTGACCTTAGATACAAGTGTGATATTTGGGTCATTTCCTGTACTGAGAGACAGATAAACATCTTTGTGCTAGAGTGAACGACCACAAGCGAGTGCAAAAAAAAAAAAAACCACATTGTTTTATTGTCAGTGGCAGAAGGAGATTATCTTATCTGTACTTGAATTGAAGGTACTTGATGTAAATAATTTTCTGCAGTAAATTAACTACAAAAGTAGTGTCTTTATTTTAATTATATAATTTTGGTTAATTAGTTTTTTTTTGTTTTTTTGTTTTTTTTTTACATTTTTCAAAGAAAGTAATTTAGTGTTGGTTGATAAAGTATAACTGGAACTCAGTATGTAGTTACTATATCTAGACAAGGTGGTTACTGATGTGTAAAAATAGGACTAAAAAGGTGGAATGTCTCTCAAAACAAATTTTATGGTCAACAGTGTAGTTATTGATGACTTTGTGTAAAATTATTACATGTCTATTTATTTCTATAGGTCTACTCAATGCTACTTAAAATCAATATAATAAAATGTGAGTGTTATTTTAGCATGGAGGGATTAGTTTTAATGTTTTATTTTGTGTTTAGTGTTGAGTTTTAGTGTTTTATTGGACTTTTTTTCCTTTTTCACTGTTTTTGTTTTATTGTCTTTTACGTGTTTTACATATGATTGAGTTGTTTTATCCTGTGTTTCCCTTATGTTCTAGATCAGGGGTGTCAAACTCATTTTAGTTCAGGGATTACATTTAGCCTAATATAATATAAAGTGGGCCAAACCAGAAAAATAATATAAATAATAGGATAAATAATATCAACTCCAAACTGTTCTCTATTTTTGAGCATAAATAGTAAAATTCTATAATGAAAATGTACTTCAACAAACCATGAACCAATATTAACAACCTGAAAATTCTTAAGAAAAATAAGTGCAATATCAACAATTTTATACTTTAGTTTATAATTTATACACATGCATCACAACTTAAAGACAACCATGGATTTACAAATACACACATTTAGTAACATTCAGAATATTGATAAAATTCCACATACATTTCAGGTTATTCACATTTTTTGTAACAGGCTAGTCTTTTTTATTTTCCCTTTTTTTGCACTAAACAAATAAGGAAATTAGCATTTTTTAAAATACTTTTTATTCTTTATTATGATTATAGTTTATACATTTTAGATTGAACTGATGTCAAATCATTTTAACTTCCTTAATTATTAATATCTTCTGTGTCATTTTTGGACTTCACAAATTCATCTCAGGAGCCAGACTGGACCTATTGGTGGGCCGATTTTGGCCCCCGGGCCGCATGTTTGACACATCTGCTCTAGATGTAAAGCACTTTGGTCTTCTTGTGCTATATAAATAAACTGTGATTGAGAAACTTTGATTTATTTATTTTTGTTTTACCCCATCTAAGGTTTTTTGTTTGTTTGTTTAAACACATTTTTCAATACTCTTTTACTGACATTTAATTTTTTGAAGAAAATGAATGAATGAATCAATCAATCAATCAATGAAATCAATCAACCAATCAATCAATCAATAAAACAGAATGGAAAATCAGAGGCCAAACACTTGGACACTTGCACATGTTCTCATCACTTCAGGTGTTACTTTCATTGACCTTCATTTCACTCACTTAACAATAATCAGAACGTGCACACACCTGTGCTCAACCCTAGCCTGCGCTAACTTTAACCTTAACCTGACCTAAATGTAAACTTTACAACACATCTCTAGCTTCAGATTAAATGATTCACATTACACAAACCTGCATTATGTTCCCAAAACTCTACACACTAATGCTCAATATCATCCAGTTGTGAAGTGCTTACTCCAAATAATTGTAATTATGTTGGGTTTTTTTTAGAGTCAACAACTTGATTTTATATAACACACAGGAGGTGCATATGTGTTTGTTTGCTTGCTCACACGTTTTTTTTTCTTCTTCTTTTAAACCACAATGTATGGTAAATAAACAGGAAATGATGATCATTTCAGTTCCCATTACGGCCTACGTAACAACTGGGAACTTTCCTTTGTAATTAAACCATTGCATTTATTCCATATGAAAGTTTCATGCTTTCACACTCTCATGTCACACACACACACACAATATTTTTTGCTGATATCCACACTCAGACATTATGGATTAAATAGGATAGATTATTCTATAAGTGTTTGCCTGGAGGTAAATATTCATATCTCACACATGTAAAACACTACTGATCATTGTTAGACATATTTTAATTGTAATTTAGAGTCACTTTGTGAGTTACGTCAAACATAGAAACTTACTCATCATTAGAGCAGATACACTTTACTGCAGAACATCAAAATGAGGTCCCTGAAAGACTTGTTTGACAATTAAAAACATGCATTTAGTCAGTCTTATCTTTATAATCTGGGTCCATTTATAAAATGAAAGACAAATCATAAAGTCATATTTAACTCATTGTAGACTGAAGATTCATCACTTTCCTAAAATAATTGCCTGAGTTTTTTTTTTGTTTGTTTCTTGTTTTTTTTTCTTCTTCTTCTTCATCTAAATAATTTCATGTTTAAGTACTTAAGTTTTTATGTTCACTGAAAATCTGAAAAAGAATAACAGGCAAATATTTTTGGAAGGTGATGATACAAGTATATTGAATTTTAAGTGTATTGCACTTTGACACTAATGTAGTGATACTCACATTAAAATAAATTCTTAAAAAAAAACAACAGCAATATAAATATAAATAATAGTAATAAATAGATCAACATATAAAAACAATAAATAGATTATATACAGAGTAACTTTTCTAGATATTTCCAGATTGAAGTGAATGTCTAGTCAAGTCCAGATCTGTTCTCTTCTCTTCAGAAATACCCTCATAGCTTAGACACTGTCTGCCCGCTACCACTTGACTCAAATACAGTCTGGTGTTGTGGCAGGAAGATCTGGAGTCTCATGTATTGCAAAATGTAGATCGCCAATGTCTGTTTTAGTCCACGAGGAACATTCCAAATCCTGATCCCCTCAGCTCCAGCTTCCAGTTCTCCAGTCCCACCTGCGGTATGGTCATTTGTGAGACCACTCTGCTTTCTGTGTCCATCCAGTTCACCGCCCAACACTTCTTGGTCACAGGTTGTGAGTCTGTAACATTCGAAAGCTCAACCTTGCAGGTGAGTTTATCACCCAGATCCACACTAAGGACACCGGCGGTGCAGCGAAATGGGCAGGTGAAATTGAGATTAACATACATGAAGTACATCCCGTCTTGTTTGACCTGAAGTGAATGCTGCGCTGAGTCAAAAAAGAAGTTGCTTCCCAAAGAGTTTCCAGTTCTGTAGTCGATGACGCGCCACTTCATGGTGGAATTCTGTAATAAACCTACAGGAGGAGACAGAGACACTTCATTTAGTTTATGTTTATGCTCTACAACACTGGACTGCCCTCTGATTTTCTGTTTACTAAATGTAAATGGTGACTTGTCAGTGCAAATATAATCTAGTTAATATTTATTTATTTTCAAATACCAAATTGTATAACATTAAATATTATAACATAATAAACTACTTATTATTATCATCATTATTATTAATATAAATACTTTCCCAAATTGTTTCTACTATTATAATGTGCAATCCTAAGTTACTTATTATATTATTTTTTTTCTTATGGTATTTTTATGGTATTACTTGCTGCTGTTGGAACCTCAGTTTCCTGAGGGCTCTGCCCAAAGGACCAATAAAGTTCAGTTTAATATAATCTGAAATGTTTAATGTTCTTGAAAGCATATACTTAAAACAGTTTATGTTACAGAAAATGACAGGATATCCTCTTGACACCCAGCAATGTTTTTTTTTTTTGTCCCATGTGGAAGGGAAACACTGTCTTCTGCTATTTATATAAAAAAAAAAATGTATCTGGGAAAAAAACTGATGCATAATTCTATTTCCAATTCGGACAATTATTTACATAAAGAATGTCTTTCCAGGGTTTCAGTAGTATATAAACCTGCTTGTGTCTCTACAGGACAGTGTTGACCATTTTTAGCTGCTTTGTGAAAAATAAATAATTTACTAAAAAAAATTAGAATTTATCAGATAAAAGTAAACTTACTTGAGTCGGCATCCAGGTAGGCAAAATTACGCATCTGTTGAGGAAACACAAGAGAAACAAAACATAATGAATATAGACACTAAATAAACAAACCACCAGACAAACTCAGCCATATATACATATATTATAAGTATTTAATTTATAGTTGTTGTTTTTTTTTTACCTTATAGACTGTGTGGTCTGTGGGCTCTGTTGAAACTGAGGCCTTATAATGGTGGTACACACCAGAAGGGGCCACTTTGGACTGCAGGTCCCTAACAGCCAGGACCACACCAGCAGCTACTGCAGCCACGGACACAAACAGAACAACCACTGAAATGACCAGACAAGTGTCCAGACAATGTCCACGCCGCCGTCTACTTTTCTGTAGAGACTCTACATCCATGTTTGTGTTGTGATTTTCTCCTATTAATCTACAGGCAGATGTCTGTGCTACAGAGAGTCTGTCCTCCACACGGTCCAGTTTAGAAACTTTTGGTCAAAACAATCGCGCTAAAATGCCTTAAAGTGCGTGCGCAGCCTCTGGAAGGGTCTTGTATTTAACCTCCGCACGCGCAGCTCCACGGTCCTGTGTAATGTCACGCAGACCAGTCCGGCTCTACAGATCACTGATGCAGCTGTGATCACCATGATGGCTTTTTATAGTCTTACTTGGGCTTTGCAGACAGTTTCAGGGACGGAGGAAAAACGCGGAAGTCATGGGTTTCCCTCTCGCCTCCTCCTCACACACTCCTTCAGTGCGTTTACAGGAGGTGAGAACAAAGACACGCACAAACTTTCCACAGAGCTTTTTTTTTTTTTTTAGCTGTTGCGCAAGTGTCATTGCTGCTGAAAGTGTGGTGGAAAACGAAAGGGACAAGTAAAAGCCTTCCGACACAGTCAAATACTTCATAATCTCAACATCACAAAATGAAGTAGACACTGGTTTAAAAATAACAACAACAAAAAAAAAGTGGCACAACAGAGATGATGACAGTCTGATAAGAACTACGTTGGAAAAGATACAAACTGTGAAAAATAGATAATAGTAGGGTGAGGCTTTGCAGACAGTGGACATGTGTCTCATAAGCAGACTAAAAATAGCTCACAGCGTCACTCCAGGTATATGTACCTGCCTTAATTCCTGCATTACCACGTGAATGTGAAAAAAAAGGAATTCTCTATTGTATTCAGTGCGCATGCTCTAGCCAGAAAATTTCTGTGCATCCTCAGGGAGCTTGCCCCCAAAGACAAAGGCTGACTTCTTTGACAACCAATCAACAGACAGCCTTAGTATAGTGCAGTATAAAAGCACATGCAGTAGAACATCTGTGTGGAAAAACCTAGAGAGGAGATGAGACTGAACTTCGTAATACACTAAAAGTGTGTGTGTGTGTGTGTGTGTGTGATGGGCATAAAATTGTGTATGGGTGTGCCCATACCAATATTTGGATATTTCTAAAATGTCCATGTCAATTTTAAATGAGAAATTACATGATATTCAGGATACAAAAGGTTAATTTTTCAAATCAAATAAAATCAAATGTTATTTATATAGCACCATACAACACCAAAAGCTGCACAAGGTGCTTTCCAAAATGAGATAAAATCAAGTAACATTTATAAAACCAAGATAAAACAAGTTATAAAACCATAGCAACAACATAAAACAGACATGGATAATCTTGCCTAAATAAGTATGTTTTTAAATGCGATTTAAAAACAGCTAGCTCAGTCATTGATTGTAATTGTGCTGGAAGCATATTCCACAGCCTTGGGCCAAAAACTGCAAATGAACGATCGCTATATTTTTTATACTTGGATTTTTGATTTGAATTTCTCTTCTCCTCAGTTCTGCCTCTCAAAGAAGGCATGTCATTGGTGGAGACAGCCTCACTATCTGTGATTGGCTTAACTTCCTGTCTGTATAAAAACCCATTCAGACTGCGACACCTTTTCTCTTCCATGCACTCAATTTCAATAATTTTCCACATAAACCTCAACACGCAATAATAACTTCTGTGCGTCCCATTCCATTCCCATGTTTTTCATTTTGGAGGGGTGGAATGTGTCGCAGTTTGACACTGATTCTACTGAAACAGATACATCATGTTAAAAGTATATTAGAGTAGGGCTTGGCACCGACTGAAATGGGTAGTGCAACATTCCTTGTCTTTCGGTTCCACGGTAATGTACCCAGAGGTTCAACACATCACAGTTAACGTCTGGGTTTTTGCAGTGGCAGTTAACCCTGTGGGGACATTAATGAACGTTCCATATGTGAGTGGTGAACAAATGAGAATGTTTTTCTAACCTATTAGAACATTTTACTAACTCATCCGAATCCATTCTAATGCGTCTGAATGCATCTTTGTTCCAGGTCCCTCTATAAAACTAGTCCTGTCCAAATAGGGCTTTGATACAAATAAAATTAGGTCAAATTATGTTCCCACCAATGTCAACATCATTATTACGCCCTTGGTGTGTGTGTGTGTGTCATACTTTTACAGAGGGGAAATTTTTCATGGTAATATTTTACATTACATTTTTATCTAAAGTGACTTACAATAGAGGACATAATATATAGACTGCATCACTAGCAGTAACAAGGTCGACAGGAAATATACAGAACAATACGTGCAAATGTTCTTTGAGGTTAGTAATTTTTTTTTCTCAAATACTTTGATGCAGGATCAAGTAGAGTAGACAAAACAGAGACAAACATCATGTATCATGCCTAGAGTCTATCCCAGGTCTGGGTCAGAACAGGCATCAGTGCAGTACATAGTCACAAAAGAGGAGAGTCTTCACATGCTTCTTGAAGGTTGAGAGAGATGATGCCAGTCTTGTGGATTCTGGGAGTGTGTTCCACCACTGAGGGACTAATAGAGAGAACAGTTTTGCCTGGGATCACTTAGAGTGAGCAGGGGACACCGCTAGTCGGTTTGTGTTGGTGGAGCGTACAGTAGATCTCTGGCAGGAGCATACGGCTTTAATATTAACACACAACTTGAACAATATTTAACCAAGCTTAAATGTTAACTTTGGTGTCTTGGATGAAAAAAAAGTTCAAATAAACAATGGAGTCTTGGAGCAAACCTTTACCAAGCAGCTTTAAAAGCAGCAGACTACACATCCTGGTGAAACCTGTACAGGAAATTCACATTATAACCAAATATATAAGGCTCCTTATCTTATTCTATGTACTTTGACTGTGTTCCAAGTGTTTGTACAATACAGAAGCAGTACATATTTACCTTTTCTCTAAGACTTCTGTAAGACAATGTTTTTGCAAGAACTTATTAGATACCCAGTCCGTTACACACCACACAAATGTCCACCAACAATCACAATCATTTCAGAGCAAATGGAAGCTTTTATCAACCCTTTCACTCTTCACCTTTGGACATATAGAGCATTTATCTGTGGACCGTAAAGTACATAATAGCTGAATAGATGTCTTTTAACTCTGCAGATTTCTTGCAGAAAACTATACTATACTATACTATACTATACTATACTATACTATACTATACTATACTATACTATACTATACTATACTATACTATACTATTCTATGCTATGCTATGCTATGCTATGCTATACTGTACTGTACTGTACTGTACTGTACTATACTATACTATACTATACTATACTATACTATACTATACTATACTATGCTATGCTATACTGTACTGTACTGTACTATACTATACTATACTATGCTATGCTATGCTATGCTATGCTATACTGTACTGTACTGTACTGTACTATACTATACTATACTATACTATACTATACTATACTATACTATACTATACTATGCTATGCTATACTGTACTGTACTGTACTGTACTATACTATACTATACTATACTATACTATACTATACTATACTATACTATACTATACTATACTATACTATAGGACCTTTGTTCCTTTTCAACACATATGGTGAGTGATCATTAATCTTCCAGTTTTTCATGCATAGTGTAATTACCGCTGAGGCCTTTCCCTCCTGCATTAGATGATGATCCACAAAACTCCTCCAGCCGGGTAGGGCCGCCTCCAGCAGAGTTTACACCAAGAGGGATGGCAGTTATTTGCTGATCACATTCAGTACTTTCAGGAATGTAAGGAGTTTGAGTCAACAGAGGAATTGCTTGTCAAATGATTGTTAAAAAAATACAATAAACCGGAAGTGATTGTTCTTCTAAGCTTAAAAGACAAATGTAACTAGAAAAGCACAAACAACCACCAAGGCAGACCTCCCCCCTCCGAATGAAGGGAGGTCCGCTAAGGAGGTTATGTTTTTGCTAGAGTTTGTTTGTCTGTTTGTTAGCTAGATAATGGATGGATCTTGATGAAAATGTCATGACATGTTGGTAGTGTCACAAGAAACAAATGATTAGATTTTGGTGATGATCCGGAAGAGATCCTGGATTCTGGATCACTTTGAAATTTTACATTGCGGTAAATGGAGACTAAATTTCAAAGTGATCCAGAATCCAGGATCTCTTCCGGATCATCACCAAAATCTAATCATTTGTTCCTCGTGACATTCCCAACATGTCAGGAAATTTTCATCAACATCCGTCCATAATTTTTTGAATTATCTTACTAACTAACTAACTAACTAACTAACTAACTAACTAACTAACTAACTAACTAACTAACTAACTAACTAACTAACTAACTAACTAACTAACTAACAGACAGACAAACTGGCAAAAACATAACCTCCTTGGTGGAGGTCATTATATCTCTGAATAGAGTTTCAGGGATAGTTAGTAAGATAACTCAAAAACTTATGGACAGATTTTGCTGATATTTTTAGGGTAGGTTGGTAATGGGGAGATCTGGTAATGGGTGGGGGGTGGGGTGGGGGGGGCATTCTTCCTGTTAAAAGATATTCAGTTTTGAAATGCCAAATTTTCCATATAAATGAATAACATGGAGAGGAAAAACTGATTAAATTTTTGGATGATTTACTATTTCTACATTGCCCACAAGGGGCTACTAAAAAGTTTTAAATCACTAAACACTCTTTTGTTCATATCACTGGAACTATTTTTCTGATTGATTTCAAATCACATGCAAATGAAAGCAATTGGAAATTCAAAAGGATGTTCGAAAAGATGCCAGACACCTTAACTGTCTGGTTAAGATTCGGGGAAGCATGATGATATACCCCTGATGGCATAAGCCTATTTTAGTTTCACATTATCACATAAACACTTGAATAATCACTGTACTACTACTTCACTGAATATGCTTTCATACTTAATTTCACCAAATTTGTTCCTTCTTTTGTCCAACATTTTACATTTATATTAATACATTAAGTCATGTTGTGAAGTAGGAAAGCACTGTGTGAACTTGCAGTCCTTGCAACAATTGTGTCTGTAGTTTCATGAAAACATGTGGAACTTACACAATTACAAAAACGGAACACAGACAGCTGATCTTAATGTCAAAACAAGCAAATGCAACCACAACCTTTGGTAAATTGACATAAAAAACCCACCTTCAGACCATAAGAAAGCCAGATGAAAATCACAATAACTTGTAATCCATCTTTATTCAGATAGTAATGTAAATCTGCAAGAGAACAAGACAGAATAAAATAAAAAGTTCATAAATTTTCTGAACCCACTTTATCCTCACAGGGGTTATGGGGTGAAGGTGGGGTACACACTGAACTTGTCGCCAGTTCATCGCAGAACTAAAATAAAACAACAATAAAAAATACAGAGCAAATGATAAGTCTTAAAGATTACATTTACATGCATGTATTCTAATATATTTTTTTAACTATATATGTATTTGCTATATCATAATAATTGGATAAAGTACTTCACACATTTGGCAGATTAAGGGGCTACCTTTTAAAATCACTTTGTTGACTAGAACAAAGACCACCACATCTGAAAGACCTCAAATGCCTTTAATTTTTGCTCCACAGGTGTATATGGGGCTTTACTGATTTACTTTAATTATTGCTGAATGTCAATTCAGTCCCATTCTGTCTGATTTACTTATAGCCTGCCTGCATTCCCTGAGAAACCCCCCTGTTTTTTGTTTTTAATTTATTTGTGTGTGTGTGTGTGTGTGTGTATGTATATTCCTATCCTTCATTTACACACATGTACCATTCACACCATTGAGATCAAAATTCAGGTCCCCATGAGGTGTAAATAAAAGAGTAGGTCCCCAGTAGTAAAATATAAATCTGTGCAAACTATGACATTTTTTGCAAATGATATGGCCCTATACATTTATTATGTTTTTTTTTCTGGAAGTCCCATAAAGTATGAGGGAAACACGTGCAGAGCAGATTGTATGTTTTTCAAAGGTTTGAAGATGTGTTTATTTAAAAAGCTATAATTTACTTATTTTTTTATTATATTTTTTTAATTTTCAAAAGATTTTCTAAAAAAAATACATTTTATTTATTTTTTAAATGTATTATACCTTTTTTAAAATGTTTTTTTTTATTATTATTATTTTTAGATGTAAAAAAAATTGGGGGGGGGGTATTTATGCTCACTAATTAATGGGTGGAAGTGATGATTACAGACTTGGTTTTCATGAGACATGGAAATGGATATGTGTGTGTGTGTGTGTGTGTGTGTGTGTGTGTGTGTGTGTGTATTTGTCTTTAGTTCCTGTATGAGATAACTTATAGAGAGGAAGTTGCAAACTAAGCAATAAAAAACACAACAGATCATGAGGAATGACAGATGAGAAAAGATAGTAGGTATGATGGGGAAAAATGAGGGGACTCTTTCTGTGTGGGAGTGACAGACAGAGAATGGGAAGTCAGCATGAAATACAGAAAATGAGAAATTTATCATTATCAGTATGACAGCTGATTTGTACATGGTCATAAGTTCCTGCAGGGCAAAAAAACACATCTTCTGTTCCCTAATGAAACTAACCACAGTCTGTACCATCCTGCACAAACAAATATATGTACATTCTTAAAAGCTGACATATTTGTTTTCAAAAAGTTGACCCTGCTGCTCATGACCACAGTGCTCTACTTTCACTGATAATGAAAATAACCTTGTTTTATGTTTCCATTCATTTTGGGGCAGAGGTAGTAAAAGTACTCCCATTCTGTACTCAGGTAGAAGTACAGCTACTCTTGTGAAAAATACTCTGGTAACAGTACAAGTACGGATTTAACTCCTTTACTGAAGTAATAGTAAAAAAGTACAACTTTTCAATTGTGATTAAGTTAAAAAAAAAAAAAAAAAAGCTGTATTTTTAAAAATTATTATCATTATTTATTTTTTTATTTTTTTTTATTTTTTTTTTTACCATGGATGAAGTACTTATTTAACAAGGAAAGATCATAAAAGTTTCAAAAGTATCCAAAAATAAAGCCCTTAAAAGTGAATTACTGTGTAGAAAATGTGTTTAATCAGGTTCAGTTTTGTGGGTATGGACAGGAAATTTAGGAAAAATGGGTGGAAAAAAGTCACAATTGAGATAAAAATCCATCATTATGAGATTTAAAAAGTCATAAATATGAGATAAAAATGCACAATTATGATAAAAAGTCAGAATTGTGAGATTAAAAAAATCTAAATTATGAGATAGTCATAAATATCTGATAAGAAATGCATAATTATGAGAAAAAGAGCTGAAATTATGAGAAATTATGGCAAATTAATATAAGAAGTCATTATTGTGATATAGAAAGTCACAATTTAACTCTGATTTGACTCAGTAGCATCATCCAGTAAAGGAAGGATGTCAACTAAAATACTTTCATATATTTTGATACCAACCCCCAAAATACAACCCAACTGAAAATCACTGGGGGAAAAAAAACAGCTAAAAACAGATTCACTCAGAATAAACACAAAACAAAACACTCAGATCTACTCACAGATAATCAGACTTTTCTTTGCTTTGCACAAACAGACAGAAGACAGAGAGTCAGTGTTGATTGCTTGACAATCTAGCAAATGCCCTATTTGCACAGGATAAATATTATCTGTGGGCTGCTGGTAATTTGCAATTACCTCCGTACCTTTGTGTTATTGTGTGGTGCATTCAGACGGGATAAACAAAAGTCTGTAATTCAAACAAATTACAGACATTAGAATGGATTAGATTTCTACAGCGCTTTTCAAGGCACCCAAAGCACTTTACATTATTCATCCATTATTCATTCACTCTCACATGCTCCCTGTGGTGGTGGTAAGCTACATATGTAGTCACAGTTGCCCTGGGGCAGACTGACAGAAGCTTGGCTGCCATTTTGAATCTTTTTTATTTTTAACCAGTTTATTCATCTCACAGATTTTTTGACAGGAATGCATTTCTGATAATTAGATGGGTATAATTTGTGATTGTGACCTTAAAAGGTCATTGCCAAGGTCAAGTTTGCTATTCTGAAGAATGTCAATAGACTTTCATTGTACTAATGAGTACCAATTTTTTCATTTCATAGGCGATGGCGGCCATATTGTGTAAATCATGGCACTATGGTGTGAAGTGAATACTCTAGCATGTGTGTATTTTATACTTCTTGAGCTTAGTGATTTTCCATTGGGGAATAAAATAATTTTGTTGTTTTAGTTCAGTATTTTTCCGCCTTGGAATAAGTCACTCCTTAGAATTTAACCAATGAAGTGTTGTTATGAAACTGTGTAATATGACACACTCCCAACCTACTAATCCCATTTAACCACATGTCCGCTTTTCCTGTCCTGCTCCTGATCATTGCTACTGGATTTCTGAGTTTCATAAACCAAAAATGAGTCATCAAAAATGAGTGAATGAACATGATTCACAGCACTAATTCCATTTTACCATTAAATTATTGTGTAAATGTGTGTGTATTTCGCCTGGTCTATGCTACTTACAAAACAACAGAAATTGTGAGACTGTGTGTGTTCAAATAAATAATGAATTTAAATTGTGAATTTGACATATCCATATCTTAATTAACCTGGCTTGCATTTGCCTTATGCTGTCTTTCCTGTACACAAATGATTAATTCATTAGCTTTAATATTGTCAGCACGAATAATAGCATTAGCAGGCTACACTAACTAATTATCCTACCAAATATATAACAGGAGATGGTTATCATTTTGCTTGAACTGCATGGATGTCATTAACCCAGTACTGTCCTGCTATCATCGTCCAACACCATATGATTTACCACAGTAGGAAGATGAGTGAAAACACTTTCCAATGATAGATTTGCGTTGCTAAACCAGTTCCAACACTACTTACTCTCTCCAATTTGAAATAGGTCTGTATATCTTATTTGCTCTTTGGTACATTGTCTCTACAAAACAGAACATTGAACAAAATGAGTTTGTATACCAAGGTAACAGTAAGTATAAGTTTAAGAGTTTTCTGGGAAATAGATTATCACAGATATCGTTATCAACAAAACACAAGCCTCTACAGTAGTTGTTTCATCCACTTGTCTCTTTATGCAGGTTTTGTCCATGTGAGTGGAATGTGAACCTGCAGACACGTTTGAGCCAATGAAATTACAGTATGGGCATGTTAAAGAAACAAAATGTGACTAATGTCTACAACTTATTCTATTGAATAAATATGTGAATAAAAAAAAAATATTTAAAATAAAATGTGAAATATTTGTAGGGACTAGTTTGTCCTTCCATAATATTGTTTGCAACTTGTCTCTATGCAAACCTACACCAGTACTCCTCAAGGTCAAATGTAGGCAGCACGTCACATGACACGTGAGATGTAATCCATTCAGACCTTTAATATAAAATAAGTTTCTTAACTACTCATTTGGCTTGTAAAATTATTAAAAGTTTGACAGAAAAATGTGACAAAAAGTGAAAATTTTGGAGCAATTTGAAATGCAACAAAGAATTAGTTCTCTCTTGCCACTGATCACTTGTTCATATTTTTTATGACACAAAAAATAAACACAAAAAACCCCCCCACCAGAATGGGCATGACTGAAAGTCGTCATAGTTTACCTTAACATATTAATCTGCAGCAGACATATCGCATGCTGGTGCCAAAACCAAGATAAGTTGAGACAAGTCAAGGCAAGTATAGCTGATACTATCAATGGAAATGTAGCAGTATTTTCTCTGGCAAAGTGTGAGATATTCTTTTTCACTTGTCAACAGGTGGTGGTGGGAAAGGGTGGGACTTCAGTTTACGATAAGGGCATATTTTAGAAGGACAAACGGAATCTTCCAAAAGCGTTTCTACCCAAACTCCTACTGTAACTAGTAACTACATACTTGAGGCATGTCAATCTGTGAGAATAAGGTTATGTTCATAGACTGCAGGAAAATGTAGCTTAAATGTGACATTATTACCCATTATTCTACGGCCCTCTAGAACGTTGCGACAACTCCCATTCACTTTGAATGGACGTTCCCAGCGTTCTGCGGGTGGATTTTTTTCGATAACAGCCCACTACTCCATTAGCACCCACTGCCAATGGCAACAAGTTTTGTCGCTTCAGATTCACTGTACCATATCACTCCACAGGTAGTTCGGCCAATTTGAAAGTAAATATTCGCTATGTTGTAACAGCTATTTTATCCAATCTGTTAGAGTAGTAGCAATAATAAGCTGTAATAACCCATAGAATAAGTGGGATAATATATTGCCCATGCATGACTATTGAAAAGTATTTGCAAAATTGAGTATTCAGGAATGAAATGGAAATTCCTGAGTTGCCCTATTATCATTCTGAAAAGACATTTTGGAAACCTTGACCTTTAACCTACATTCAACAAAATTGAATGAGATCTAATCTGGACCACCTTGCACCTTTCCTGAACATTTCAATGAAATTGCTCCAGTAGTTTTGCCTAAAGTTGATGACAAATAGAAGGACAAATGGATAGAAAAAAAATTAAAAAGAAAACCCCAAAACAATAACCTTCTCCCCTTTTCGGAGGGCGGGGTAGAAACAGAACTCCCTAGTTCCGCTCTGGGGGTGGGGTAACTCATAAAATAATTGTACAGCCAGTTTTGTTAGTGTATAACAAAGGTTAAATGTTATATGCAGGACTGATATGTTTCCTGATGTTTCTTGTTGATAAAACACATTTTTCCCAGTCCTTTATTTTCCATCTTTCATCAAAGGCTGTGACATGCAACTTTACGCAACATTGTATTAACAGTGTGTCATATACGGAAGGAGACAACCACTTCATTAACTAAACTAAATGTTCCTTACTGAAAATGATTAATCACATGTCCTCAACAGAAACCACATCACCTGAAGCTATTAATAATATGAAGCACAAGGACACCCACAGGTTGATTTAATCATCATATCTACGTGTTGTTTTTTTCTGTGGTCAAGACTATGCACTGGCTTTTTTTTGTATTTTTTTGGGAAATTAAAAACATCATTGTGATGCGTTGGGTTTTCTCACAGGGAACTCACTCTCTGTTTTCACTTCACATTTGTACAAGTGTTTTTTTTTTCTCCTCTTGTGTTCCCGTTCTACTTTCCACTACACACACAAAAAAAAATGAATCAGATGCATCAGAGAAATGATGCAACAATTGCGTGAGGAAACACATTTACTGTTTAGCTGGGTGCACAAAAGTATTATTTATAGTCACTCTGCTTAAAATACCCACTAGGTTTTATATGATTAAATGACTACGAAGTAATTCAGGTGAAATGAAAGAAAAGAAAAGAAGAAAGGAAAAGTGAAAAGAAAAAAAAAAAACTTTGTTACTCATTGTGATGAATAAATAGACTTTTACTGATATTTAGACATTATTTTACTGTTTGCAAATAAAGTAACAAAAATATTCCAGGTTCAATAATTGGTACTGACTCCCTGATGAAGGCTATGATGCCAAAGCGTGTTGGGTTTTTTTTTATAGGATTTTAATAGGTTTTTATAACCAAGCCAATTTAATAAAGGCTTTTTTTTTCACTTATAAGAGAGTGCTTTGGATTTTTTTCTTTTTTATACTATTGTTTTCCCATCCAATAGAGCACCTCTAATTATTATTACTTATTTTGACTCCAGGTAGTGCTCCTTAAACAAACTTTTTAATAGTATTTTTACTTTGAAAATTACATTTGTCTATGAACCAATTGCCAGTCTGTGTCTGACTTGTGTATTGAAACATATCAATATGTGGAGAACTAACCTATAAAAGAATTCAAAACCATAACTGTGATCTTATTTTCAACTGTAAATGGACAACAATTACACAGTTACTATTGAATTCCCTTCTTTTTAACCTCACTTAGAATAAAGGGAAGAATGATGGAAAATAGGTTTAAAACTATTAATCATGAGCAGACAAGACAAACGCACCTTCTCCCCGTCAGTGTTTTTGCTGCCCTCTACCGCTCAACAGTTTCAGTTGCTTCTACAGTTTCAACATCAAAACAAATGCAATTCTCAAATTCCCCAAATGGAATTCAATTACAACATCTTTCCATATGAGCACAATGGTTCTTTTGTGACACAATCATTGTGATTGATGCAGGAAATTTTACGGGATGAAAATGTGTTTTACTCTTGGAAAAGTTTGAATACTTTTTAGGGTTAATACACCTCAGGGCTGAAAGTCCGCTCCAGAAGATCCATGAAATTGGAGAAGTCATGTTTACAGTCAACATGTTCAAAACAATAACTTTGATATGATATTAAACAACTCAATACAAGTAGGTGGTATGAATGCACTTTAAGATTGTTTTTATGAAATTCATAGAGCTCCAAAAACAGTTTAGTTTAGTTTAGTTTAATTTAGTTTTGCAAAATCTTCTCATTTTAATGTATTTGTAAGGAAGATCAAAGAAATGTTTTAGGTAATTTGTGAGAAGATATACACAACAGAACCCTGGGTTAGAAAAGAAAAGAAAAGAAAAGAAAAGAAAAGAAAAGAAAAGAAAAGAAAAGAAAAGAAAAGAAAAGAAAAGAAAAGAAAAGAAAAGAAAAGAAAAAGAAAAGAAAAGAAAAGAAAAGAAAAGAAAAGAAAAGAAAAGAAAAGAAAAGAAAAGAAAAGAAAAGAAAAGAATCTAAGTTATAATATACTATTATACCAGTCTTTACAGTCAACATGTTTAAAGCAATAATCATGATATAATATTCAACAAGCAAATACCCCAAGAAAGCCATTAGTTTTACATTTACTTCTCTATAAATCCATAATTCCATCTGTTCTCCTTAACCCTTATCAACCTTTATTCACTTTAAATTAACTTGATCTATGGTGGAACATTTTTACTGTGTTTTAATTACAACTGATTTCCCAGGTTATATGTAGAAAATATACAAGTAGCAGCAGCAGTAAAAAAAAAATAAAAAAATTATAAAAATGCATGCCACTCCAAAGACTTACAAAAGAATCCTTTCATTTGTACAAGTGTTTTTCTCCTCTTTTGTTCTCCTTTTGCTTTTCCACTACATACACAAATAAATCACATGCATCAGACCACTGCGTGACGAAAAATACCACATGCACGAAAATATTATTTATAGTCTGTTTAAAATACCCACCATGTTTTATAACGTTAATTCACTACAAAGTAATTCAGGTGAAAGAAAAGAAAAGAAAAGAAAAGAAAAGAAAAGAAAAGAAAAGAAAAGAAAAGAAAAGAAAAGAAAAGAAAAGAAAAGAAAAGAAAAGAAAAGAAAAGAAAAGACCATTTACTTGCTCTTATCTCCTGAACTGCAGAGACAGTCTTTACAGTCAACAGGTTCAAAACAATAACTGTAATCTAATATTCAGCACAATATAATGGATAAACTTACTTAATTCTCATCTCTTTATAAATTGAGGAGTTCCCTCCACACGTCACAATCCGTGGTCGAGTACAGTCCAGATCTTCAGCCTGAATTAGGTTTATTTAGTCTAAATGATAAAGAGGAGGTGGCGGCTCAGCCTGAACAGGTGCTGTTTAGTGTTTGTCCTGCTGTGTTCCTGTTCTGGGATTTGTTTTGGTTATTTGGTACATATATTATGTTCCCATGTACAGTTACTGCATAGATTTAAATGGTAGTACATATAAAAAGTAAATATATTGAGAAATGTATACCCTTTAACCCTTTAACCCCTGATGTGTTAGCGCTGATGCGTTCTGAATGGATGGTTAAAAAAAAATAAAATAAAAAAAAAAGTTTTTTTTTTTTTTTTTTAACTAATAATTTTGCTGTTGGAACTGATCAGGTGTCGAAAAGCAAGTAATTTAGAAAAAGCATTCATTTTTTGGTGTTAGTTGTTATTTTGTGAATATTTATTATATTTCTCTTGATGTCGTTTCTCATTTTTGTTTATTTGTTTATCCATTTTTTTTTTTTTTATTTTATTATTTTTCTTCAACTTTGTTCTGTTAGTGTCTTACTTTGTTCATGTTACATATTATTTTGTTAGTTTAATATAAATTTCTCTTCATTTTACTGATCCCTTTGGCAGTTTTTGTTCATTTTGTTGCTTATTTTGTCTTATTTTATGTTTTACTGTGGAATTGCTTAAGTCTCAGGAGTTAAAGGGTTAACAAAATAATGTGGACACGGTGAGAGGATATATTCATTTATTAGTTTATTCGAACAGGTAAAAAACAAAATAAGTAAAACATATAAAGTATTTAAGCAGAAATTAAAGTGACACCTCTTTAGCATCCTAGATAATTGTACCTTGTTCAAAATCGTGTAGAATGAAGTTAACAAAACTTATCTAGTTCTACCCCTTTGTATTACTCAGTCAGAGCATGTATATATACAACCAAAAAGAAAATAAATATGAATTTCTTGCTTCTTGTTAGAAACTAATATTTCCATTTGTTTCCTGTATCCACTTATAAAAATCTGTTTAAACATTTGCACTGATTTGCAGGTTTTCAGTTCTTCACTACAGTTGTTCCACACATTTACTCCTTTAATTGATATATAATGCATTTTTAAGTTAGTACGTACAGGCGGTTTTTAAACATATACATGTGTTTATTTTCCCTCATTTGAAATATAATAGATAATGTACATTACTTCATTGCTTATAACTAAAGTATTTAAAGTAGTGTAGAATCTAGTCTTCAAAGACCATTCACTGATATAAGATGTTTAAGAATTAATAGAATCAATACTATAATAAAATACAGCTTCTCAACTTTTCATCAGATATAACTCATTTGGATGATCAAAGGCTCTGTAGTAAATGTACTAAACACTTTTATGTTCTGCAACATCAATTAACCTGTAAAATCAATGTCGTTTGATCAAAAACTGTGGTTGTACATGATTGTTTTATGTTTGGTTAATGTCATGTTTTGCTGAAAATGTCTTTTTGTCTTCAGTTTTGTCTGTTTTGATGTAATAACCTCTGAATGAATGTCTGTGATCAATACATTAAATTAAAAATAAATTAAAAATGCTGCTGGTTAACTCATAAATAAAGAACCAGTACTACTTCTGTGTCATTTCCAAAATATGTTTTCCTCTATATTGGATTTTTCTTAAGTGATTTGTCACAATTTTTATAATATTATCATTTGTATTTTGTGTTTTAATAAATCAATTAGGAAAGAGGAAACATAGAAATATTAATTTTGCCAACAAAAATAGTCTTAAAATTACCAGCATTTATTTTATTATATACAATAAACATATATTTTACTGCCCACTAATATCACTTCCTTGATTTTAACTGATAAAGGAAAGTGAATGGATGATTTATCAACTGTAATAAAATCATTTATTGTAGAGAAGTCAAAAATAAATGTGTTGATAGATGGTTCAAAGGTAAATAGGAAAGAAGTCATCAATAACTTTATTGAACAGTTTAAACAAACAACTTAACTTTTCCACACTAAAAAAATCTATGAAAATTAGCACATGAACAGTTGATCATAAAATAGAATTGTGAAACGTATTGAAAAATAATTTAGAATCAAAGATAGTGGGTTATATGCATTAAAAAAGTAGAAATTAACATGAAAATCAAATAAATTATTCACAAATGTGACTGTTTTACTATATGAAGCTTTCAGAAATGCAATAATATTTGGGATTATTTTCATTACTGAATGCATAAATGTATTCCTTAAGGATGTAGAGTGGATGATGTTTTTTTCCCCCAGTATTGGATTTAGAGAGAGTTTATTTTAGTTTAATCTTGGAAAATAGAGGGAATTCATTTGATCATAAAACATAATTGTAAAAAGTAATAATAAATAATTTTATAATCAAAGACAGTGGGTTATTGGCATAAAAAAGTAGAAATTAACACATGAAAATCAGAGGTGGTAAAAGTACTCACATTCTGTACTTTAGTAGAAGTACAGCTCCTGGTGTGAAAAAATACTCTGGTAAAAGTAGAAGTACTGATTCAACTTCTTTATTTAAGTACAAGTAAAAAAAAAAAGAGTAAAATTTTTCAAATGTAATAAAGTACAAAAGTAAGAAGTAAAACAATTTTTTTGCCATGAATGTGATAATACTTTATGCACCAAAAATCTGAAATGTTTCAAAAATATGTAAAATAAAACCTTTAAAAGTGAGCTAATGTGTAGATAATGTGTTAGATAGGGTCACGTTATGGATATGGGCAAAAAACTTAGAAAAAATGGAGGAGGAGGGGGGGGTCACAATTGAGATAAAAAGTCATAATGAGATTTTTAAAAAATATGTATAAATATGAGATTAACACATGCATAATTTTAAGAGAAAAAAGTCAAATTTGTGAGATAAAATGTTAAAATTGTAAAATAAAAAGTCAAAATTGTGATACAAAAAGTTAGAATTGTGACATAATAGTTATATAATAAGTCACAGTTTCTCTCCTTCACTGATTTTTCCGGACTTATTTTTCATACTATCACATCTGTTTAGTTTGAAAAAGTATTGAGTCTATTTTGAGAATGTAAAGGGTATAAAGTACAGATATTTATATAAATGTAAAGAGTATAAAGTACAGATATTTATATAAATGTAAAGAGTATAAAGTACTGATATTTATATAAATATCAGTACTTTAAAGTTGTCAGTAAAATAAAAATTCAAGTAAAGTACAGATACCTAAAAAAAAATCTACTTAAGTACAGTAACAAAGTACTTTTACTTAGTTACTTCCACCTCTGATGAAAATAAAACAAACCATCCACAAATGTGACTGTTTTACCACATAAAGCTTTTAGAAATTCATTAATATTAGGTATTATTTTTCATTACTGAATGTATTCCATAAGGAATACAGGGGGAATTGTGTTCAGTCTAGGTGAAAGGTGAGTGGAAATATACCTGCTTACATCCATCGTCAGTGTGACAAACGTCTGAGGCTCTTACTTTCCAGTCAGTTTCCGGAAATTACATTGGTTTAATAACAGTGTACCGGTACATAAAAGAGAGAGAGAGAGAGAGAGAGGGAGAGAGAGAGAGAGAGAGAGAGAGAGAGAGAGAGAGAGAGAGAGAGAGAGTCCCTTTCCCTGCAGGATTTCGCAAGTCCTCATACTTTCTCTTGGAACTCAGAGCATTTCTTAACAGTGACGGTGCTTAGACCAGTCAGGACGAGCCTTTAATTGAACTGTGATGAAATTCAAATAAAATGCGTAACACTTTAATTTGACAGCAGACAGCACGTGCATAACCTACTATAAAACCTCAACACCCTGGATTTCTTCCTAAACTCTTTGCGTCCCCGACCAGTTCAGAGGACGTCTCCAAGTTTCTGATGCCAACAACTTTTCTCCTCCAACCCTCCATCTGCAGCCAGTCGTTATGTTGGATAAATTTGGTCCCCAGAGCACCGGGATGCCCATTTCTACCTCCGATCTGCAGCTCAAACTGACAGATAACAGAGGGGGTGTGGGGATGGAGAACGGTTCTGGGAAGAAGCTCCTACAAATGACTGGACCAGCTTTATCCAAGAGGAAACTCCTGGTGGGCCTGGACCTGCTGTGCCTTTTCCTTGGTAAATATTCAATATGTTTCTACATGTACCTAGTGTGTGTTAATATTACACTATTGTAACTTCAGATGGAATCTCACACTGTAAAAAAAAATTTAGCAAAAAAAAGTAAAATTAGAACATAAAAAAAAAACTAAGTGAAAATTAGGGTACGATGTTAGAAAAAACCGACATTACGATTTTCTTTTTTTTTTTTTTTAATCCTGCGATATATATATATATATATATATATATATATATATATATATATATATATATATATATATACTATTGCGATGTGAAAAGATATTATATAAACTGTAATATAATGGCTGTGGGGTGCCGATACAAATAGTCAAACAAAAATAAGTAAATAAATAAATGTAAAAAAATAAATAAATAAATTATACAAATTTACAAATTAAAATAAATACAAATAAATAAAAAAAAAGAAAAAAATAACAAATAAAATAAATAAATACTAATACATTTAAAAAACAAAGAAAAAAAATATGTTGCTTTTCTTTCTTTTTTGGGTGATTTTCTCTTGTTGCTCATTTTTCAGACTTGTTACCAGTGACTAACTCCAAACTGGTTCAGGAATGATTGTGATGTACTCAGTGTGTGTCAGGTTCTATTGAAATTAGAAAATGTTGAGGTTGTCCCATTTAGAGCAATGATCTGCTTATTTATATTGTGCAGCAGTGAAAATACAATGCAATGTTGTTCATTTGAGAATATTTTAGTTTTAATGTTTAAATCAGATGTAGCTGTAGGTTTTACAGGATGTATGTATGGGAAAAAACAGATTAGTATGTAGAAATGATGTGTCCAGTTACCAAAGGGTTGGCAGTTTGAATCCCAACTTGTGTCCATTCAAAACTCTGAATACACTGAACCCTAAATGTTTCATCATTTATACTTTTAGAAAACACTGTGGGCACCTGCAGGTCTGTTTAAGTATTTACTGTTTGCATTCATTGTCAAATCTACATGTTTGTCTATAAATATGTTTATGGTTTGTAGTATTTTTACAGGATTATTTTGGTAACCACAGCTGCCATTTTTCCCCATTAAAACAACAGGATAATTTTTTACAGTGCAGTGTCATCTTGGTGTTGTACAGTATATTACACAGCATTTAACTCAAGTCTTCTTCATTGATATAATAAAAAATAATTTGACCATAAACTTCCTGATGGTTTGGTATAGATACGTTTAATAAATCAGCTTATTCATTTTCACACAACAGCTGAAACTTTATATTCCTTCCTCTGAGAATGAACTTGAACCATATTGAGGTGTGGTCTGCTTTGTTTCTATCACTTTTATCTGCAGTTTTATCTATAAAGGTGGTCAGTAGATTGGCTTACATGCTGATTTTGCCAAAAGCATGCTGTAAAATGTGTTAACTACACTGTTTGCCTGATAAGGTGTGTTACATTTTTTTCATCATTTTGTTAGCAAAGAGTCAGTAGATGCTTAGTCAAATGTATTTTAAACTTTTCTATGAATGCATTTATACTTTTTGAAATCAGCCCAATTTTCAATTTCACACTGCAGCTTGAATACACTTCTAATTTCATATTTCTGTCACTTTAGGGTTAACTTTACTAATAGTGAGGGGTTCCACCCCCCCCCCCCCCCCACCCCCCACATCATTTCAGTTTTCTTAATAAATACTTGCATTGTTATGTCTAATTTTTGCAATAAATATATTAGTGGCGATATTTTATGACTGCATTTAAAGTTTTTATACGTCAGCCTATTGTTCATTTTGGACAATACAACTGAAATATACTATAACCTTTGTATTCCTTCCTCTTATGCATATCTAGTGAAGTTTAATTTTAACAGTGTGTTTCTGCTTAGTTTGCGATGCTTTTACATTTCATCAGATAAAACCATCAGAAGATACAAAGTTAGAAAAAAAGAAAGAAGGAAAGAAAGAAAGAAAGAAAGAAAGAAAGAAAGAAAATAAGAAAGAAAGAAAGAAAGAAAGAAAATAAGAAAGAAAGAAAATAAGAAAGAAAGAAAGAAAGAAAGAAAGAAAGAAAGAAAGAAAGAAAGAAAGAAAGAAAGAAAGAAAATAAGAAAGAAAGAAAGAAAGAAAGAAAATAAGAAAGAAAGAAAGAAAGAAAGAAAGAAAATAAGAAAGAAAGAAAGAAAGAAAGAAAGAAAGAAAATAAGAAAGAAAGAAAGAAAGAAAGAAAGAAAGAAAGAAAGAAAGAAAGAAAGAAAGAAAGAAAGAAAGAAAGAAAATAAGAAAATAAGAAAGAAAGAAAGAAAGAAAGAAAAACGAAAGAAAGAAAATAAGAAAGAAAGAAAGAAAGAAAGAAAGAAAGAAAGAAAGAAAGAAAGAAAGTTCCCTCTCCATCTACATGAATCTCCACTTTTCTTTTTCCACCCATGCGCGCTCCCAATCTTTCTGTGCCAGCTGGGTTGTGCATTGCCCAGGGAATTCTATAGTTTCCATGGTAACCTCCAGTTCTCAGGGTAGAGTTGGACTAGAGGGAATTGTATTTGGTATAAATAAATAAATGCATGATCCATGCACAATGTGTGCGTGTGTGTAGATGTGTGTTCAAGCCCCGTAACTGTAATTGCTGACCCTCTGTCCCGTGGTCGCCGTATGTGACAGGAGGGCGGTTATGTAAGGACGGCTAATTGGAAAAAGCTGCATGGGGAGGTATTCTGTATTAACAACAGATTGGACATGTGCAGAGGGAAGAGAGCGCTGCAACAACTCTAGCTCTCTCAGTTTGTGTCTGTGTTTGTCTGTATCTACTGTGTGTGTTCAGGCATGCAAGACAGAGAGACAGAGAGAGAGAGAGAGAGAGGGAGGGAGAGAGAGAGTAAGAAAGAAAGAGAGAGAGAATGAGAGAGAGAGGGAGAGATGATGTGGGGGGGGTACAGAGACAGTGTGTGGCTGGTTCTGGCTCTGGTCGACTGCAGCATTCGTTCTTTGTTTTGTCGGGAAGAGTTGAACTGAAGTCACAAACAACCCCCCTTTTCTCTCCTCATCAACAGAATGCAAACACACACACACTGATACAAAGGCACACAAACACACACACACACACACACACACACACAAACACACTCATGCGCAGTTCAATCTGGGTTTCTGTTGAGCTGCTTCACTCTTCTCTTTCCAGTCTCAATGGATTCAGCTTGTATTGAGCCAGGAAATCGGAGTCCTCCAGTGTTGCTTCTGTGGGTTTCTTTGGTCCCAGTGGGGCCGTGTTGTGACCCTCACATTCTTTATGGTTTTTAACTGGATAGGTTCTCCAGAGAAAAAGTCAGGGTTCCCATCCTTATGTTGTGATAAAATTATTCCACTTTGACCCTTGTCATTTTCTTACTTCACTTATGTCATCTTACTGTCAGTGTTTTTTTTATAGCCTTAAATACTTTGGTATTTAAAAGTCCAGCGTTACAGTTTTAACTCATATTGGTGAATATTTCAGTGGTATGAAAATATAAAGGCATTACATCTGTCCTTGTGAACCTCAGAGGTGGGAAGTAACAAATTACAAGTACTTTGTTACTGTATTTAAGTAGATTTTGAGTATTTTTCTGGCAACTTTTACTTTCTAGATATTTTTTAACATAAATATCTGTACTTTATACTCCTTACATTCTTGGAACTGGCTTTTACTTACTTACTTTTTCAAACTAAACAGATGTGACACTATGTCGTTGCTTCATTGGGAAAATCAGTGGAGAAGAGAAGGAACACAGGGTCAGTACCAGAGTCCTGCATAAGGTCCATTTTTTTCCCCAAAATTTCCAACCTGTACCCACACAGCAGAGTACCATGACCCAATCAAACCCAATTGTTTTTTATGCAGTAACTCACTTTTAAAGGTTTTATTTTTGGCTACTTTTGAAACCTTGATCATTTTGTTTGGTTCAATAAGTATTGTTTCATTCATGGCCAAAAATGCAGTTTTACAGTTTACTTTATTACAATTGACAAGTTTTACTTTTTTACTTTTACTTAAAGCTGTCATTCCATGGTTATTTCATTAATATTACTGTGTTCTCCATTGTTATTGAATACATTGTGTGTTGGTTCTATTTAAAAAAAAAAAAAAAAAAGCGTCCAGATTGCTTTGTTTCCAGCTGTTTTTTCACGGTAGAAAAATGACTTGAGGTCGAACAACAGAGTTTACCGGTACTTCCTCATACATGTCCATGACGCAGTGATGAGGCATCTCTGATTGGCTTAGAATGCGTGAAGGAACACTCCCCCCTCCCCTCTCGCTGTGTATGTATTTACTTTTACCCAAGTAGCATCCAGCTAGGTTTTGTGCCGTTGCTTGTTCTGAAAACGTGCAGGGAAAAAAAAACAGGCTTTATTTCCACATAGAGCACATGAACCAGTTTAATCCACCATTTTTTTCACAGTTTGTGCAGCAGCTACTCTGGCGCCGTCTTCTCTTGTAGATGCTAATGCTAATGCTACTTCAGATTCGCTGCAATCGGGGACGGCTTTAACCCCACGTGGGTGACGCTAAAGTCCATCTGACGTCAGATGGACCGGCTTTTTCTGGGTCCCTCGTTCCTCTCGTTCCTCTTGTGGTTTTCTGTGAATGCGGTATGCAGCCAGTGGATGTGACAAATAACTTTCAACGGCGGCGTGTGTTGGTAACTCGGGGTAACCCATTAGATTCCAAAAGGAGCGTGGAAAAGTGGTTCTCAGTGGAATGACACCTTTAAATGGACTGCATTTATATAGCGCTTTTCCACCTTCATGGTGCTCAAAGCGCTTCACATTAGCCTCTCATTCACCCATTCACACACACCAGTAGGTTTCTAAGGTCTACGGTAAGTCCTACTGGGGGCCTAAGTCAGGGTTCAGTGTCTTGCCCAAGGACACTTCGACATGTGGACAGCCAGAGCCGGGACGTGAACCACCAACCTCTCGGTCATTGGGCGACCCACTCTACCAACTGAACCACAGCCGCCCTAGCCACCTTTAAGTAAAGGAGCTGAATCAGTACTTCAGATACAGATTACTTTATTTAACCTCTAGGGGCAATTCAGTTGACAGACATTGGTCACAGAATGACAGAACATTAAACACACATTCCACAATACATTTCATTTGGTTCTGTCAATGGTCAGGACAGCTTATGGGTCCAACAATAAAGTGCAACAGTATCAATAAATACATTAATACATTAAATTTTTTTTAAATAAAATAGATAACACATGTAAAAATGCAGTGTACCCTACTCTACACAATATGCACTGTCATTTAAAAGCCTGATGGCAGAAGGAATAAAACTTTTATTATTATTATTATTTTATTTTATTTTATTTTTTTAACACAAGTAGTTATACTTTTTCCTAAGTACAGACTGGGAGTACTTTTGCCATCTCAGGTTAGCATCAACACTTTTTGGTGCTCACTGACAAAATGTATGTACTGCTAATTATCGATCAACTTCAAAATGTGGTGTCAGCTGGCTTTGAATTGGATTAAAATATCAACTCCCATCATTAAAACTCCATATTTGGCACATGGTGTAAATCAAATAAATGTACTGCTAAACCCTGGCAGAATGTTTGTGTCTTTGAAATGGATATGATTTACACAAAACATTAAGAATCAGCTGTAATATTTTTTTTTCGAGGTGATCTTTCATCCCTCATGTTTCGGTCAAATGGAACTGACAGGGCATAATGACACTGTTGCTTTTCTTGGTGGTTGAAAGAGTCTCTGAAACGTGGCCAAAAATTTTATTGATGTTCACCTCCAGCCTCTGCTGTTCGTGATTAGGATTCAGATTATGGTTGCACTTTGTGTACAGTGTGTATTCCTACATGCACAAATTGTATGTTACATAAAACTAAAGAAACAGTTAAAAAGATGAATTTACGTGTACAAAAATCGACTTTATTACACCATCAGCGGGGTAATTGTAATCTGTTACTTCCATCCCCTTCTGTATTTATGAGTCATATTGAACATCACATGGATTAAAGCTGCCTCTCCTATTTTTTTTCCATCCATCATCTCTGCTCTCTCACTCGGCAGTGTTAGAAAATATCAGTTCTGCAATATATCATGATATTTCATTTCATGATTCTGTATCCATAATTAAAAGCACTGTATCAATATTTTTTGGGGCATTCATTCAAATACAGGTATGGGGGAGATTAATTTTTGTTGCTCTTTATTGTTTATGTCTTATTTATTATTATTCAACACTGTCTTATTAGATCATGGTTATTTAAAGCATCATAAAAGCTCTTTTTACTGTATTAGAGGGAGGTGTTATTTCCTTTGCACAAAGATAATGTTATGATGTTTTGTTGTGAACCACAAAAAATATTTGGACAGTAACATCTGTAAAACATAATTGAAGTTTTAACACAAGAGTATTTTGTGATATACCATTTCATCCTGTTGTGATCAAATAAAAAGTTGTTTAGTATTTGTGCATATATTCGTTATAATTCAATTCTTCCAGAAAATAATAATTTAAAAAAAGAACCAAACAAAAAAAAATAGCCTTTTCAACAATATCACGATATATATCGTATCATGATCCTAGTATTGTGATTCGCCAGATTCTTTCTGATACACATTCCGAATTGATACAATATCAACTCATGAGGTTCTTCTTCTTTCCCGTGTAGCTTCCATCCCTTTCTTTGCATGTGAGCTGAAGGCAGTTAGTCCATACAGAAGGGGCTTTATGTGCGGGGACCCCAGCATCACGTACCCCTACCTGCACACAGAAGCTATACCAGACGAACTACTCATCGCTGGCGGCATCATCATCACCGGCCTCACAGTGAGTAAAGCCGACTCATCAGCATCATCATTGCTGTCATAGCAGTTTTTATTCATTTTTTTTTTGTCCCAGCTTGTGTGGAACATCAGCAGAATATGACATGTCAGTTCTGTCTTCACTTCTAGATCGCCCTCGGGGAGTGTTACCGTGTGCGTTTTCAAGGTGTCATCTCCAAAGCCTTTGTGAGGAACCTGTACGTGTCCTGTCTGTACAAGGAGTTAGGCTGCTTCCTGTTTGGCTGCTGCGTCGGTCAGTCGCTCACCAACATGGCCAAGCTGAGCGTGGGTCGTCTGCGTCCACACTTCCTGTCTGTGTGTGGGGTCACCTATGCGTCACTCAACTGCACGCTAGGAACTTATGTTGCGACAGTGAGCTGCCGTCAACCTGACCACCGTTTAGAAGAGGAAGCCAGGTGTGTGTGTGTGTGTGTGTGTGTGTGTTTGTGTTCCTATCTTTATGGGGACATTGATATGTTTACACAACCACACCTCTTCTTTCCGCCAATGAATAGAAGTATGAGCATGAAATGGAAATATGCAAGTAAAGTATGAAAATGTTCTAATAACTTCTCTTTCTTTTTAGGAAGTCCTTCTTCTCGGGCCACGCTTCCTTCGCGATGTACACAATGCTCTATTTAGCAGTGAGTATATTACTTTCCATTGCTCCTTTTCCCACTCTCACAATGACTGCCAAACACAATTTACTGTCCCCCCAATATCCAATTACACCTCTCTATAAAAACTACGAGTGAATGAATCACGGAGCCTTCATCAGCGCAATAAACACTGAAAAGAAGGACGATGAAAGTGGGTGAGAGAAAAGAAAGAGAGGGACTGAAAGGAGAAATGGGATGAACAGAGACACGTTTGTTCTGCTGTGGGAGGAGTGTGACTTCGCTTCACTGCTCTCCTCTATTATTCTAGTTTGTGTGTGTTTAGACACTTGCATTTGGTTAAATCTGTGTGTAAAGCCCTATATGCCTGTGTACATACAGTTATTTATGCATGTGAAACACTTCTGCCATTTCATGAACTAACAGATTAGCTATATAGAAATGACCTCAAAGTGACATCCTACAGGACAAGACAAGGATAAGATAGAATAGGACAGGATAGGATAGGATAGGATAGGATAGGATAGGATAGGATAGGATAGGATAGGATAGGATAGGATAGGACAGGATAGTATAGGATAGGATAGGATAGGATAGGATAGGATAGGATAGGATAGGATAGGATAGGATAGGATAGCACAGGATAGGATAGTATAGGATAGGATAGGATAGGATAGGATAGGATAGGATAGGATAGGATAGGATAGGATAGGATAGGATAGGATAGGATAGGATAGGATAGCACAGGATAGGATAGGATAGTATAGGATAGGATAGGATAGGATAGGATAGGATAGGATAGGATAGGATAGGATAGGATAGTATAGGATAGGATAGGATAGGATAGGATAGGATAGGATAGGATAGGATAGGATAGGATAGGATAGGATAGGATAGGATAGGATAGGATAGGATAGCACAGGATAGGATAGGATAGTATAGGATAGGATAGGATAGGATAGGATAGGATAGGATAGGATAGGATAGGATAGGATAGGATAGCACAGGATAGGATAGGATAGGATAGGATAGGATAGGATAGGATAGGATAGGATAGCACAGGATAGGATAGGATAGTATAGGATAGGATAGGATAGGATAGGATAGGATAGGATAGGATAGGATAGGATAGGATAGCACAGGATAGGATAGGATAGTATAGGATAGGATAGGATAGGATAGGATAGGATAGGATAGGATAGGATAGGATAGGATAGGATAGGATAGGATAGGATAGGATAGCACAGGATAGGATAGGATAGGATAGGATAGGATAGGATAGGATAGGATAGGATAGGATAGGATAGGATAGGATAGGATAGGACAGGATAGGATAGGAGAGGATAGGACAGGATAGGATAGGATAGGATAGTATAGGATAGGATAGGATAGGATAGGATAGGATAGGATAGGATAGGATAGGATAGGATAGGATAGGATAGGACAGGATAGGATAGGATAGGAGAGGATAGGACAGGATAGGATAGGATAGGATAGGATAGGATAGGATAGGATAGGATAGGATAGGAGAGGATAGGACAGGATAGGATAGGATAGGATAGGATAGGATAGGATAGGATAGGATAGGATAGGATAGGATAGGATAGGATAGGATAGGACAGGATAGGATAGGATAGGATAGGACAGGATAGGACAGGATAGGACAGGATAGGATAGGATAGGATAGGATAGGATAGGATAGGATAGGATAGGATAGGATAGGATAGGATAGGACAGGATAGGATAGGATAGGATAGGATAGGATAGGATAGGATAGGATAGGATAGGACAGAACAGGACAGAACAGGACAGAACAGGACAGAACAGGACAGAACAGGACAGAACAAGACAGGGTAGAACAGGATATTTCCATTGAGTTGTGTATTTTCAAAACAACATAAATCAGTATTTTCTACATACAAATCTGGTTTTATTAAAATATTTTTCCTTTAACAACTACAGCCATATTTGATTTAATTGTTAACACAAAATCTTCTCAAAAAACCCACTTTGCATTATATTTTCACTTTTAATTTTCATGTTTTTTCACTTTTAAGTTTCATTTTATAACTTTTTTTGGTTGATTCTACAGTCTTTTTTTTTTTTTTTACAATGCCTTTTCTTTTCTGTGGTGTAGTTTTATCTGCAGGCACGGTTAACATGGCGTGGGGCTCGGCTGCTGAGACCTGCATTACAGTTCTTCCTGGTCCTGCTGGCAGTCTACACCGGACTGACCCGCATCTCAGATTACAGGCACCACCCGTCCGACGTTGTGACCGGCTACATACAGGGAGGCCTCACTGCTTATTGGGTGGTCAGTATGTCTGCTTGTTTGTTTGTTCTTTTTTTATATTGAAATGTGTCTACAATGCCAACATCAGTTAAAGTCTAAATAAAACACCATGTGTTTGTGTGTTTCTTAGGCATTCCACATATCGTCAATGTTTAAAACCTCCAGTTCAGACCTGTCTCCCACTGAAACCCTGGATAGCCCCTTGTCACCTCACCATACTGTGTGCTAAACCTCACCTCCACCATCTCCTGCATGTGCCAGCTGCCACCTGGCCTGAACAGGCACAGAATCTGAAGAATGTGAGACCATTTCCTGTGAAGTCAAACCACATACCTCAATATTCAGGCAAAGTACGAGAAACAGAAAATGGGAGGATAGAGGTCTTATGACATTGAATGTGGCTCGAAAGAGAAAACCTATGAACTTAAGAATGATAAAAGATGATATGAAGGAGGCTGCTCAGCTTGAGTATTGTGTAAAACATGTGCTGTGCACGCGACTTGTTGTCCTTTTGACTGGCCTTTGCTTCATATGCATCACTTACCTGTGAGCTGAGACTCATTCTTACATTCACCCACTACCACATTATGTACCACTTGCAAATGTATACATATTTTGTACAAATCAATTGATACTGTAAAAGCACTTTTTTTCCATGTTAGTATTATTAATAATCACTGTGTAGTAGTAGAATGTAATATATTTTATATAAACATGTATATATCTCGTAGCATTTTATTGTTGCATAAACTCAGTGAATGTAATGGTGTTGAAGGAAAGCACAAAGTAACAAAACAACTCAGTTATTTCCAAGAAGTTTTATCAGTAGATACGATTGTATGTGTCCTTCTGTAAGCAGTGTTGCCTTAACCTAGATAAACTGTGTGAACTTGCACATAGTTTGTCAATGAATGACTGACTAGAGCATCTGTGCAGAAATTTCAATTCATATTTGAACACTAGACATGTTATAATTCCATGTATGTAACTAAGCTACTAACCTGTCCAAGAGCACATGTCATTAAATTAAAATGTTTATTTTTAAATAACTGCCTTGTTTCTTTTTCTGCGTACTCATTTCACAAACATGCTATAGGATTTGACCTTTAACCTTGCAGACTGACAGTTGCACTGCTACACTTACTTGTCGCCAGCACATATCGTTGCATAATAATCAAATTATACTTTCAAAGTAGAGACTGCAGTGATGAAAGGCTTCTTAAAAGCACCTCGTAGAAGCCACAATCACCTACAGATGTGTGACCAATAGCAACAGCCTTCACTTAATTCTCAGTAATTTTGTCAGTGGTTCACATGAATTCTTCGAAATGTTTTCTAAAAGACAAGATGCTTCACTAAAATGATCACTGCTTATTTAACACTTTCCTTACTATTTGAATGAAGTCTACATAATTTCACTTCAATTCCTAATCATTTACCAATTCCATTCTTATTAATTCAATACATTTGTGGATCTTCTGCTTCATATTTTGTATATTCTGACCCTTTTTTTAAATTTTAAATTGCATGAACATTTTCCTTCTATGCTTTGTCAAAAAACTGATAATGATAGAGCTCACCATAGCTTAAAACTAAATGCCCCTTCTCACTATAACATTTATTTATTTATCTTATTAAGTGCATTTATCCATTCCAGGCCAGAAGATGGGAAAAGATAACAGATGACTAAAATGACTGTATTTTAATACAAATAGTTTTACATGGGTCATAATCAAAGCCTGATAAATTACTGTTGTCATTGTAAAAGACCTGAAATGTGTCATTAGTAAATAAGATTCAAAGCTAAGGAAACATGAGTAGTTGCAAAAATGAATTTTGTATTGTGTTAGGAAATTAATTAAAATGTGAAAGTGTCCCAAACTCTTTACTGCCTCAACACTCTCTGTAACTGTAAAAAATATTGCTCAGAAATAGTGATGGACTGATCTTTGTCTATTCATTTGAAGTACAGATGGAAAACGTATTCTGATCCAGTTCAGTAAAAGTACAAATACAAATGTAGAAATAATGTAGACAATGTAGAAAATACTTCAGAACTACAGAAATATGTTAAAACATTACAAATAAGAGTTGAACAGGATGTCTCTTGTAAATGTGGTTACATTATAATTATATATTACGAGTGTGTTGACCTGTTTGTATCCACTGGTTCTACATGTGATAGTTTTTATGCTGTTGTGTATTGGTATATGTTGTACCACATTTGTCCAGCAGTCACCGCCGATGTGTTCTGGGTGTAGTAACATGATTATCAGGCTATTGCATGCAGAAATGTCTATTATTTCTCAAAATAATGGTCCTATAAACTTGCCATTTTCACTAGTCTGTTCCTTGATCAAAAACACATGAGATAAACTGCAGCAGTCGACTCTTTCTGGATTTTGTGTGATGCTTGAGACGCACATGTACACACACAGAGGCTACTTGGTTTTTATAATATAGATACTGCTGTGTTTATCACTAATACATTTAAAAACAGTGTAATGCATTGTGTCATTGCAAATTTACACACTGTACTTTGTAAAGCACTAACTAGATTAGACGAATACAAATACATGAAATTATATAAGGGTTTAATTCCATAGAGTGAAGTAAAATGTTTTCCTCTGAAATGTAATAGAGTAGATTAGATGATAAACTCTAAGTACATTGAAGTGCAGGATGTTAATATACTGAATTGTGTTTCATCACCAGAATTAGGAACATGAATTCCCATATCACAGTATTTCTATATATTACACAATATTGGTGGGCCAACATAAAAGATACATTTCATTTCCTGTCCCCAAGTTTGGTATTACATCTGGTAGTACAGATTACATACCTGGTAACACATCATCATTCTGCACATCCACACAAGCAGAAAGACAGAAACATTTATTTCACATGTTTACTTGAACTTCAATAGCAATACAAGACAATCAGAACACTTGAGGTCGATATGTACAAGGATCTGGGGGGTTGCAGAAAAGTTCTGAGGTTTTATATGACTGGCTCTGGAGTCAAGAGTCCTGTTGCTATGACAAACTCCATGGCAACGAGTTCCATCACCAACAGTTAGTGGCAGGGGAGGCAAAGGTTTTGGCCTGGATGTGAAATGGGATTGGTTAAGAGTTCAAAATCAGTAGCGGGGAGGATGTGTGTAAGAGGCCCCCTTTGATATTGATAAAATGCTTCACTGTGATACATTAATTTTACAAGAATGATGTTTATATACACACACACACACACACACTCACACACACACACTCTCTCTCTCTCTCTCTACCACGCTGTCTTTCTTTTTCTCTCTTTCTCACACACTCTTACACACATGCATGCTCTTCAAGCTACTCACACACATACACTCACACACTTGATCACTTCCTTCCTACAGTATGTAGCCTTGTAAAGCCACTATAAAGTCATGCACATGTTCTTTGAAAGGATTTTTTGGCAACACACAAGTGCTTCTTTGACACACTGTTTGCTTGCTACAGGGAAGGGCAACACCCAGCCGATGAGCCAATAGAAACTTGGATGATGGGCTAATAATAATAAGCACCGATGACACGGGGAGACACAGCAGGGTTTAGGAAAGAGAGGATGGGGAAAGGAAGAATTATAAATGGATCACAGTCTTAGAAAAGTAACAAAACATGAAAAGGGGAAAGTCTCGTGGTGATCAGGAGATAGAAGCAGAGAGGAGCCATCACAGTCATGTCGTCATTACATCCATCACCATGTATTGGTGTCACCTAATTCTCTAAACTTATTCATCATCATTTCCATCATTTTGATCATAAATTATTATTATTTATCACCATCTTTCATCTCCTCCTCCTGCTCCTCCTTCTCCTCCCTGGTTTCTATGCCCCAATCACCACCGCCCTAGTCACAGACTCGTCACCCTTTGCATCTGTCCATCATCTCCGTCAGAACTGGGCTCTGCTGTGTACACTGCCTCTCCATTGGATGCCAGTGGTGGTGGCTGGTAGAAGGTTTGCAGATGATTTGGCCGCGGCCCCAACGGGGGACGCCCCAGGCTGTAGGGGAGTTCCAGGGCAGGCCGCTGTGGCTGGCCAGGGGGGCTGACCTCTTCTTGACCTTCAGGGCTGCTGTCGGGGTAAGAAAGGGTGGGAGGAGAGGTGCGGGTGTAGAAGCGAGGAGGGGAGCTGCTGCGGCTGTACACCTGCGGAGAGTGACGAGAGTATAGATTGTTTGGAGGCGAGTTAGTATCTCGTGGAGCGAAGATGTTTGTTGGTGGAGAACTTCGCGGAAAGATGCTGAGGGGTGGAGAGCGACGTTCTCCAGGATAAAGCGGCGAGGGGTTTGAATCCCTAGCATAGATAGGTGAGGAGTCAGGATCAAGGTCAAGGTCAGGGGTCAAAGGCAGAGCAAAGCTGTCTGAATCGTCATGATCACCGTGATATCTGATGGACCCTCTGTCTTTGCCTCTTTTTCTTCCATCTGCACCGCCATCTTTGCCCTCAAACAGGAAAGAGTCCTCTCTGTCAATATCCATTCCCCCTCTCCAAACATCCAGTGCTCTGTCCTTCTGTTTCTCATTGTCACGTTCAATCCCTGCTCTCCATCCATCTCTGTCATTCAAAAACAATGATTCTTCTTTCTCCCTCTCCATCCCACCTCGCCATCCATCAATCCCAAAATCTTTCTTCTGGGTGATAAAAGTCTCCTCCTGCTCCATCTCCGTGGCTCCTCGCCAGACCTCCATTCTTCCATCTCTCTTCTCCATTAAAATGGGTTCCTCCCTCCCTCTCTCCATTCCACCTCTCCATTCCTCCATCTCTTCGACACTCTTCTGAGAGGAAAAAGACTCATCCCTCACTCTCTCAGTTCCTCCCCTCCATTCCTCCATTATTCCATCTCTTTTTAAGAGAAATGTTTCATCTTTCTCTCTGTCCTGGCCGCCTCTCCATGTTTCAACCCCCACCTCCCTCTGTTTCATCAGCAGTGGCTCTTCCAGAGCTTTGTACAAGGGCTCAGACTCCTGCGGAGGAGGTGGGGGAGGAGGCGGTAGTGGTCTGTCCCGGTAACGATCCCTGTCCCTGTCTCTGTCCGTCCCTGCACCTGACTCAGCTCCACTGCGGTGGCGGGACAAAGTACCAGGGGTGCGGCTGAGGGTGGAGTAAGGCCGAGCCTGAACATCAGGAGGACGTGCCTGCTGTCTGTCCTGGAACCCTCGACGGCCCAGAGTGCCTTGCAGCTGTGATCTGTCCCCGTCTTTAAGAAGCTCTCGGGTCTCAGAATCTCCAGAAACACGTGAGTGTGACCAGCCATCTTGTAAGCGCGGTGTTGTGGCATGATCTGGTCCACGTGTTGTGGAATGTGTTTCAGGGTCTTGTGTGTGGTGCCTTGTATGTGCCCACCCCTCCTGCTGTGTGTTGTGCCGTGTATTTGGCTGCATTGTTGCAGCCCAGCCCTCCTGGGGTGGCTGCACATGTCGAGTTAGTGTGGCAGTGTGAGTGACAGCTGCCCTGTCGTGGTGGTGAGGCCTCGCTAAGCTTCCATAGCGCTCAGGAGGAACGGGCATGGGAACAGAGGGTCGCAGGTTACTCTGCACCAGCTCCGAGATGATCATCTTCTCCAACGCTGCTGCATCAGACAAGTTGCGGCGCATTCCTGCATTGCTGCCCAGATCTGATGCTCCATGGGGAGTTAGGAGAGCAGGAGAGATGTCATCTCCCCCTATCCCCACTCCTCCCTCTCTAAGAAGGTCAGAGCTGCCTACAACTCCAGCCCGGGATCCAGGTGTGGACCCTAAACCGTGTAGGGTAAAAGTGTTGGGAGTGTAGCCCCCATTGAGACACACACTGTCCAACCCACAGGACTCCTGGCTCTGGGATACACCACCCTCTGATCAAAAAAGAGGACAATGCCAATTAGAGAAAGACAAAGAAACAAAAATCATATTCATAAGATACATATATATATATATATATACATATATGAATGTATGAATGAATGAGCTTCAACGTTTATGTGTCTACTGAGGGAGTGGGTTTTCCAAAATTGAAATATTAACTATAATACTGATGAAATGTTTGGTAACAGCCACATGGAAGAGATGTGTATTATGTTTTTATGGTCTATGTATAGTTACTGTTGGCAAATATTGCACAGATTGTCTATGAACTAAACCACAGTGACCAAGAAAGAGGTTCTCAATGATTGGTTGAGTGAGCACAATAAAGGAGAGCTCATACTCGGCTTGTTTCTGAAGGTTCCTACTGGTCCATGTTAAGACAGAGAGACAGAGAAGGCAAGTGTCAAAAAACAGCCAAGAGACAAACATATTAAGGGCCACAAATGAAAAACATAATAACATAAAATAAATTCACAGAGAATCACAATTACAGAAAATTCTAAACATTCATACAATTACAAACACAAACACAACTAACTGTAATTTGGATTAAATGTTCAGTATAGTGGAAACTGGATCAAATTATGTCAGAATTGTACACATTACATTTGGTTGTTATCTGTATATTATGTATCTTTTACAGAAGAACCTATATACAATTATGGCATAATTGTATAGTTTTTCTGTTCATCCTATAGGTCTCTTAAGATGAACAACAACAAATATTAGGCTTCAAATGAACTGTAGTGTGGTGCAAGTACTGAATATAATGTACTTTAGAGTCTAATGTGTACATATAAATAAATGGCTACTTTGGACAATTAACTTAGTTGTGAAAAAATGAAGAAAATAAGAGACAGAAAAGATTTTTTATATAAAACTGTAATGTAATATCTACCTGTGGAGGTGAAGGGTTGATTGTATCCCTGGGCGAGCATAGTGTCATAAGGAGAAGCTCCAGCGTGGGTTTGCAGTACTGGATTTGTGAGGAAATGGTTCCCCAATGCAGCTGGAATCGAGAGTAAGAAATAAATATTAAAAATAGTGAGGGAGACTTTCTAAATATGCAAAAGAAGAGAACAAAATCTTTACCTCGGTTAAGAGTAGGGGTGTTGTTAACATCAGCAGCAATGAAGGAGGATTCAGTCTGTCTGCGAACAGTGTCATTCCACATCCTCCTTATACGGCTCTGAAACACAAATATATTTGCCAAGGTCAAAACTGACTCAGAAGAAAAAATACCTGAAGTGCAGTCCTGGAAATTTTTTTTTATTTTTGATGGCACCACATCTCAGGGGCAAAGACTGTACTTTTCACACCATTACATTTATTTGATAATTGTACCTACTGATCACTTTTGGGATGAGTAAGTAGTTTTCTTTTTTAATCTCATAAAACAAAGATGAAATAAAATGACTTTGCAGAGTCAAAGAAAATACAAAAAATAAAAAATAAATTGTTATGTACTGTAGATTAGGTTAAAACAAAATGGGTTCTCCACTTTGTATTTTAAGTTCATATTTTCTGTACTGTTAAAATTATGATATTATGACCATTCTGTGTATTTTAAGTTTCATCTGAAAGACTTAGTGCTATGTATCATGGGCAAAGTTTTTGGTAGTGAATGCTTGTTACTATAAAACTGTGCCATAGGCAGTGTCATAATATGTCTTCTCACCCACTGCACTACCAGATATTGTTCTTATGTGGTTTTATTTTGTCATAAATTCACATTATTAAATCAGTGTTAATTCAAAGATAATGTGAGGAAGAGCTGAAAGACTTTAAAATAATAGCTATTTTTATATTTGTAGTGCACTTTTTTTCAGGGAGATAACTAGCAATGGAATCTAAATAAAGGAACAGAAAGTCATATTAGTGTTGGCTTCACTTTGTTTTCTCCTTGTGTTTCTGTAGTATTCAAAATATCAATTTAAACATTGTATATGTTAAAAAGAAATTTATTGGAAAATAAATCTAATTCATGTAATGAGTCCATTTGTGCCACTACCACAACTTGAGTATAAATCTATGCATTACACTGTGGATCTGTTCCAGGAGTCATACGTGTGTGGTGTTGAAATGTACTGTACCTGTCTATTAGCAGTCGCTCTCCGACTCTGGCTGCTGGTGTAGCGGCTGTTGGAGCGCAGAGCACCACCCTTAACTGAGTCTGGAGAGCTGGACGATGAAGTTGCACAGCACTGTGAGAGACGCAAACATCGTCCGTAGTCCTTTTGACCCTGCATATGACATTGACATGTATAATTGTGTCATGCATTACCAAAAATTGTAAAATACACACTGCATAAACATGCAAAAGAGGCCTGACCTTCCTGGCAAGGGTGCAATGTAGTATGGTGATGAGGAGACCCTGGGCGGTGTTGAGGGAAGAGAAAAGGTAAGCCAGAAGGAGAGATGGCGAGGACAGGAACATCAGGCCTGATGACCAGGTGACACTCTGCAGGAAGAGCAGCGTCAGGGAGCCCACTGCCCACGCCCTGCAAGGACACGGTGGGACCAGAATTAACACAAGATTAACAAAATGAGAGTTGAATCCATGTCACTAATGTTTAGTGTGTGCACCAAAATCTATCAAATGCTCCCATTAGGTAGCTTTCCTCAGCGCAAAATACAAATTGAAAAATAGAGTGATTAATAGTGTGAGCGCAAACTAATTTTCAAACTTACTGGACATTCGTCATATACACAAGCTATTATTTGCTCTTGTGAAAATCCAATTTTTTTTCCCCCATTCAAACAGTACTTTTACACGTAGATATATTTTACTCGATAGAATGCAGGGACTACTGTATATAGTTCAAACATCTGTCAAAAGTGTTTTAGTGTGTTTTATTCCTGTCCTCTGAAAAGTTTTTTTTTTTTTTGCCTTGGATTACTTTAAACCCTGAGTGAATACAAAAAATATAACAAAACAAAGAAAAGGCACTTTCTTCAATTCTTTGAAATAAAAATTCACTTTCTGTTCCAGCTTTCAATGTTTTTCATTTCCAAAAAACAAAGTCTCTGTGTCATAAATAACTAGATGCATTCATTTCCAAATCTTGATAGCTTCGGTTCAGTTTTTATATATATTCTGGCCAAGATTTATTTATAGCTATTGCTTGTAATTTACCAGCTTAATGCTCTCTACAAATCGATATAAGACATTACACTGACCTCAGGTTGTCATGGCGACTGGAGTCTGGCTTCAGTGCAGCAGTGCTGTGCATCTTATGTAAGGTCATCACCAAGACAACCAGGTTCAACTGGAGGCAAAAAGGACAAGTATAAAGTACAGAGAGAGAGTGTTAAACAACATCATTTAATTTTATAACCAAAGGAAAAAAAAATACTGTATCTGTGGCAGAAAACTGACCGTTATAATGACAGCTACAGGACCTAGAAAACTTGAAATGAAGTAATTGTCTGTTCGCAGCCAGCATCTGTGTCAGCACACAAAAAACATACCATTACAGAAACACATGATTAAATCACCTCAATACCAAGTCAGTGTAACAGCCTCCATGTGGACATAAATGAGTGCACTCACGCAGTCTTTGAGCCGTAACCTCTGAAGTCTATGGCTGCAGACACAGCCACTACCAGCCCAGGAATAGAGTAGCCACACAGGTAGAAATATTTCCTCCTGGAGTTCCTTCCTTCAAATACCTCACGCTGCAAGAGGTAGAGCTCCACTCCCTCCAGACACAACCAGCAAAACACAGAGAGCAGCGAGAAATGCAGCAAGCCAGCAATGATAGAGCACAAAACCTGCAAGTATGGACAGAGAAAGAACAAATGAGTTTGTTTAAAATGTTGAAGAAACAACGAGAAAAGAACAGTATCATTTTGAGATTCACTTTGGTCACTGTTTTACTAGGTACTTTCAGATGCTATTTAGTTGTACGTAATCCTCAAATGTATAGAATATGAAAAAAAATACAAAGCTTAAAAATCTATAATACCTCTCAGTGGACTCATGGATGTGTAATGTGGTTTGGAGGAATAGATATATGAAATCACAGATGTCTGAAATATAGACCCAGTCTGGTAATTACATGTTCAATGGCTGCTTATCGTTTTATACATTCTTAGATATTTGGAGTGTGGCTTTGACAAATCCAAGTTTTAGATACCATTGAATACAGTTTATTGTTAAACTGGATTCAAGTATTTACTGTTACAAACCAATCCCCTTTCACATTGTTTGTCCATTATATGTAAATGGGAAGATTTTTTATTTTTTATCATAAAAACTTTTAACTTTGACCTATTAATCCCCAAATGTAATGACACTCATTCTGGATCACTGGCAATCTATAAAGCTAATTTGGAAAGAATTCAATAAATAGTTTTGCTACTACCGACATATGAACTTTTTGCCCATTATAAGTAAATGGGGGAGGAAAAAAAGATTTTAAAAATTCATTAAAAAATGTAAACTTTGACCTACTTTTCCCAAAGTGTAATGACATATATTATTGATCACTAGCAATCTATAAATTCAATTTGGTATGAATTAACACAATAGTTTTACTACTAGAGTGTTAACAAACAAACCAAAAGGCTTGTTGTTTCTGTTGTTTCTATTACTTCTATTATAAATATCTAAAATGTTACTATATAAAATGTTACAACAGTACTTACTATATATTGAGCCTTATTGGCACCAACAAGGAAGAGCAGTTCCGTGAACAGCAGGTTGGCCCACAGGTTGCAGTGGATGGTGCTATGATCAGTATGCCACGGTGCCCCCTGGCAGCAAAGGGTGGTAAGACAGGTGGCCAAACACACCAGAGCGACAGAGATGCCAACCCAGGAAACCACATTGACCAGAAGCTCTTCAACACCGACCCCAGACTGCTGGAAAAAGACAAACATACATTTCGCACTAGTGATATTGCACTCACACAGCCTTGTAAAAATCACTGAATGTCAAATATTTGTGTCTTTCTGTGTTGTGTAACACCTTTAGAAATAAATGAAGTCGCACACAACGAAGAGAACATCATACAGAGAACATTAATTCAATTTCATGGCAGACATAACATCCTGCAGCATTCATTCGACTGTTTCTTACAGCTACAACCCACAATTAACACCCCCTCTCAGCTTGATTTTTAAATAATATTTTGCAAAGCACTGTGAAATTTAGCACCACGGTACATAAATACATAAGGAAGGAGTCAGGAAGTCTTTGGGGTGAATGTATAAGTATCTGTAGTAACACAGGACTGCTTATGTAATGCCTTAGTATTTTATTTTGCATCCACATATTGCCAAGGTTTGTCCATCACTCGGTTACTGTAATGATCGAAAACATGCCAGGAACTGCTGCACAAAATGTCATAATATGACAAGAACATCCACTCACCCCATTCATGACTCAAATGACCTAATTTTGAACATAAAACCTATACAAGATAAAATGCTAAAGTGATGATTTGTCATATCTAGAAGGTAAAAACAACCTCTTTATAAACCCACTGTCCTTTATTCAACGCTGTACTCTTTGTAAAAAAAAAAAAAAAGAAGAAAATAACACTGTGAGAGCTCACAGCATGTGTCTTGCTGTTCTCTTGTTTGTTATTATGCACATCCCTTCATTCTTCTCCCTTGTTGTAATTCAAATGATTTATATATGTATATTATTTTTAATTGAGAGAACAGACCGAGGCAACAGTAATAGATGCATCATACCTCAAGCAATTTGCTTAGAGTAGTAGTTGTGTTGTAACATAGTACAAAAAGACTGAAACTGAGAAAAAAAATCTGAACACATCGGCAGGAATTTATACCGTAATTTCTCACAAGGTATGTGTTCTATTCTAACAATGTAAGAGCAAACAAATGAGCAAACATAACCCTCATCTGATTTTACTTCACAATGGCTTTATGACTAACAAAACAGGGAATAAACGGTGCTTGTACACATGGTTTTACATGAGAACAAAGGTGCATAGGATGGTGAGTTCACCTCTCACCCACAGCCTTCATTACACTGGTAAATACAATTTTTGTTGAGTTAGGACAGCTGTTTTTAACTAATTTTTCGGCACAGAATCCAAAACTGATCTCAGTTTTTCTCTGTCACTAAATACTGTACTCAACAGGTATGTGCTTGTTTTATAAGAATTTTCAAATATTGACAAACAATGAAATATGAAACAGGCATGACTGCAATATTTATTTAAAACTATCATGTTTCTACAAAGGATATGCCTACTGTAATCATACTGTAATACCTCTCACCACACTGTCTCAGTTGTTACTGCACAAACAAGTTTCCACGTAGCTGTAAATGAGTCCATATGTAATCAGCTTGCAACTTACAACAGCTAACACTGGTCTACAAGTAAAATGCTTATGGAATAAAACTATCACATGTGTGTTACCACTTGGTGCCCAAAGCGCTTTACAATTCCTCACATTCACCCATTCACATACACACTCATACCCCAGTAGACGGCTGCTGCCTGACCTTACTGGGAGCAACGGTGGATTCAGTGTCTTGCCCAAGGACACTTTGACATGTGGACAGCCAGAGGGGAGACACAAACCGCCAACCCTTTGGTCATTGGACAACCCGCTCTACCAACTGAGCCACAGCCGCCTTCAAGTCTTAAACGCTGGTTGACTCAAGTTTCTAAGATAAGTCTTGAGTTAAAATGTGAAATTCTTAGAATAACAAGAGAATGGGTTTTAGTCCAAACAAATATTGGTCTGAGATCTACCAGATCTACTTCAAAACACTGTCTGCACATTATGATCCATTCACTTTACAAGTTCTTTCTAGTGGAATATTTACTAATCAATTGTATACATGTACATAAACCACCATATATGTGGAATAACACACCATCATATATATTAAAAACATGAGCTAACCAGCACTTCTGTCATTTGTTTCATCTTATTAAAGTATTTCGTCTCATCATCTGAACCCGCTTTATCCTCACTAGGGTATCAGGGGTCAGTGGGGGGCCTAATCCAGCTACAGTGGGTGAAGGCAGGGTACACCTTGTATCAGTCTCCAGTTCATTTCAGGGCTGAACATATATAGACAAACAATCACTCTCACATTCACATCTATGGACAATTTAGATTAACCAATTAACCTATCAGTGCATGTGTTTAAATGGTGGGAGGAAACTGAAGTACCTGGAGAAAACCCACACAGACACGGAGAGAACATACAAACTCCACACAGAAAGGTCTGGTGTGGGAATTGAACCAGGGTCCTTCTTGCTGTGAGGCACAATTGCTAACCACTGCACCACTGTAAGATTTTGCACATTGAATGTCAGATGCAGATACTTTCTAAAAATGTGTAGATCAGTGTAATCAGTGGAAGTTTGCCCATCTGGAGAGTAAGCTGTGGAGAAAAAACTTGATGTGCTAGAAAAAAAAAAAAAAAAACCTGTGTGTTTTTGGAATCAGCATGCCAATTTTAGTTTTGATCAACATAAACATTGAACTCAACAGAATTAAAAAAAAAAAAAAAAAAAAAGGTCCCTAGTGTTTATTGCTTGTTGTGCTTGACTTCTGTGGACACATTCACCCCACTCCATTGGTCACTCATGTTTCAGTATAATCATGGTGATTCTCAAGTCAATAGAAAAAAACTTCTTCATGGGAATCCCATTCAAACATTTCCACTTCCAAGTTGACCTTTCTGGCTCTCTATATAGCCTCATTTAATCACAAGAAATAAATAATGTCAAAGCAAGACTGCTGCAAACAACAAAGCACTGCATTAGTGTTGGCATAAATTAATTGATGAGCATATTTAAAATGTGGTCTATTAACATATGCATAAGGTTTTTATATGTCACTCTAAACCACTGAAGAGAAAATGCGCTCTGATTACAAATATGCAAACAAACACTTGTCGTGAATCTGTTGATCCTATATCTCTTCTGTGTTTCTGCTGTGCTTAGCAGATCATATTAAAGCTGATCATCTCAATTTAAAGACATTGCTATTAAAATGATTGAACACCAACCATTGTATTCCCCAATGATTTGCTACACTCTTAACAATTATACTAAGATATATGAATGTAATTTTGAGGAACATTAACCCACATAAACGCAGAATCAAATAGGAGAACCAAGCTTGTGAACAATTTGACTTCAATTCATCCTGCAACAGTTGTCTCTAATACCAGTACATTTTTTCATTCCACTGCAATCTACTCATATTTTTTGAGAACATACTGGCTCATTAACACAACATGAATGAAAGTGACATTTAATCACTACAAAACACAAAATAATACATGCTGTAGTTATTTTTTCCCTCATCAGCACACTGATATTACAACCACTGCTACAGGAAAGATGCAACAGTAATAAAATAACCACTAAATTATACATTCACCGTCCACCCTGAGGTGTCCAAATTTGTATCCACTTTCATGGTCACTCCCAATAATAAAAGAATAGTGATAGAAAATAGAAAAGGTTCATTTTAGGTGGAAAAATACAGAATAAATTCAACCTATATCTTATTAGGTGCTTTACACCATGTAAGAAAAAACAGTTAAACAATAGTTTAAAATAACTAGATATAAACTATTTCCTATATTTAAACTATTTTTCTGTGTTCTAATGAAAGGATTGTGACATGATGATCAACTGGAACTCAGTTACACCATTACACCAAGTTAAAGGTGATTAATGATGTGTATAAATAAATAAAGAGGGATGTGTTTGAAAACAATTTATTTATAGTTTTGTAAGAGTACAGCATTAGTTCAAGATTGGTGGTATTTGCTTATCAAAAATAAAATAAAAGATGTGATTCTTTAAATCAGGAAGACACCTTTACAATTATAACTAATCAGACATAATGTAGTATTTGTGTGTAATAAAGTATTTCTAGTCAAAATATCTAATCACGTTTAAAATAAGAGATAATTACCTAAAGAGTAAATTGAAAGTGAGATATATCTTATATATATATATATATATATATATATATATATATATATATATATATATATATATATATATATATATATATATAACTTCTTGAGAATTCTTAATTCATGTAAAAAAAATCTGCCAATGGAACAAGTGAAAGTGAGATTTGTTGAAATAAAATTTTCAAGATCTATTGTCTAAAAATAACCTCTTATATCTCACTTGCAAGTGACTGATGAGATGTGATGAGACCTGGTGATTAGAAATGAGAAAAATTCACTTTGTAAGATTTATCTTTGTGTAATGTACCACTTTGGCTGAAGCTGTAGATTTCTACTGAAGCTTTAACATTGTGGGACTGAAGTACAGGTAGGGAATGAAAGGTACATTTTTATTCCACAGCAAAATTGGCACTCGTAAAATACAGAAAGTAAATTAAAAAGTACTGGCTCAAATAAAACATAATTAAAATTGAATCCCATGGCTAAGAGTCAGCTACATTCTGGAAACACACAGTATAAGTCAGTATTTTAGCTTCATTATCCCTCAGTAGTTAGTATTAGCACCAAGAATCTGTTTAATCAGTCTGTGTACAAGTCCTCCGTGCACATAAAAGAAGAAAACCTCAGTATGTAGCTTTAAACCCACAACAGACTTCTATTAAAATGACTCAGATGGCGTCAAATGTTATTTCTGAGTTGTGCATTACTCACAGCAGGCTGCTGGTACGTCATAAGGACAGCATAGCTGGACAGGTGGTTGCAGGCACAGGTTGTGTGTGTGTTGTTGGTGTGTAATAGGCGGCAGCCCTGAGTGGACCACCTGCCGCTCCCAGAAGCCCCTGTTGTGTTCCAGAATGAGCAGTTTGGACCAAAGTGGTTCTCCAGCTGTGGAGAGAAACACCAAAACACATTAGATTCTGGTTGGAAATTCAGTACCCTGATTATGCATTAATTTCAGCAGTTGATCAGTATTTTGACATTTGTTGAAAGCAACTTTGGAGATTTATTCAAGAGTTTAAAAACAGATTTATGGAAGTCAAGTTTTCTGAAACTTCATCCAACTTCGTCGCAATTTGTTGTACTTGTAAAAAAAAAAAAAATACAGTAAAGTCACAGGAATTAATATTAAATCTTCATAATTCAATAATCTAGGAGAAATAATTGTGTTTTTCATGAAACAATAATGAGACAACAGACAAACCCTGCCTCTGTTACATGTTGTCTGCCCAAAGATAATTCCACAAAGCTTATATGAGTTACCCATATGTCATTTTAGGATTCTACCAGCCAACTGGATGCAACCCAGCTCCATCTATGTAAATCAGTTTTCTTTAAACAATAATATGCCCTAATACAGTAAACTCACTCAGCAGTTTCTTAACACAAAACCAAAACAGTATGTCTAGGTTTTGTTCTAAATATTCTGCTTTCATTCACAAAGACTAAGAACTAACTGATCTTTTAACCTTTTCCATTAAGTTCTTATATTGACCATATTCTTATAATATAATGAATATAAGCTATATTTGTATTAAAATGATAACTCTTGATCATAGTCATTTTCCTTCTCAGTAATTACATGTTCTTTAAGTTAATAATTGGGTATTCTTAACAATAATCTATTAATAAACTCACCTTTAGATGCCTGAGAGTGAAGATCACTGGCTCAGAGAGGTAAACTCTGTTGGAGCCTCTGTGAACAGAGGCAGAAATAACATGGGAGTTGATCACCAGGCTCCTACGCCTGACATCTGACCCCTGGCCCAGGCCGAGCCCCAAGCGCAGAGTTGAGTTCTGGGTTGTCAGGAATGCACCCAGGTTCTTATAGAGAGCCAGAACCAGCTTCACCTGGCCTATAGGGGCAAGAGGATGAAAGAAGTAAAATTATATTTTTATTTCTGTTCTTATTTTCAATCATTGTGTTTACATTGTTTACAGCACATATGCACATAATATTGTTACACACCATTGTTACTGTACTGTTGCAAGGCCAGGGCTGAGATCTGGAGGACGCTGTCGCTGTCATAAGAGTGAGGGAATGTCAGGTCTTGTATGTCTGCCTCTGTATTTAGTACGTACACCTCCAGATCTGTCCACATAAACAAACAAGTATGAATGAGCTTATTTACTCTCACAAACCATAAAATAGTACATAAACAAATAGAAAGATGTCTTACCAATATTCGGTGCCCTGTCACTGAACCGGCCCTCGTAGAGGTTGTTAGCTAATAAAAATGCTCCTTTTTCTACTGCGTCTAATAATAGTGATGCAGAGCGTGACTGGTCCACACTGCTCATATCTGCCCAGGACACCAGAGCCTCTGGACCCAGAAGGTTATCAACTGTCTGAACGACCGCCTGAGACACAAAATGGAGGAAGTTCTCATTACTATCTATCTATCTATCTATCTATCTATCTATCTATCTATCTATCTATCTATCTATCTATCTATCTATCTATCTATCTATCTATCTATCTATCTATCTATCTATCTATCTATCTATCTATCTATCTATCTATCTATCTATCTATCTATCTATCTATCCATCCATCCATCCATCCATCCATCCATCCATCCATCCATCCATCCATCCATCCATCCATCCATCCATCCATCCATCCATCCATCCATCCATCCATCCATCCATCCATCCATCCATCCATCCATCCATCCATCTATCTATCTATCTATCTATCTATCTATCTATCTATCTATCTATCTATCTATCTATCTATCTATCTATCTATCTATCTATCTATCTATCTATCTATCTATCATTACTTACCTGAACATAAGCTCTGCATGTGCGTTCCCTCTTTTGCAGCTGAAAATAAATAATGAAAAAAAGAACATATATATTATTAGAATCATCAAAGCTGACATTTCCAGTTCCATTTGCAGGAAAGGTCAAGAACATAATTTACCTTGTTGTAATTGCGTGCTGCAGACTCTTTATTGGCTGGTCTCAAGGCCTGTAGTTGTGAGTCCAGGATGTCCAATAGTTGTTCAATTAGCCTAACAGACATGCTGACATCACCGGCATAGATCCGCCCTCGGGTTAAGTTGACCAACTCCCCAGCGATATTGGCTGCATTCTCTCCACTCTTAATCTACAGTAAGGCGGGGGTGTTTATAATGTCAAATATTTTGACATTTAAGAGGGAACTGCTGTGTAGCTTTGGGGTATTTGCACAGCATGTGGGTTTGTCAAGTGTGTGAATGTGTCACGAACCTTCTGTGCAATTTGGCTGACCCAGGGAGAGGTGCAGTTGGAAAGGTCAGGGCCTCTGGAGCTCCAACCCACTGGAGACAACACACACTGATAGGAGGCAATACCTGCAGAGGCAGATGGGGTAGTAAAGGACAGCGTGTCAAAGTGCTGAATTCATGACTTACAAGATTTCTGTTATTGAGCAGAAATGGAAAATCACAAATCACTTCTTCCATGCCACATTTTCCCACATATTTGTTGGTCATAAACAGTGGTAAATGGTTTATATGGAGACACTTAGTGCAGTCAAACAGCGCAGGCATAAAAACATTTCAGATGTAGAAAGAAAATGAGAAACCCTAACAATTATAAAAGCTCTATAATTGGGCTATTAATGCCAATCACTAATTAGTAGTAGTATTAAGAAGCTATTAGATATAATTTTAAAAAGCCAACTAGAGACCTGTTTCTTGTCAGTGTGAACATTTACTAATTAGTTAGCTTAGGTAGAATGTCTTTTTTTTCACAAGGAATTTACATCAAAATATCAATTTGCATCATTACATTATGACATGTCAAATCAATAGATTCATACACTGGAGTTATGGCAGTAATGTGTTTTATAGAATTTCCTGTTGCTGGTTGTAAATGAGAGTAACTCATTGGTAAATAGTTTCACATAGTGACTGATACAGGGATGTCATACAGCAAGGTAAATAAGTTGTAAGATTGGAAATCTAACGTAATATAAAAAGCAATAGTAGAAAAGGAAACTTCCCAAATACTGAGTCTGAAATTCTGTATAAAAACTGTTATTTCAGTTATTTTTGTAATGGCTTATAAAGATGTTTGTGTTCATGTTAGGTCAGTCTTTTTTGTGGTGTCAAATAGTGTTTTTTTTTTTGTTTTTTTTAAAGAGCTGTTATTTATAGAAAGGGTAATGTGGTTTGTTACACAGCAATTCAACAGTAGGTTACAAATTCAGACAAACAGCCATGCCTGATTTAGTTTTATTGATTTAAGATAAGATTATTCCTTGGTGTTAACATCAATTCAGTGCTAAACCCATGTCCAAACTATTCAGTGTGATTATGAGCAGGCAAGAAGCACCACAAGCTTATCTACATAATCTTCATAAGAGCTTTTCCTCTGAGGGAAAGCTTGGCTGAGGAAGACAGCTGCACAGTGAGAAGAAGAGCTGACAAACCCCTCTTCTCTAAACACTGGAACCTCTCTTTATTTCTTTCTTTTATCTCATTTGAAAGCAAGTTCAATCATCGACCACATTTCAAAGGGAAATGTGATAGAGACACACTGCAGACTGCACTAATACTCACACTTATACACAAACACACAACACGCACCAGACCAGGTATGTCCCACACTTACCCAGGGATCCTTTCGGGCACGGCCTCTCCACCGTCTCTCCCTTCAGGGCCGGGGGCCACTGCACCCCTCGTGCCACCCGACCCTCGCAGCCTCCAACCTGACCGGGACTCCCAGGGGCCAAGGGCACCCGCAGTGGAGGACGTGGTGTTAGAGGGACCATGGCTGTGATGGGCCTCTGGTCGAAAGGCCCCCGGTTAATGACCCCGATTGGGTGAGAGGCTGAAGGCTGCACAGGGGTCAACGCGACAGTGGCAGTGTAGGAGCGGACTGTCGTCATCAAGGAGGAGAGGGGACCTGACAGACGAAAACAACGTCTAATCACCAAGCGCTCACATTTGTCCTAATATACAACTGGAAGCAATAGACTTAGGGGACTGGGGTTCTGGTGTTAGTGTTTGAATGGTTACGTGCATCTATTTAATAATCACACACTGGTTCAAGGTACTTCGTTAATATCCAACAAGTGGTGCCTAGCACAACAAACCCCGCCCCTCGCAAGCATTTTACCTGAGTGGCCCTATCTCTTATGATTGAGAAACCACATTTTTTGGTGGCCTTGACCTTTGACCCATATTCACCAAAATTTAATGGGATATATTCTTGGTTACCTTGAACCTTTTCTGAACATGTCTTCGTCATGTAGTTTTTGTGTAAAGTTGCTGACAAACAAACAAGACAATACCCACGTCTCCCCTTCATGAGGTGGGGTAATAATTAATGAAACTGCTATTTCATGTGAATACTGGTCTACTGATACAGATAACCTTTTTTACTTTGCTAACTGGCATCGGCTATTGGTAAATAAGATGTCACCTTCACATTTTTCAACATTTATCTGTTGTGTTTTATTTGTGTTTTTTTTCATAAATTTGTGCTCCTTCATGAATGCTGTGCAATTTCTCGTACTTCTTTTTTTAATAATGGTGATTTTTTTGTTTTCCTTGGATGAAAGGAAACAAAACAGAATCAGATATTTTTCAATGTGATATTTACACATTTGTTTTGCTGCAGAATATCATGAGTTTACATCCCTACATGATTTTTTTTGTTTTCTAACAAATTCTGTTTTTCACAGTTTTTCCATGAATTCAAAAGGAAACATTGTGAAATTTCCTTTTAACTAAAAAGCATATATTGTCAAATGTTTCACCTTTGTAAATAATGTAATCATGTAATTATTCTGGATCAAATCAAAAACCGCTTATGAATATCATCTCTGGAAGGTAATGTAACATCTGAGCCATCTCATGTTGTACTTGAAGAATGTTAGCATTTGCTCTCTAACAGAACATTTACAGTCCCACAGGCTCAAGTGAACAGACTGTTCCTCAGTCTGTCACAGTGTTTGGAAGTAGACCTCAGTGTTTGTGTGAAATACTGTAAGCAGTGATTGTTGAAAGCCAGTGATTACATTGATGATACCTTAGCCACTGACTTGCAATGTCTGATTTAACTTTATTATTAAGTCTATTATTTAATGTTTGTGATGGTTATTTATGAGGTACATCTTCAGACACATGATAAAATCCTGAAAATAATCTGACAGAATTAAAAAAAAAAAAAAAGAATCTTCTGGAGTGAAATCCAGTCAAAGTCAGATGATAAACCAACCTTTAGTGGGCGGTGGTGGTGTGAATTGCAGTGGGTATCTTAGCACATAGTAGTTATTCCAAACATAGAGCTGGTTGTCTCTGGGGTTGTAGTCTATGGAAGAGATATACTGGTACGGGTTGGGGAAAGGTATCTGAACAGGCAACTCCTGTCCACGGCTGGTGTCGTATGCATAAACCACCATGTCGCTGCCAACGCGCCCATCAGCCTGACCCTCATCATCCTGGAAGACAGAACGAACAGCGTACAGCACGCCACAGGCCATGAAGGCATTACTCGCCCCACGTTTGTCAAAGCCAGTGGCCCATGTCCCCTCAAAGCGGAGTGTGTACGGGTTCACCTGCAAAACAAGAAACAAACAGAGGGATGAGGGAACTCAGATGGGGATGAAACTGTCAAGTTGTGTGACATCTCCTCTATCTGTTTTCTTTCCTCCTACCTGGCTGACGACAATGCGTCCATTATTGGCTTCAGTAGAATAGATCACCCAAAGGCCGTTTTCATCCACAGCCAGATCAATGTCTGACTTCCCTCCCCAGCGGTAAGGAGAGGTGTCGTGGTAGTTGGCATTGACTACCACTGCCTCACCGCTCTTAATGCGAGTCCGCAGGTCATACTTGACCAGGTTCCGTGTTCGCTCCTTGTTATAGAACACAGCACCGTCATACACCACAAAGCCAGTACCGTCCACACGGCTAGGTAACCTGGAATAGAAAGGTATGACAAAGAACATATTTACCTCCACACTTTACCCAAATACATGTTTCTACAATTCCTTCTGTAATTTCATTTGTCATTAATCTCGCCCAACATTGGTTGTGTGAGATTATTGTAATCACCTTGTGTGTGTGTGTGTGTGTGTGTCCATAGAGACATATCATGCTATAACTCAACGAATACTTCCGATATCACCATGAAATTACATGGGTGTATACATATAGCTAATGCGCATCAGATGCAATGATCCATTTGAGTAAAGGTCAAAGGTCGCAATTAACTAAAAGATCAAAATCAGGTCATATCGGTTATAACTCAAGAACGGAGGGTCACAAAACTTTCAGGTTGGTACAAAACGATGTCGAATGAAGATTTCTACAATTCTCATAATTTTACGACCAATAGCTTTTGAGATCTCTGGAGGTCAAAGGTGACATGCCGCAAAATTAACTTCTGTAACACTGTTTGTGTGTGTCAAGTGGACATATTCCACTATAACTTTATCAATACAGGATATATTATCATAATATTACACATACTGATGCATATATTTACATATAATGAAATTATTAATATTTTAAAAGGTCAAAGGTCAAGGTCACAATTAGCAGAAAGGTCAAAATCACATTATTGGCTCTAATTCAAGTCAAATTTGTGATTGGCACAAAATAGGGGTGACATTAGACATTCTCTGAATACTTATTTTAAATGTTTTCTGCTGTAATATAAGGAAAGCCTTGATTCATGGATGAAAAAGTTAAGATGAAACACTGTATGAAATTCAATGTGATTTACAAAACTGTTTACCAAAGTCCCCATATTGTAAAAACGCATTTTATTGTTAACATCAAGGAAAAGTTTTTTTTTTTAAATCCAGTTCTACTTTATTTTAGTATAATTGATATTATGTGTTTCTTGAAACACTGTTATCCTCATTTCAGTAAGTAAAATATTTTTTACTGATAATTTTAGTCAGTTTTCATTATTTTTTAATAATCATTAGCTGAGATTAAAAAAAAAAAAGTGCAGATAAATCATTCACCAAAGCCACTCACTTATAGGTGGTGGTAATCCTGTTCTGCCGGTAGTCGTCCCAGGAGGCATATTCATACAATACTTCTGTCCGATAAGGTGTCCAGGGCATGACGTACAGCCTGTCACCAGCCTGGAGTGGGTCCTTACACCACGCCCCCGACTGATGCTCCGCCTCCAGGAGAGATGAGGCTGGCTGGATACTGAGCAGTGAGCCAGGGCAGACGAAAACTGGAAGACGGGAGTTAGGAAGGGCAAAGGATGTGAAGAGGAGGGTAGAAAGAGAAAGAAGGAGAAAAAGAAGCATAGCAGGGGAAGTGAGAGAGAGAGAAGAGTGGAAAGACAGTGAAGGCAGGTGCGGGGTGTAAATGGATTGATGCATGAAAAATGGATTGAATTAGATGCAGTTGATGCAGCGAGATTAGGAAAAAGAAAGAAGAGACAAAGAGAGGAATTTAAAACACCTGTGCTGACTTTGAGAAGAAAGCAGCTGAAGAGATGTAAAAGTGTTGAAAATCACACACTTAGTGTGTGTAGGGAGTAATACAACAGGGACACTGCAATTAAAGGTGTGTGAGTGTGTTATTGTGCTTTGGCTGTGTGTGTGTGAGTGTGAGTGTGTGTGTGGGTTAGTGCAAAAAGAGTGACAGAGTGTGAGAGGTAGAATCAGGGACGCTGTAGGCGGGGCTAAATTTTGCCTTGAAGTGAATGAGAGGGCAGGTTAGTTTACGCCAAGCACAACGACTGGTCCACCCACATGTCAATAACTGTATGGACACATATGTTTACTGTACAGTCTCACACTGGCATGCAAATAGGCATGCACACACATCCACACACATAAGCAGTGCTTGATAAGCACACATCCAGACGGATATAATCACACACATTTGGTCTTATTTTTCCTATGAAGATAAATAAGGGGCTCTTCCTATAAGGGAAGAAAAGGGAAAATAAGCATGAAGAGGATGACTGGACAAGAAGGAATAAAGGAATGAAGCAAAGATAGAAAGAAAGAAAGAAAGAAAGAAAGAAAGAAAGAAAGAAAGAAAGAAAGAAAGAAAGAAAGAAAGAAAGAAAGAAAGAAAGAAAGAAAGAAAGAAAGAAAGAAAGAAAGAAAGAAAGAAAGAAAGAAAGAAAGAAGGAAAGAAAGAAAGAAAGAAAGAAAGAAAGAAAGAAAGAAAAAAGAAAAAAGAAAGAAAGAAAGAAAGAGAAAAAGAAAGAAAGAAAGAAAGAAAGAAAGAAAGAAAGAAAGAAAGAAAGAAAGAAAGAAAGAAAGAGTGAAAGAAATCTGTGTAAAAGTAGTTAGCAAAGAACAAGTGTTAGTGTTGTGTGAAACATTGTGTTTATGTCGTTTTGTGTGCAGAGAAACAAGGAAGAGGGAAAAAAAGACCAGAAGCAAGAGAAGAAGACAGGAAGAAACTGGAGAAAGAAAGTGAGAGAAAAAAAGAAGAGGCTAGGTGCAGAACCTGGATAAAACTGGATAAAAGGACGGGTTTCCATACAACAAGAGATGGATAAGATGGGAAAAAAGAAGGAAAAGGAAATGAAAAAGGGGGGCAACATCCAGCATGACTACGAAACAACGTCCTAGGGTAGGAGGAAGAGAGAAATGGTAGAATAGAGGAAAGGTAGGAGAGAAAGAGTGGGGTTGGGGTAAGGAGAGATCAAGATGCTACAATGTATTGTCTTTACCTTTTTGGTCCACTTCTACTCAAGCATAGGAAAAAAAAGAGGGAGAGAAAGAAAGAGAAGTCAGAGGATGAAAGAAAGGGAAGAAAAGAAAGCAAGCAAGAGAGGAGGAAAAGAAAGATAGAAAGAAGGAAAGAAAGATAAAAGGAGAGATGGAAAGAAAAAGAAAGAAACAAAGAAGGAAGAAAAAAGAAAGGAGAAGAGAAAGAAAAAGTATTGCACAGATAAAGACTTTGGAACTCATTCTCACCACAAACATTATAGTTTACATAAAAGAAAGAAGCACAAGAGACCTGCCATACCCCCTCCATTCCACTCCACTCCCCTCCCCACCCAGCCCACCCTTCATCCCCCTCCACCCCACCCCGATCTCTCCTTTCCTCAATCAGGCTCCTGTGGAGAAAAGAGAACAACTCCTGTGGTGTAAATCTGGAAAAGAAAACACACACACACATGCACGCACAAGTGCATGCGCGCACGCTCACACAGAAGACATACAGTATGCAAATATTCTATAGTTTCTTTTGCTGTACTTTCTCCATCCAACTTTTTTATTGCATTTCAAGCACACAAGCAAACACACACACGCGCTCCCTGAGAAAACAAAAAAACTAAAACAAAACAAAAAAACAGTTCTTTTCTATTCATCAATCTTTCAGGGATACAGTCGACATCAGTGCTTATTAGAACACAAACCTTAAACCTAAAATGTAGCTTGGCAAAAATAGGTTAAATGTTCATTTTTGCATGCACATGCACATATTTGAGTGTATGTTTTTGTGTGATTGTATGTTTATTCATTTGTGTACTTTTTTATAGAATATGCATACATGTATATACTCACTATAAGGGACACACTCATACTGGATCTCCAGGTACTTGTATGTTCCAGGACAGGGGTCTGGAAAGACATCGACTCCTGCGACCACCACACACTGAGTCCTGTTGTTGCACCTGGAGGACAGCAGATGGATGGATAGATCGGTTGGAGGGGATGATGGATTGGAAAAAGAAATAAAGGAGGAAGAGTGATTAAGAGACAGGAAAGGGGAAGCAAAGGACACTCCATTTGTCTACTCTCCCTCTCTCTGAATATTGATCAGTTCTTCTAGGAAAACACTGCTGAGTACACCGCTAATGGTGCAGCCAGGCACTCAGACTCAGCTGGAGAGATGACTGCGCTTGCACATACACAAACACACTACACAAGCATTGGCCTCCTCCATGTTTCCTCTGTTGTGCAGCTACATACTTGCTCTACTGCAGTGCATGTGCTGCCTCCATGAAACTGTAGAAGCTTTGATTGATCTGCCTAATAATGTACTACATATGTACACTTGAAAGCAATTTGCATTCATGCTGTGTAACACAACAACAATGTACACAATGACTTCACTGCATACACACCTCTGGGCCATAATCTTTAATGCATCTGGAAGGTAACACTGCGTGTTCTCCATTTGGAAGGGGTCTGCATCACAGATCTTGTCATCGGTTCGGCCATAGTTGGCGGTCTCCACCATCACAACGTCACTTCCTGGGCAGCGCAGCTCAATGGGGTAACCCTCACATGCCAGCTCCCTGCGCAGCAGGCCAAACATGGTGGATCGGGACACGGCTGCTGTAAGAGACAAAGGGGTGGACAAAGAAACAGGGACAAAGACAGGAAAACATCAGACTGGGACTGTAAGGTCAGTCATGTTTTTTAGTCAGAATAATCATTAAGGTTTGCATTCAAACAGGGTAGTAGGAACCATGGGAGGGGCTAATCTGACACTAACGTCCGCCACAGTGATATATTCTTTAAACACTAAATTCAACAATCACACAAGGAAGTAGAAGACAGACACAGAGAATAAGGAGGCCACACTGATTATGTTCGGTATCACGGAATGTTAATTATGGTCAAATACACAGTAGAATGTTCATTATGTCTTACTGTTAAATTAACTCAGTCTTTCATTTATCTCAGACACATGTAGGTATTTCTCACCTGACATGATTTGACTTCACTGCAACATCCTGGTGAGCCTCTGACGAAGGCGGAAGTAACATGTCAAAACATGTTAGGTGAGAAATACCTACACATATGTCTGAGATAAATGAAAGACTAACTTCATGGTCAAATACAGCATCTAATGTCAAGAATGGAGGAGTTTACACAGAGAGGTAGGAGACGAAGAATCCAGCGGCAGGTGATACTACGATGTATGTTCATTTCATAGCATTAACCAACAGTGGGTCAATGAGGCATCTATGTATATGTGTGTTCTGGGCTCTATCAATCGTCAAACACCAACGTCATATAGGTCCTGGACAACTAAAAAAGACCCTGTCTGCCAGGAGGAACTAAAAAGGTTCTAGGAACTATGTAGTTCGTATGCTGTGGGAAAGGGTGAAAAAAGGTTCCAGTAAGTAAAAAGGTTATAGGAACTACAAATGGCTCCTACAGTGGGAAAGTGCCTATAGTCAATGAAAATACATAGCCTACTTAAATTGTTTTCTCCTGAGGTCTGTATCAATAAAGCATGCTCCCATATATTCAGAGAATATGCTTTGTATATCAGAGTGTCTTTGCAGTCCCATAATTTTTCAGTTAAAATGTTCAGTTATGAGGCAATTTGCCTTCACCCAAAATATCAGCTCCTTCACAGTTTCAATAAGATTTCAGTTCAGTTCAACATCATGCAAATTTAGCTGCTGTTTGTCCCTTTCATCTCTTTTAAATAAGGCAGATGAGTTATACATTCTGCAGTAATTTAGTATCCTGCTGATACAGACTGAGTGAACTCAAGAGATTTTACTGACTTTAATCAGCAGCTAAATTGTTGCATTTCACATTTTCTTCACAGCCAATGGCTAGTTTTTATTTTACCATCATACCTGTTGAAGAGCAACAAAGGTCTTTTGTAAAACATGGAAAGATCACCTTGACATTATCTGATCATTTGTGGATGTTTTCCTTACAGATTAATTTTGTACAACTGTCATCACATTGTTAAGCATTGAATATTTGAGTATACAAATACTCAGTGTGTATAGATATGACTGTGTGTGTGGATGTGTACATATGTTTGCATGTGTATATCCACAGGTGCAGATTCGTTGCCCCTCTATGTTGTAATGTTTTATCATGCTTGGTTGGCCCAGTTTTATTACTCCACTCTCTGAAGGAGAGGCAAGGGTATTATTTTTGTTCAGTTTGTCTGTCTATCAGCAACTTTATGCAAAAACTCCAAGACCAATTTTCACAATAATTTCAGGAAAGGTGCAAAATAGTCCAAAATAGATCACATTACATTTTTGTGAATGTAGGTCAATGTTCAAGGTCACCAAAAAAAGGGTTTCACAATGATAAGTGATAGGGCAAATCAGGTAAAATATTTTGTGCCTGGCGCCACTTGTTTTTTTTTTTTTGTTTTTTTTTACTAATTTGTATTTTTTTTTTTATATATTTCTCTTTTATGTGTGTTTTTCTTTATAAGCGTGGTGCTGTATAAATAAAATGACTTAGTTACATCCCCTTTAACTATGTGTTTGAGTGATTACATTATAAGAAACCAGCTCATACAGTATGCACTCTAAAATGTCCAAATTAGGACAAATTCTAACTACCAAATCACACAACTTATCAAAATATTGTCACACAGTGTTTGCTGTTAATGTAGCATAATTGACATATCCAAGTGACATAGTGTGAACACTGGTTTAATTTAATCTTTAAAATGTGTGAATGCTTTGACTGGATGGATTCCCAGATGCAGATGACATGAATCACACCACACCTACATTGTGACACCTTCATGTGATGAGCTGCGTAGGTGCGTTACAATGTCTTGTTTTTTGTAAGTCTGTGGTGAGGATAAGGCTTATACTGCTTCCTGTCAGGGCTTCTGTAAACATAATCTGACAAATGTACGATTTTCTTTGCATTTCTGAGGAAAGAAGCTGGCTGGATGTGAATAAGTCATCTCACTGTGTGTGTAAATTCACCTGACTGCTATATTAATCCATGTAAACCAGGGTTATGGGAGAAAATCTGATTACTTTTACCTTAATCCAGTTGTCCACATCAGCTTGAGTATCACATAAACATGAAAATGCGTTGGCTTTTTAAAGATTAAAACCACGCACCATGCTGGTATAATCAGTATGCTGCTCATGTACAGTAACTGTCTGTGGTACTGAATGACAGATCGCTGATTAACTAACGGTTACAGGCGTCCTCTGAAACACTCTGTTTGGCAAGCTGCACACTCAAAATGTTTCCCTAATCTTTTGTTTATGTAGGTCACAGTATTTCATGAACTCGGCCAAGATGACTTTGCCTTTCTTTAGAGGCATTTACGTCTTTGGTCTCTTGCAAAACAATGACTTATTTCTGAGTCACACATTCACCCTGGTATCATCTACTGTAATACCATCCATTTACTGTTCATTTTCAAGTTGGGATTCATCATGATCAGGATCCACACCTCAGCATGACACGACTACTACTACAGTGGTGTGACACTTACCTTGGACAAAGGGGACGATGTGAGCCAGCGTGAGCACACAAACCCCCAGGAACCACCGTGACACAGCCATGCTGGGCAGGAAGAGTTTGCACGTCACACCACCAGCCACGTTAGGAGAGCCTGGGGATGAAGCAATAGAAATGTGAGAGATGTGAAGAATCGCACCTTCTACCTTCTCAGTGCATGTGAAATTATGTATGTGTGTTTATGTGTACTTGATAGTAACACACTAACAATGAAAGCCTGCACATGACGAACACAGCAAGGCAGGAGGACGACTGGATAATAGAAGGACAGAAAAAGGGAGAGAAATAGAGATAACAATTGAGCAATTGGTGCAGCTAGAAAGTCCCTCAATCTGCTGTTACCATGGTGATAGCACAGTGCAGTCTGAGGGAGTGAGAGCGAGACGGCGAGCAAGGAGATATGTGTGTGTAACTGTGTGTTTGTGTGCGCAGGCTGGGAGTGAAACCACACGTGACAGAGGACGTGTTTTAAGTTCGTAATTAGCCAGGAGCTCCACTGGTCACTGACCCATAAAAGAGTCTTAATCTTTCGAACCCACACATCCACACAAACACACGGAGGTAGAGCGTGGGGCTGAGCTTCGGCCACTTTTCAGTAATCCTAAATAAATGATGTTGTGAGATGAGCTCTTGATGAAATTTCCTCCTCTTCTTACTCTTCACACTTTACCTGACTCCTCATGCTGTAATAAATCCACGAGAAAAAGGCAGACATCATGTGCACACCTTTGACATCTGCTCCTACAGTAGTATTAAAATTATTAGATTTCAGCACCAACACATGCATAACCACTGCTGCCACCATTCACTTGCAAAAAGGCTTTAGCCTACACTTATTATAAATAGACCCATTGCTTTTTAACAGAACAAATGTTTTTATTAATCGCCAGGCTATTTTTTATATATATAATTTAATTTTTTTAATCAACTACTGTATATGCATAGCTACATAAGCTATTATAAAGGACAGTTATTCAACATCTACATTGTGTGACTAGTAGCAAAAACAGGAAAGATTAACACCATATGCTAAATATTTTCTTACCACTAATTAAGGTATCATTTCATTTTTAGGTACATTTTCAATTGATATCACTAATCATCACAATAAATTAGAGCTGTCAAATGATTAAACACTTTAATCATATTAATCACAAGATTGATGTGGACATATTTTGATGAATTACAATTAAATATCGTTTATTTGTCATCTACATTTTATTTTGCATGCACAAAGAAGTGAATATATCTACACTAGGAATGGGAAGATAATCCAATGTTGAAGACACAAGTGCATCAGTAGAGAAAGTGTGAGTGAATGATAAATTTGGAATGATATCGCGATGCATCAGTTACTGAACGTTTGTAGCAATACAATTTGATATGTTCAGTACAATATAATTTTAGTTGCATTTACAGTATTTCTCTTTCTTTGAGTGAAGTCTTTCTTTTCGAAAGACCATTAGCGAGCATTAACATGTGCTGCGCATGTGCGGATGTGTACACTGTATATGGCAGTATGAGCACTGTGGCACGAGCGCCACAGATGAATACCATACAGTCTGTATGTGAATCTGACAGGAGAACAAGTGGTTTATTAACATGTACTTTTGACCAGCTATACTGAATACTACTGTACATACCATAGACTCAAACCGTAGCTACTTCCTTAAACAGTGGGAATCTAAAAACGCATCCCAGAATACCTTGCGCAAGTGTCTCGGAACATCTAAATGCGTCATATCCATGGGCGGTTTCTGCATAAGGGTGATTGGGCGACACTACCACACCATAGCAAACGTAAATTAAAAAAAAAAAGATGTATTTTACACCCTTCCCTACTATAGCGGAGCTGACTGATCTCATCTGTGTCTCTGTGAATGTTATTGTCCAATCAGGGTGAAGTTCTAAGTACAGTCAGTAACACCTGGTACCACCTCTTTTGGGGCGATTTCATTTACATTGAAAAGAGTTCACTGATAGACTTTCATGCATTTTATTTTTTTTCACGTAACAGTAACGTCCCCATCGTGCTAAATATGTAAATGTCCACTCAACTGTTTTAATTACCTCCGCCAAGGAGGTTATGTTTTTGTCTGTTTATCTGTTTGTCTGTCTGTGTTCAAGATAACTCGAAAAGTTATGGACAGATTTTGATGAAATTTTCAGGATATGTTGGAAATGTGAACAGGAAGAAGTGATTTCATTTTGGTGGTGGGTGGGGGGTGGGGGGGTTCTACCTTGGCGGAGGTCTGCGCTCTCAGTGTGCTTTTCTACTTGTTATTGTCATGTTATTATTTACATCCATGATAAATACTAGAAATGACAAGGTCTAAATATGCTCTCAACTGTTAATTAATACTTATTGACATGCTACTGTTAACAATGTGGTAATATCCTTGATAAATATGCAACATGGAAAGGTCTAAACCCTCTCAACTAGGATATTTCTATTTTTTAAATGGTTTTATTAGGTGCACTTTCCGGCTTGAAGATACTGAAGTTGAGTTGTAGAGGCTGCAAATTTTTTAAATCTGACATTCTGTAGTATAATAATATTTAAAGACTCGTAAATAAATAGATTTTTTTCTTTTGAAACTGTTCCATTTGTTATGTTGTTTTTTAATATAGTTTATATATATAAAGATTGGCTATTTCACATTATACTATTTTGAAAAAATTTAAATAGGTTGGAATTGGAATTGGTTATTGCAGTCAAACTATTCCTCAAATATAAATATTGTTCATAACCTTACACCATTATGTATTATATACTAGTTATGTGTATTATATCCTGTAGTATATATTACATGCACTATTATGTATTATATAGTAGCTAGCTACAGGGGAAAGATTTCTGTAATGTGTTGCTATTTACTGGATTGCAGTGACATTGCAAATTTTTTTTTGCAATTTGCAGAGAAAGAAATAGGGTGAATAATGTCTATAATAATAACTACCCATTAATGCACCAGTTGAATGAGTCACCTCAGACATTATCAGATAATTAGCTCCTCCTGTGAATATTTTCAGGAGCCGCCACTGGTCATATCTGATGATGATGAAAAGATGACAAACTGCATTTTACACCCATTATTTACATGTCTCGGTAGGATTAGTGGATCAGATGTTATTAAACATTTTAGATCAGTAGATGAATTTGCTCGCCAGTTGTTGTTTGGGTTTTTATAGGTTAATTACTGACTATTCATCTCAAGTGAAAGAAACTAGATTACTATGAATTTTTTCAAACTATTTTTTAGGGTCAGAAGATATCAAACACTTTTGGTAATGTTCAAGTACAGCATTCAATGGAATAATAATAGAAATTTATTCAGATTTAATAGCCTACTGTATATGACTGACTGCTGTAAAGTAAATCGAGAAGGCAATACATATATTTACTATAATAACAACATGTAATTATATTATGATAGTTAGAATTATTATTTTATTACTTGATATTATTGCCTTAAATAATGCTATCAACATATTTTAGATCTTATATCTGCTCCTTTCTTTACCTTTAGACTCACTCAAAACTCCTGGGTTGATCTACATTCTTGTAAAACAGTCATACAGGATTATATAACCACATGAACACAACAAACTAGGGTTGCACAATACATTGAAAAATGAAGTGTGCAATATTCATATTGCAAAGATGTGCAATCATGAATTTGTTTGTTTGTTTGTTAACTTCGTGAATCAGAGTGAATCGTGAAGTTATGTTGCTTTAACGGTTTGTCTGTGCGTGCGTGTGTGCATGCACATTTCCTCTGTTCGCACTCTAGTGTCGTCAATTCTTGACAGATCATTCTGAAATTTGGCATGTACAAGGAGAGGAATACAAAGATGAAATAGTGTAAATTTCAGCCGAATCACCTCACTACTTCCGGTCTGATGCCATATTGAATTTGAATTGAATTTGTCACAGCAGAGACTTGTCATTTTCAACATGTATTGGTGATTTAACATGATAATGACTGATAATGATGTATTCGTGATTTGACAAGATTGCAGATTTCATATGATTCGCGAAGTTACCAGAGCTCTGTGTGGGTTTCTAGTTTGTTTGTTTCTATGTTTTACACACAATGGGGTACCAGTGTGGTTTTCTTTACCATCCCGAGATTACATTTATACAGTGATGATGAAAACAGAAGATGCAAAAGGGGCGTCTTTGCATTTTTGGGGGGAAATCCTTGTTTATATGAAGACACAACAGTAAGTGAAATATGACTGGATAGTCATGCCAGGCCACTATGTGGTACTGTAATAGAACACTGACATGTCCTTTTCTGTTTTTGATATATATTTGTACAGCTATGGTATGCATGTAATGTCTGAAACGACTCCTGTACATTTACTAGAGCTGGTAGTGCTAATGCTAATTCTAATGCTAGCTGGAAGATCTGTGGGATAAAGGTTGTCCAACATGTTTGTTGCTTTACCTGCTCTGCACATGAATGTAACATGAAAGTGTAGATGTGAACATATGTGATGTAAAGACGCACGCAACGTGAATATGTGCGTTTCTTGCCGTGTAGACGGAGACGCCCTTTTCTGGAAGGAGTGTAAAGGAAAAGCACTTCCGATAAAATATGCTGTCGTATTTAGCCGCAATCATCCTCACGACCCCTAACATACTAGTTTTCCTAATATAAAAATAAATAAATAAAAACAAATAATCAAATGAATAAGAAAAAAAAACACATAAGTACTGCCGCTACTCCTGATTGGATGCAAGTTTACATGCTATTAATGTTTAAAAGACAGGAATATTTTCAGAGCACAACTTTGGGCAAGGCCTAAACACTTATATTTAAAGATTGTATGTAGCATTTACCAATCAGGGAAGCAGTGGAATAGTGTTTAGTTCAAGCTCATACTCTGACACTTGTGTTATTATGAAATACATCCATGTTATTTGCATATTATTATAGTGGAATAAAATGACAAAATACTTGACTGTGTGTCTAGAAGTCTACAGTTACAGTGTCATCAGACTCTTGGACAGAACTGTGTAATTAACTATACTAGTACTGTATTTTGCCTTAAATTATAAATAATTAATTCTTTATGAAAATTATTAGTAATTTTTCTTAGTAGGTGAAATTGACATTTCCGTACAAGAAGAAGAAATATTGCAGTCTTATCATTATTACAATGTTGTACAGTACTGAACACTCATATGACAATTTTTGCCAATATCGTACAGAACCTAAAACAATCAGTACATGGCTGTCTATCAGTGGTGTGAATGTAAGTGAACCTTAAAAAAAATCAGTCACTAACTAATCAAACCACTGATCAAACAATAATGGCTGCAACATAATGCTGACAAAAGTCTTGATTTTACAATAATGTGAAAGGACATGAAGAAAAATAGATACTACTCCTGCTTTTATAACTACAACATGTATTCCTATCTAAACCTTAAACCCACAAAATGTCTACAGGTGGTAAAGACCTTCAGGACCCAGAGGCATAATCACATCACACCTGCTTCAGCATCTTCATGTTGACTCCCAGCGTGTTTTAGGATTGAGTTTAAGATTTTATTGATTACCTTTGAAACTCTGGGCTATATTGTGTGGAGGTTGAGAGCACCAGGCAGTGGTCTACAATCTGTTCCAGGATCCAGGCTGAAAACTAAAAGGGGCGAACCTTATTCTATCCAGGAAATCACAGTCATTTCTCTCCTAAAAACATACTTTAAATGTCCTGGGGTTTAACTGTGCTTCATTTTAATGGTTTTATTTCACTTTTGTATGTGGTTTTGTTTTTGTATATTGACAATTACTCTATGAATAAAGCTAATATTATAGAAAATAATCTGCTACATACCGAGAATAGTGGCTGACAGATGCGTGTTACTGTTGATGTTTTATATTATAGACTTTTGTATTGTGTTTCAGCGTGATGCATTTATATTCACATATAATGTTTTCACTTTCTGTTGTGATGTCACAGTAACCTGGTATAGCAAGAACTTTTAAGTATTTCTGTATCAGTATTTTCTATATTGGCATTCTCTTTTAAATAAACTAGAAATAAATACATAAAATCGACTTAAGAGATAAACTGTAGCCAAGGCTTGGATCCACACTTTGAGTCTTAGTCTTCAATTTGTAATACTGTAGCTCGACATAATTTTTTAGAATATACTGAAGCAAACAAATGTTTGCTCCACATTTAAGGTAAAGTGATTAAAGTAGAGCAAACAGACTTAATCTTGAATCTATCCATAACTTTATATTTCTTACCTAGTCTTAAGTCATAAACACCCAGTTCTAGTTCTGTAGCAGTTACCAAATTATTTTTTTCTCTATTTTTAACTTTTCTTATGATGATGATTTATCACCATTTCTTCTAATATTATGGTCAGTGTTTTGCATTCTTAAAGGAAAATCAGGTTTTTTCCTACATTTAATTTACAGTTAATCATGATTGATATGTACATAAAAGCTCAAATTAAAGTTGAGAGTTATAATATTAACACCAGAGAAAATGGAGGAAAAACTGACTCTTTCAGAAAAATATATAATTAGTGTAATATAAACCATGCGTCTCCATCCATTGTTATTGATCTAACTCTATGGGTTTTACTGGTGAATCAATATTGTAGAAGATGACAGTGTTTTCATGTTCACTATGGAGCACCTGAATGACCAAATAGGTCATATCTGATGACCATGAAAAGATGAATACCAATTATTTAGAAGGATCAATAGGATTAGTGGATAAATTTTCTTGGAATCTTAGAAATTGAAACCAATTTGAAGCACTTTGTGCTACAATATATATATATATATATATATATATATATATATATATATATATATATATATATATATATATATATATATATATATATATATTAGTAGTAGTAGTAGTAGTAGTAGTAGTAGTAGTAGTTTTATAACCATAAATTATTTTGGCCACCAGTGGATGGTGGCCAAAATAATAATAATAATAATCTTTATGGGTTAAATAAAGTCCAAAATGATCCAGTTTGCGTCCCCAATCCCATCCATTTATTTCACAAAAATGATAGTTAACCCCCAACATGAGTTATTTTTACCCCAACTGAATTTATCCTTTTTGTGCTTCAACTTTTCTATTCATAAATTTATGATAGTGGTAAGCAGCATGCACATTTAAAGTTTACAGTTGACACAGCATGTCTAGAAACACATGCTAATTTATGCCAGATATTAGATTTAACCTGTTTTAATGCAGTTGATGATAGGATTTTTACTTTGCCATGTTCTTCCACAGCAGGGGTAATGAGGTAAACAGCTGACTGAGAGCGCAGGTGATCGCAGGGCAGTGCTGTGCTGTGGAGGTTTACGAGGGGACATAAGGGATCCAGGCAGGCGAGCTGCGGGAGAACAACAGTAATATGACTCCTTAATATAGTCTGAACTCTTGGCCTCGGACAGAAGGGAGGATCCGGGCTGAACACAAACATGCACGGCATAACATTTATTTTTTCCTCCTTGGCAGTCCTGTCTGCTGCTGCAGTGTGAGCACAATATCTAGTCATCGTAGTGAGCGTGCGTGCATGTGTGTGTGTGTGTGTCTGCATGTGAGTATAGCTGCCATCCATATGCGTACTAGCATGATTTTATTTGTGACTTCCTTTTCTCTCCATCTTCTTGTTAGGTAATGATGGCAGACAGATTTAGGTCACTCTTCAACAAATGTCCAACATGTATTCAAAGGCTTGTGCTTGTATGAGTGCACACACACACACACACACACACACACACACACACACACACACACACATAAACACAGAATAAAGGGAAGAGAGACCCCTACCCTCTCAACCAACAAGACTGCAATAAGGGCCTCAGGACTAACATGGTACACACATGTAAATGCACCATATAAAGTACATAAAAGACCTGCACAACTCGAGCCTTTTCTTTTTACCACACACACATACTGACACATAGCCTATGCACATGCGCACACACACTATTTCTCATCCAAAACCCTTATGGCAGCATGTTCTTTTGCTTGCAACCCCCTTCCCCTCCGCTCTCTCTCTCTCTCTCTCTCTCTCTCTCTTTCTCTCTCTCTCTCTTTCTCTCTCTCTCACAGACACACACACACACACACCCTTAAGTGTTGATGCAGAGTAAGTAGAGCAAGGACACTGATGGGCCTTGACAAAGCCACACACCCAGTCCCCCTGTTTGCAGCACCATGCTCCCTGCCTGCAACCAAAATCCAGCCCCAGGCCAGCGGCCGGCCTACTTGGAGGAGAAGCATCTACGTAAGTGAGTTTGAGTGTGAGTAGTTGGCCTGAAGTGAAATAAATTCTACACAAGCATTAATGTAAATGTATACATTGAGCCTCACGTATATGAGAACATACACCACATGTACAGCAGGTCTAGCATATTAAACATTCAGCTGAAAATACCAGTCATAGCTACTGTAACAGTCTTCAGCTACAGAAAATGTGCACTTGGACTGAACAATATGGTAGAGATGGTTGTCATAATAACAATGTGAATGTTTGATAGTGATAATTAATACATGTCGCATCATTATACCAGATTTAAAGGCTGAAACTGAACATTAAAGGAACCACATGGTTTCTTTAATGACTACCATATGGTAGTGTAATGTTTCAGAAATATGACAATCAACATGACAAAATCGACTGCCTGTGGGGGTGTACACTTTAAAGTTGTTCAGGATTCATGTGCACAATCATGGAAAGACTAACGGATTCCTCATACTTCGGCTGTCACTCTGCTTTTATCGATTTGCTGAAAAATTCGTGAGAAAAGTTTTAGGTTTCATGAAAGAACGTCATAACACATAAAACTGGAAGCCCTGAAATATATGTCATGGTGCTAACCAGTTTGTTGCTAGCAACCATATGAGCTAACGTGTTACATGTGCAGTGTTTCTAGTTCAATCAGTTTTGTCAGTGTTGAAAGTAGTCGGTCTGTTGGTTTGTTAGGATTACACAAAAACTATGACACTCATTTTTCAAGAACTTTGTTGAAGGGTAGTACATTGACTATGTTATATTTTGAAACAGATCCCAGATTAGGTGGAATCTCATTTCACCTCTTACCCCTCCCCTCCATTTTGGCCATCGGCATGTAGGGGTAGGGGTAGGGGGAAGGGGAGGGGCTCTATACCCCTTCAAACAGAGATTTTCCAGAGGTAGACTTTTTTTAAATGGAGGGGTACGAGAAATGTCCCAGAATGCAATGCGAATCATTTTTTAAAAATGGCGGCATCTATAAAAGAAGTATTTTTGCCATAATTAACAGTTTTTAAGTTGTGATAAGTGTTGTATTAAGTTTGACATTGTCACAATGTGTAATGGTAAATTTCTGTATAAAACTCACATGAAAAAAAAATTGCTATTTACGTAAACATGGAGTAATCGGTCGATGTGTAGCACTTCTCCGATTTGATGCAGATATTCGTAACATGTTTGTTTACTTCTGGTTAGAGTTGTCGTTTTTGGTTACGTAACAACTGATGACGTAGGTGAGTGTTGAAGGGGGGTCCCAATTCATAGGGGTTGCGTTTCAAGCCCTACACCTTATAGGTCCATTTGAAGGGGTAAGGGGTGAAATGAGATTCAGTCTGAGCTACCACTTCTTCTAACAGTGGGAAAAAAATAATACATTACTATATTGTGACGGCTTTGATGATGTGCTCTATCATGCATCCTTCTACTTGAACTGAAAACCAACTTATTTTTACACTGCATTCAATCAAATGGGGATGTTTCAAAAACAATTACCAATACTGTAAAAAATATTTACAGGAAAAATGCAGTTGTGGTTGCCAGAAAAATCCTGTAAAAACACATCAAACCATAAACATATTTACAGAGAAACATGAATATTTAACATTTTAAACATATAGTTTTAACAGGACTGTCCCTTACATAGACCTGCAGGTCCCACAGTGTTTTCTAAAGTGTGAGTAATTTAGGTTTCATTTTCCTCACAGTTTTGCTAGGATACTTCAACAGTTGGAGCTAGGATTCAAACTGCCAACCCTTTGGTCAGTGAACAACCTGCTCTACCAACTGAACCATAGACACCTGTTATCTTAAAATATTCTTCTTTATTATATTTTTAAAAGGAAAAAAATAAGAAGAAAGTAAATAGGGTGTTATTCCAATATAGTGGTCTTGTATTTTAAACAGCACCACAATTTAAAGTTTTATTTTCTCAAAACAATAAAAATACATAATTTCTACAAGCAAATCTGTTTTGTTACTCTTCCTGTAAAACTACGGCTATATTTAATTTCATCATTAGTACAAAAATCATCTTGCATAAATAACTTTGCACTGTATTTTCACTAGTTTTTTTTTTTTTTTTTTTTATCTTACAATTTTACAATGTTTTGCTGTTAATTCTACAGTCTTTTTTTTTTTTTTTACAGTCCAGTCTCTGAACATGTTTGGAGCTCCACTAGAAATAAAAATGAAGTTGTGTATCTGTGACTGAGTGCATATTCCCTGACCTTCCACACAGTTATTGAGGTTAAAGGTGTCGGGTTATTTATCAAACGAAATTGGCAAATACTGGCTGTTTCGAGCTTATGAAACGTGGGTATTTGTTGTTTCCTCAGTTTAAATATCAAGGTGAATTCGGCATCATTGGGTATTGGATTGTTGTTGTTTTTTTTACTTTATTTTATTGGGACAAAACAAGAACTTTTGATCAGACTTCAATAAATGTCTGACATTTTATACACAAAACAATAAATGAGATCAACAAAACACGACTGTTGTGACAGAACAAGTCACGATTACAGAAAAGTTTCCTTTTTTTGCATTTCTACACAGTAAATTTTTCAGTGTTAAATCAACACTTAGAGAGTTTATTTAACTTCTTCTAGAGTGTATTTGGTCCCATTGTCTCCAAATTAACACTGCAAAATCTACAGTGTAAATGGCAGATATATGAAACAAGACTCACAAACAAATCCCATATGATTTTTTTGGGGGAAAAAATTGACTGTAAATGGTATGAGGGGTGGGGAGGGGTCCATCAAAGTCAACCTGTTGGAAATCATTCACAGTGATGTGTAATAAAACCAAGAGTTCAATGATGCACACTGCAGCGACTATGAAACCAGCAAAGAGAGAAACAGAATAACCTCCCCCTCTTTTGGTCAGAGAGCTATCAGCGCTTCAGGGCAGATCGCTACAAAGCACAAAGTGACAAAACAGGCTTGTAATGTTATGTTCGTAATGGAAGAATGTGTCTGTGTGTGTGTGTGTGCAAGTGTAAAGCAACAGAGACAATAATCAAGAGATGAAGAAGAGTTTTATTAGCTACAACACCTTTTAAAAGACAACAGTAGCAAGCCTTAACACACTGCTGCTGCTGATCATATTTAAGGATTAAAAACACTACAGTGCCTTTTGTGAGTACGAGCCTGTTTCAGACCGTTGACCTCTACTGTTCCCAGAGGGCTCAGGCCTACATGCCGCAGTCAAAGCACTTAAAGGGTTTTAGAGGCTGTATGTTTGTCTGGTCGATGCTTGACTCTGGGGAGCGGAGGTGTCACACTCTGCCAATCATTCGCTTGTTGCAGGCAGGAAACACAGGCAGCGTTCAGGGCCAAGTTCAGAACATTAAGATCTGAGCTACAGTCCTGTCTGGGAATATAACAGCATACAATGTAGGTGGGAGAATTTACAGTAAAAGACAAAAAAGGGAGGTTTAATAAGGTTTATGTATCAAATTCACTCCTTTATTTAGTTTTTTTTTAACCTGTCACCATGTTAGCAAATTAGTTTACACATTTACTATTTAACCCATTGAGACCCAAAACCTTTGTTGTGCATCTTTCAAAAGTTTTTTTTTATCTTAATATTTGAGCTTTATTACTTGACTTTATTATTAAGTGTGTGTGTGGGGGGTTATATAAGCTTTGAGAGAGATAAATATTGAACACGTTGATTGATGTTTTGATGATTTTGTGTGTTTGAAATTTAAAAAATTGAACTGAACTTGACTTTATTACTTGACTTTGTTTTGTAAAGCGTCTTTATATAGGTTTGAGGTATTCTTATTCTTATTCTTATTCTTATTCTTATTCTTATTCTTATTCTTATTCTTATTCTTATTCTTATTCTTATTCTTATTCTTATTCTTATTCTTATTCTTATTCTTATTCTTATTCTTATTCTTACAGTTATCACTATTTATTACAATATTTTCCTTTTGGATTTTTCAGTCTTGTATTTCATTGGCTGATCATACATGAAGATGTTTATAAAAAAATCTGAGTAAATACAAAGCTTATTATATCAAAACAGAGAAAGCTGAAGAAAAAGGGACTCTTTCCATAAAATATATCATTAATTGAACACAAAACCAAGTGTCTCCAACCATGATCATTTATCAAACTACATGTGTTTTTCTGGTGAATCAATATTTCAATAGATGATGGTGTTTCCATGTTCTCCCTGAATGTCCAAATGGATCCTACAGTACAGTATGTGATGACCATGAAAAGCTGAGAAAGTGGATTTTACATTAATTGACATGTATTAATAGGAATAGTGGATCAACAAGGGTATTAGATGTTATTTTTATTAGTAGATGATTTTGGTCACCATTGGCTTTTTCACACACAATAGAACATTTATTCACATTGTGTGCAGTGGGTAGAGGTAGTTTATTGGCTTGTGTAAAAAGTTTAACTCTTTGATTTTCTTTCATCTGAGGAATTGAATCTCTCCTCAAAAGTAAAAGAAAGTTGATTAAACATTGATGAATTTCCTCACAAATTTATCGAGATCATAATCTGCCCTGAGTCCACACTTTGTCAGTTTATAGCATAGAGCTTCATTACCTGATACGTGCTTTCATTCTTTCCTGTGAACTCCCGAGTCTGTACTCATTTTTCTTTGTGCACGAATCATCCCAAACATTTGATCTTCTGACATCGTCATTTATTCTGTTTTATCCAAACAAGTGGCTATAGTCATTCTTTCTGTTTCCCAACAGGTCTGCTTGTTCTCGTATGACCTTTTGCCTGTTGTTTATTTGCCCTTTTGGACTTGTTTATCTTATATGCCTCATGCCAACACATTTTCAGTCCTCCATGCTGGTTGGCTCCATCCATTCGATTTTTCTGTTTTTCAGAAATTGAAGGTCTAAGGAAAAAAATATATTTGATATGCTATGAAAATGTTCTTGACTCTTGCTCCAACTACTCTAATAAGATTACTATGCTTCAGTTACTGTGGGTAAAGTCTATAATTTTCCACGCTTCCTTGTCCAAGGATCATTTACTCATATTGTAAATGTAAATATAGCTTTAGTGCAGCAGAAACATTATTTAAGAATCAGTGATATTGTTTGAAATCTATGTGCAAAACTGCTTTATAACAATATCAGGCATAGAGCTATGGCTTTTTATTGATTTTTGTTAGCATTGAGAGGTGCAATGTAGCGATAAAACTGCTTTTTTTTTCCTTTTCTTTTTTTTTTCCTTTGCCTGCTTCCACACAAGGGTAGGAAAGTTTCATGACGTGAACACGAATGAACGGTGAGACGAGTGAATGTGACACAGAACAGGGTCGTTCAGAACAGGAGAAGGGCTCTGAAAAGCCAAGACAAAATGAGGAGCCTGTACCTAAATGAGGTACGCTACCTCTGTGGTTTGGGTATGAAAAGTCTGACATGGATCGTATGCAGAGGACTGTACTTTGTAAATGATGCATAAGGTGGATTTTCATGACCAGCACAAGCAACATTGATCTATTTTGCAACATTTATAATTCCAATGACTCTCTTATAGTGCATTATGTATTTGATTTTGACATTTTTGCCCATAATAATTTGTCAATTTTTATTATTTCACATAGTCATTACCATGACTTAGATGGTAATAATCAGTTTTGTTGTTTTTTTTTGTTATAATCTTGTATCACTTCTTTGTATTGGTTTCTTGATTAACCTCATAAAAAGATCAAATAATGATCAGAAATGAAGTTGTGAGGTGTGACTGACAACATGCCATATCCAACCTCCAACAACGGCTGTAACCTCTGCTGAAATCAATCACTGAAATGTGAGCGTTCAGGGCTGAGTGCCTGATGCCAAAATGAGTAATCAGATATTTATACTGAATTTCTCAGGTATTATGCAACCAGCAGAGCTCAGTGTAATACTGGACTTATGTGATGAATGACCTTGATTAGTTGGCTGTTTAATTAACCGGAGAAATCAACACTGTTATCTGAAAAACATTTAAGAAAACTTTAAAGATATAGTATTATAGAAAACCTAATCTATTTCCACACACGTAATGACTAACACAAGCCAATATAATAAAACACATGCACCGGACTGTAAGTGATTAATCATTCTAGTGAGTTTGCAAGTGAATATCATTGTCTCCAACTTCTAAAAATGAGAAGAACCTAATTCTATTTGCCATATCTCATCAGAAAGATAATTAACTGAACAGTTTTCCACTGTCTATTGAGGAAATAAGGAACTTCATATTGTCATTTTGGTATATAGCAATTTTTATCCTTTTCATTTTCTCTCTTGATTAAACAATAATGTATTGCATTACAAACTTTTACAAAATGGTATTATGTTGCAAACTTACATTGTTAGGAGTAAAATGATGTATTTTCTTGGGTCATGATATTGCTGTTACACTGATATAAACCTGTACATGTATTAATGCTTACACACACAATGGTGACTGTCATAACTGATACAAAGACATAATAGGAACCTGCCAGAGGTGGTCCAACAAAAAACAGACAAATGTGGTGTGCTTTTACAAGTCAAATGACAATAAATCCATCCAAATTGCGTGTATCTGTGTGTGTGTGTGTGTGTGTGTGTGTGTGTGTGTGTGTGTGTGTGTGTGTGTGTGTGTGTGTGTGTGTGGTTTAAGCAAATCAATGTCCCTTTTTTTCTCCTTAGTGGTTCATGTAAATGATCCTTTCATGGAGACAAAACCTTGTTATCTTTGTTTTTCTTTGGTATCTACCATCCACAGCGCGGACCCACAAACAAAAGACACACACGCACGCACACAGTTATACACATGGAAGTACAC